>PVHT021183543.1:24658946-24731120 GCA_004024745.2 Catagonus wagneri | reverse complement strand
TCTGCGCCTCGTATGTGATGTTCACTGGGACACCCTCAAGCCTGATAACCATGTGCCAGGTCAGAAGCTGAATACTTAGACTTGGGTCTGTTTAGTCAGGAGAGACAACTTAAAAACACCCCTTAAATATCTGAGGGAGCTTTGTGTGGCAGAGGATTTGGGCTTCTCTTGCAAAGATTTAAAGAATAGAAATAAAGTCAATAGGCAGAAGATTCAAAGAAGTGGATTTCAGATAATATATATATATATATATATTTTGTCTTTTTGCCTTTTATCTAGAGCCGCACTTGCAGCATATGGAGGTTCCCAGGGTAGGGGTCTAACAGGAGCTGTAGCTGCCGGCCTTCGCCACAGACACAGCAACGCGGCATCCGAGCCGTGTCTGCGACCTACACCACAACTCACGGCAACGCCGGATCCTTAACCCACTGAGCAAGGCCTGGGATCAAACCCGCAACCTCATGGTTCTTAGTCGGATTTGTTAACCACTGAGCCACAAAGGGAACTCCTCAGATAATATAAAGGAGAACCTGCTAATTACTAGACCTTCTGACTGAGGTGAGTTTTTCATTTCTGGGCCTATTTAAAGGAATGCCCTCTTTGGGAGGCATGTTCATCACCTCTGAACACTTTAGAGGAGTGGGAGTTTGGAACAGATGATTTCAAGGATCTCTTCCAACTGTGAGATCCTGTGATCTGCCAGGAAGTTTAGTACTAACCCACAATGAGGTATGAAATAATTCACTCTCCCTGTGCTTCAATTTTCCTCAGATCAACAGATGGCTAACTAACTAAAGCGTAAAGATTTTTGTGGCTGTATTTTTATTATATCTGAAAACTGACATATTTCAAAAACTAAAAAGGAACACCAGGTTTAATTTTTAACCTCATGCTAGTTTACTTAGTATCACATTATGTAGTCTGGATTCAACTAGTCAGTCAATTTACTGCTTAAACCAAGCAAGCTCCATCCCCTTCCCAGGATAGCTGGTGTTCTCACTAATTCAGAATGTATCTGGTCACACACTGGCTCTGCGAGGGTAGGCAGAGTCCTTCGAAGAGGCCTGGAGCAGGGAACTGAGAAGAACAGCTGCATCAGCACAGCCTCAGTGTCGCACAGCCCACTCCTCTTCCTGCCTCCCCAAACTACAGGGATGACAACTAAGTGAGTTATAGCTGGCCCAATGCTGCTGCTTGATTAAGGGAACTGCCTTTCAAAACACCAAGAAGTTTTACGTGAATCAAAGTTTCTCTTTCAGTAAATTAATTCATAGAATTAAATTAATCACGGTTTTTAACTACATGGCCTCCCCTGTTACACTCCGCCCCCTCCAACCATGCCCCACACACACAGATACTCACATACAGGCTCCAACACTCCACTGGAATTACACAAAAATAAAGACATTACTATAACTCAGGCAAGCCATTTCCAATTTTGATGCATGGTTAAATTGTATCTACAGTAAACTGCCCAACTTCTCTGAGTTTATATAAAACCTCCCAATATTTTGAGAGAAATCCCATTTATGTGCACTAATAGCTGCCATTTAGCAAATGGCAACTATGTGCCAAATCCTATGCTAGTAGAACACCAGGAATGTAAAGATGAACAGAGCTGAGACCAGGTACCCATAGGCAAGATGAAGACAAAACGGATCCACTACTTTCCAGATGCAAAACATCACGAGGCACTTACCAGAAAACTTTAAAGGTTTTCCTTACTGAGGAATTATCAAATTACAATTTAAGATAATACTTCAGGAGTTCCCATTGTGGTTCAGTGGGTTACAAACCTGACCAGTATCCATGAGAATGCGGGTTCAATCCCTGGCCTCGCTCAGTGGGTTAAGAATCTGACGCTGCCATGAGCTGTGGTGTAGGTAGCAGATGTGGCTTGCATCTGCTGTGGCTGTGGCCGGCGGCTACAGATCCGATTTGACCCCTAGCCTGGGAACTTCCATATGCCTCGGGTGTGGCCCTAAAAAAACCAAAACAAAACACTTAAAATACTCAAAAATCCTTCCATTTTAATCTATACTTGTCAAATATTCCCACACTAAAACCTTACTTATTGATAAATTTTAGCTAGGTGTTTAGTTTGTGAAAGATGTCCCCTTTCCCAAAATCTAAGTGCCTGAATTCTGTAGATTCTTCCTTCACATCGACAAGATAGGTTGCTTTCTTTCTTTCTTTTTTTTTCTTTTTTGGAGTTCCTGGGCCCGGGATCAGATTGGAGCCACAGTCGTGACCTATACTGAAGCCGCAGCAAAGCCAGATCCTTAAACCCCTGTGCCAGGCTGGGGATTGAACCTAAGTCCCAGCGCTGCAGAGACACCGCCAATTCCATTGTACCACAGCAGGAACTCCCAAGATAAATTGCTTTCTTATCTTTCCTAATCCAAGATGAATTATCTCATCTAACTTGCATTATCACAACAGCAATTTTGAAAATAAAAGGAATCCTAACCTAATATACACAGGCATTATGGCATTTAAATAGTTTCAGGATCGATAGATAAGGCCTAGAATTTTAAAAGGTGAAGTAAACAATAGCAATAACAGCAGAAGCAAAATGAGAAACATTAACAACATGATTAGACTGTTTAACAAATCAAACATCTGTAAAGCACAGGTAAGGTACAGGTTGAGTGGCCACTCTGGATCTCCCTTATACAAAAAGTCCTTCTCCAGGAGCAGATTTATAAAGAGCTCTACTAGTTTGAGCCAAGCATTTCTTTTTTTTTTTTTTTTGGCCTTTTTGTTGTCTTAGGGCTACACCCACGGCATGTGGAGGTTCCCAGGCTAGGGGTCTAATCGGAGCTGTAGCCACCGGCCTACACCAGAGTCACAGCAACGCAGGATCCGAGCCGCGTCTGCAACCTACACCACAGCTCACGGCAACACCAGATCGTTAACCCACTGAGCAAGGCCAGGGTTCGAATCTGCAACCTCATGGTTCCTAGTCGGATTCATTAAGTGCTGTGCCACAACGGGAACTCCGAGCCAAGCATTTCTAAACAATGCAATGAAATGCAGTTCAGACCTCATATTATCCAAAGACTTGTTTCACATGAAATAAAACAGACTTGATCTATAGGAAGCGTTACAATCGCCCCCTCTGTTCCCATACCTTATCCCTCATCTCAAGTGCCCTCTCTTTTTTTCAAATCCTCCTTTACCACTCACATAAAACTAAGAGAAACGTGACAACCTAACCACCACAAATGATGGAACAGCACAGGGCATAAGACGGTCACTACATAAACTTCTGTCATCCCATGCACTCAGACAACACCAAACACAGCTTACTCCTGATGCTAACAGAACCACATCAACAAACATTATTAGCCAAGTCATGGAAACAACCTAAATGTCCACTGACAGAGGAGTGGATAAAGAAGATGTGGTACATATACACAGTGGAATATGACTCACCACTAAAAGAGACGAAATAACAGCATTTATAGCAACATGGATGGACCCAGAAATGATCATGCTAAGTGAAGTCAGTCAGACAATGAGACACCAACATCAAACGCTACCACTTACATGTGGAATCTAAAAAAAGGACACAATGAACTTCTTCACAGAACAGAAACTGACTCATAGACTTTGAAAAACTTATGGTTTCCAAGTGAGACAAGTTGGTGGGGGGATGGAAATGCTATAAAATTTGGTTGTGATGGAAAAAAAAATTTCATTAGAAGTAATTCAAATCCACATCAAATATTTTAAATACAAATCAGGAAATTCATAGCTACATAATTCTGTGAAAATCTAATGGGATGAGGGAATCCTGTGAATAACATGGTTAAGTCCAATATCATTTCATTCACAATTCATTTTCATTAAAAACAAGAGAAAAAGAACAAGCATTTCTCCAATTACCTGTTGTGTAAGACTGCTGAATGGCCAAATCTGTTGACATCATGGTGCATATCAGGTCTGGGAAGCACTGACCAGCGGTCACAAGCTAGGAGCAAGAAAAACATAAGGGACTGTCATTCATAATCAACAGGAATTGGGCATTGCATTTCCTTTGGGAAAGAAAACGATTAACAAACACAAACTTATCTCTCAGTTTTTCTTAGTCATACCATTATTTAGGAGGTAAAAGGTGGCAAAAGGAGACCAGCAGGGCATGGAAGAAAGATAGGACTCTGGCAATTCTAATTAGTGAATGCACCAAACACCCAAGACACCTGCATCACTCTGTTGCCTATCAATGTTCACCCACTAGAATCTTTTGTTTTGTTTGTCTTTTTAGGGCTGCAGCCCCGGCACGTGGAGCTTCCCAGGCTAGGGGTCGAATCGGAGCCACAGCTGCTGTCCTACACCACAGACACAGCAATGCTAGATCCGGGCCGTGTCTGTGACCTACACCCCAGCTCATGGCAATGCTGGATCCCAGACCCACTGAGTGAGGCCAGGGATTGAACCCATATCCTCATGGATGCTAGTCGGGTTACCACCAAGCCACAATGGGAACTCCTACCAGAGCATTTAAATAAGCCCAAGAAGGCACTCAACTTACCCCTTTCTTCCTTCACAGAAATGAGTTTTTTTTATTATAACAGTCAACACTCACTGTGTACATCCCACTGTACATAACTTCTCAGCTACTGCAATCTGGATTGCTCCTCTGTATCTAGAGGGTAATAAATGACCTTTTTCTTTCTAAATCTGACTCTCTAGTCTTTATTTAATCTCTCTGAAACCCCTGTTAATTGCTCCCTCACAGGTTCCCAGTTTAGTCTCACTTTGTCCTACTTCTTTGACCTGCTTTCACAGTTTTCATTCTCTTTCAGACTTTTTTTTTTTGGCCACATCCCACAGCATACAGAAATCCGAGGGCAAAGGATCAAACCTACACCACAGTAGTGACAAGGCTGGATTCTTAACTGCTAGGCCACCAGGGAACTCTTCTTCCAGACTTCTTTATGGCTCTATCCTCTGGCTCTTTGCTCATCCCTGATGATACATGCTCCCTCCAGAAGCTCACCACCCCGATCCCCGCTGATCTGTACCATTCTGTCTCACAGTTATCTCCAGCTGAACATGTCCCCAGGTTCAACTTACTCACCTCCTTCCAGACCCTGTCCCTCTACCTCTATTTACAGCCTTGGTAAAAAGCACCATCTACATGGCCCACACCAGACTCCAGATAAGGATGCTGCCACAGCTCTCAAACACACACCCTGGACAATCATTAGGTCCTGGTACTTCTCAAACCTCTGTACCCTCATTGCCACTTCCACAGTCTTGTCATATTGAGAAGTTTGGGCTTTTTGAAGACTCTCACAGAGGAGGTGTGAAATTGTATTTGTGTCTTGGGAAGATCTCTTGGTGGCACTGCGATGCATACTTGGGAAGGGCCAAGGTGGGAGTTAGGAGGGTTGGAACCAAGGCTGTGGAAGTGGCAAACAATGTAACTGCAATTCAGGGTGTCACCTGCTCTGAGAAGAATATATGAGAGCACCTGTGAGCTTCTCTTAACTCATGGGGCTAAGGGTTATGGTCGAGGAAAGCCTTCTCGAGAAGGTGCCACCTAGGCTGTGTCCTTACAACACTGGGAAGTCAGCTGGGCCAAGTGAGACAGAACTTCTCAAGGAAAGGAAGCCCATATGCAGAGACCCAGAGGCGGAAAGAGTCCATGCCACATATTTGGGGCCCGTTGAGTAGCTATTTTGGCTGTATCCTAGCAGCACATCACGGAGGAGTGGCTTCAAGTGGTACTTAGAAGCAAACAGCTGTCTGGTCAGATCCTGAGGGACCTGAATTGCAATTATACTGTCTGCTCGGTTCTTTGCCTCCCACATCATGAGGCCAAGGGCTGTAACTTATTCCTCTTACAATCCCCAATGTACAAGCTCAGGGGCTGGCACATAAGACATCTGTTAAAAAAGAGTATCTGAGGATATTTATACAAAAGAAAAAACAAAAAAACCTTCTAATATTGGTTTTCCATGAACAAATATTGCCCTCTTCTGGTGACTACATTACCATACCAAATTAAAAAAAAAAAAAAAAATCCCTGGAGTTTTTGTCATGGCACAGAGGAAACAAATCTGACTAGCATCTATGAGGCTGCGGGTTCGATCCCTGGCCTCACTCAGTGGGTTAAGAATCCGGCGTTGCCGTGAGCTGTGGTGTAGGTTGCAGCCGTGGCTCAGATCTGGTGCTGCCGTGGCTGTGGTGTAGGCCAGTGGCTACAGCTTCAACTGGACCCCTAACCTGGGAACCTCCATATGCCATGGGGGCGGCCCTAAAAAGACAAAAAAAAAAAAAAAAATTCCTGTCCAAGTATTACTTCAAGAATGTGTGAAACCAGTTTCTAGGGAATGAAATAAAGCTATACTTAAACCAACTTAACATAGTGCTGGTGGTCACAATTACCAAACACTGCTATGTAAGGCTTCTCATTTGCAACACAGAAGAGCCCAATCACCCCAGTCATCAAAAGGGACTTCAAAAAGAACATTAGATTACAGAAGTAATGTTTTCTAATATATTATAATATCAGTCAAATTATCATTAAAAATACCATTTGGACCTCTTTCAAATGGCTTGACTATTTTTCACTACCAATATTTTGTTTCTTTTAAAATGGTGCTTACAGGAGTTCCCGTCATGGCACAGAGGAAACGAATCCAACTAGGAACCATGAGGTTGCGGGTTCGATACCTGGCCTCACTCAGTGGATTAAGGATCTGGCGCTGCCGTGAGCTGGTGTGTAGGTCGCAGACACGGCTCGGATTCTGCATTTCTGTGACTGTGGTGTAGGCCAGCAACTGTAGCTCCGATTAGACCCCTAGCCTGGGAACCTCCATATGCTGCAGGTGCGGCCCTCAGAAACAAAAAGAAATAAAAAAATAAAAATAAATTAATTAAATAAATAAATAAATAAAATAAAATAGTGCTTACAGACAAAAAAAAAAAAGATTCTTAAAGCCAAAATGGCTTTGGGCAACTTACCAATATCATAAGCCATGAAATCTGAAGAGAAGCATTTAGCTCCATGGCTCATGGATGTGTCATTGTGTGTGTTTCCTCCAAACACCAGCATGGTTCCACTCACTATCACAGCTGTGTGCAAGTAACGGAAAAACCGGCTGTCCTTAAGAATGGTCCTTTTGAGTTTATTTAAAAATAATAAATACAAGGTTAGTTCTTTAGAATAGTTATTGCCTATTTGCTAATACGACATAACCATTTTCTTAACTTCAGATCTGAATATGTAAATATTTCTAGATTTTTCTTTGTATATAAGTAACTTTCTCTCCATATAAGTAACAAAATCAACAAACAAAATCTTAAAAATTTATGAGAATCTCTGTTTTTTATTTTTTGGCTGTGCTCACAATATACAGAAGTTCCCAGGCCAGGAATCAAACTTGCAACACAGCAGTAACAATGCTGGATCCTTAACCCACTAAGCCACCAGGGAACTCTAAGACTCATGAGAATTTTGATAAAATATATTAAGAGCCTTAAAAATGTTCATACCCTTTGACATTATAATTCTAGTTCCTGAGCAGAAACCATGGGAAATACAAATAGAATCTAACACACAATGCTTTTTTAATAAGACAAAAGCAGGAAACCAAAACTTCCAATTGTGTGAGCTTCACCATACCCACTAGATGGAGTATTACATAGCCACTAAAAATGACAATGCAAAATGGTACCCAGAGTGTGGAATCAAATACGTAAAGATATATGAAAAGAAGATAAACCATTTCTTGGTGTTCTCCTGTGGCATAGTGGGTTAAGGATACAGCATTCGATCCTTGGCCTGGGAACTTCCACATGCCGTGGGTGTGGCTAAAAATAAATAAAGAAACCATTGCTACACAATTATATTATTTCATAACTCAAATTTGCTTTACATTTACTAAAATCAGCGTACTTTACATAGACCAATATACAGTAGAGCGAGGAGAGCTCTAATCTTCCAGGTACTGAGACCATCTCTGTTTGATGATTTCGTGGAATAATGCCAGTTACTGGCTCCAAAGATAACACCTTGGTCATCAAGAAAAGATTGAAAAAATGGATATATTCTACCTAATGACAACAGTGTGCATAAATTCAACTATGCAGAACAAGTTATTCTTTAGGATTCTGGAGAGCTAAAATTTTATATGGTACTGAATGTATAAAAATTAAAAACCAGTCAAAAAAAACCCAAGCATTTTCTAATCAACCTACTATCAAATTACAGATACTACTATAATTTTATTACCTTCTGCTTATTTCATAATTTTTCTATTTACACTGCTGAAGAGAATGATGGTAGGCCTGAAAACAAAAAATATAGCCCAATATCTTCCTAGCAACTGTCAGAATTCACACCTTAAAGTGAAAGCTCAAGAAAAAGCACCCACCAAATCTGGGTGTCCACGTCGTATTTGTAGAGATCGTCTGCAAGTCGGTATTTATTGGCGCTGAAAGCTTTGTAGCCTCCATGAACATACAGGGCCCTGGTCATGTGGTCAAAGACACTGCTGTGGCCATAGCCGCCTTGGACCAGGGCACCCTGGGTATGTAATATACTCCACGTGTTCTTATCTGGAAAGGGCGAACAGTTAAAGGCAAATACTGCAGGCTCCTCTTCTCTTAATACTTAAAATTACCAATTAGGATAAGAAGATTTCAGCAGACTTGATAAACATAACTTTAAACTTTTTATTTTTAAAAGAAGACATTTCAGCAGACCTGATACATGTAACTTTAAACTTTTTATTTTTATCTAATACTTGTAACAAAGCCAAGTGGCCAAACTTCAATCTGTTAAATGTTCTGATGTACTAAAATGCCATGTAGGAATAGAATTACACTAAATTTAAAAGACTCAGATATCCTTCAATAGAACATTTAATTTCCAACTTTTTCAAACCAACACACGGATGTACTTATGTGCCTAATTTCTTAAAATATCATCCACATCCACAAAAACAAGTATAATAAAATTTAACCAAAGGAAAGATTATATGTTAAGGGGGAATTACACTCCATAAAGCCAATCTCTAAAGGGCTATCCAGATATTTTTTTCTTCAGAGTACTTGTTGTTTCAACCCTTTTCATTTGTTTATCTTCAACATTCAAAGCATTTAGTGATATCTTTGGCTCCTTGTCAAACTGACAGTAACAAATACATACCACATAGCACCATTAATCATCTAAATTTCATTGGCATTTTATCAGTGTTAACTGTATTTCAAGATAAAGTACTGAGTCAATGTTTGGTTAAATTTTATTAAATAGAAATAATAATAATGGTAAAGGTTTTAAATCTGACATTCAAAAGAGAACTGCTGAAAAAATATACCTACCCAAGTCATATTCCTGCACACTGCTTATATATCCATAAAGAGGGCAGTGACCAAAGATAACCAACATGACCACTCGGCCATTTGTCAACGTGACGATGTGTGCCGAGTGCCCGACCACAGCATACTGCTCCTTTGCTTTAGGGGTCAACAATACCCAGGATTCATTATGAATATGAAACACTCTCAACTCACTGGTCACATTCCCTGTTGAATCAATTTTTCCTCCATACATGTAGATTTTATCCTAGGGAAAAAAATGTAAACAAAATTCTAAACAACATCAAAGGGATTACATCTAAGAACAGAAAAAGAAACAGTTTAAAACCTCACTATTACTCTTAGCTTAAACAGTGTTAGTGAAAAGCACCTTTTAGGGAATAATCAGGAAAAGGGTGGAGAAAGAAACAAAATAAAACAAATCATGTCCTATATCTCTAACATTTCACCACTTTTCTTGGACTTTTTCACACAAGATCTTTTACAATATGAAATGACCTGGAAAGATAAAGTTGAAATAAACTACAGAACAGGGAAGTAAAAATGACTATTCAGTTATATTGCAATGTGGCTATTCTTGGCTAAACTTGCTAATAAACATAAAAGCTAATCTACCCTACATTAATTTTTAACCACTTAGTACCACAATCATAATATCCCAGTTTGAACATGAATCCATTTAAATCTCTCCAGTTAAAGTAGTTTCAACTTTAATTTCCACTTAACAACTTAGCTAATTATATAACCCCCCCAAATTAGAAAGTTTTCCCCTGATAAAAATTCAACACAGGAGTTCCCATTGTGGCTCAGGGGAAATGAACCCGACTAGGGTCCATGAGTACCTGGGTTTGATCCCTGGCCTCGCTCAGTGGGTTAAGGATCCAGCGTTGCTGTGAGCTGTGTTAAGTGACAGACGTGGCTAGGATCCCATGTTCCTGCGGCTGTGCCGTAGGCTGGCAGCTGTAGCTCCAATGTGACCCCTAGCATAGGAACTTCCATGTGCCCTGTGGGTGGCCCTGAAAAGACAATCGATCAATCAATCAATTCAACACAAATTCAAAATCAGGGACAGAAAGAATGGTGGTTGTCAGGGGCAGGGGCAGGGATTATTATTTAATGGGCACAGGGTTGCAGTTTAACAAGATCAAAAATATTACAAAGATAGATGATGATAATAGCTGCATAACATTATGAGGAATTTACTATCACTGGATTGTATACTTAAAAATGGCTAAGATGGTAAATTCTGTTATGTGCATTTTACCACAACAAAAGAGATTAGAAAATAATTCCAACACCAAACAGCTTTTCAATCACATAATATGATAAAGTAACTCTGGAAGAGTTACTCAGTACAGAGTGGAGACATTTTACCTTGTATAATGCTAAAGAATGCCCATATCTAACAACTACACTGTTTACAGAATTGTTCAGTGCAAGCCACTCCCGAGAAGCAAGGTCATACCTGTAAAACAAATAAATTACATTTTCACTTAAATGACAAAACAGAACATCTTAGACTCTTTATTTGTGATCTAATCCACTTTGGAGATGCTCATTAAATCTGTAATGGATATGGGGAGGTACCTGAGTAAATAAAACTAACACCTGGGCCTACTGACCACGTGAACTCACGAAGAGGGTGCTGGGCTGCACAGCCCTTGGATGAGAAAGAAACAGAATTGACTGGCATTTTCCAATGCTTCCTGAAAAACCTCTTCTATACACTAAATCACCTGCAGGTTGCATTATACTCAAGGGACTTCTATTACTGTAACTTTTCTTTCATTTAACCATGCAAAACTAAAGACGTACTGAAAAAGGAACGATAACTAAGTTAAAAAAATTCCTAGCCTTTTCTTTTCTTTATCTAAGTGATTTTAAAAAGTAATATTTTCAAGAAAACTGGAATATCATTACAGCATTTCAATTATACCGTGAATACATTTAAAGACCTTTAAAACGTAAAAAAAAAAAATGCCCCAAAGAAAATCATTTACAATCTGATATTGCAGCATTAGTCACATATACTATCTTAGAACATTAGCTTTGTTTCTGAAGAAAACACTCTATTATTTTTATTAAAATTATACTAACTCATTATAAAAACTGTTACTAATGCAAAAAAATAGAGCTAACAACTTTAAAAAGATCTCCTATTCTGTCATCTAGAAATGAGTATCATTAATATTAAGTAAACATTTTCCCTTTTCTATGCATACAGACAGGACAGATAACATATATACAAAAGGAATCATAATATAGATGATAATTTTAAAAAACTGTTAATTTTAATATAATTTAATAGAAAAAAAGAAACCAAAGGGAAACTCATGTTATTGTTACATTTTAAATGTTTATGTTCTATGCTTCCCTAGACATGTTTTTAATTATGAAAAACATTATTATATGTAAACTAGATGTAAGAAAGTTTTATCACAATATAACAGCAAAAAAGAGAAATATGCCTATCAATAGAAAATGATTAATAAATTATAGCACATCTATATAATATATACAGTGTGAAAGATAAATACACTCAAACAACATATTATTAACATAAATCTTAAAACAATGTTAGCTAAAAAAGAAACTGTAGATGACTGTTTCTATAAAGCCTAAAATTACAGCATTCTCTTTTTTGTTTGTTTTTTAGGGCCCACCCACAGCATATGCAGGTTCCCAGATTAGAGGTCAAATCGGAGCTACAGCTGCTGGCCTATGCCACAGCCATAGGAACATGCAATAGGAGCCGGGTCTGCAACCTACACCACAGCTCATGGCAACGCCAGATCCTAAACCCACTGAGCAAGGCCAGGGACTGAACCTACAATCTCATGGTTCCTAGTCAGATTCGTTTCTGCTGCACCATGGTGGGAACTCCATGGCATCCTCTTACGGTACAATGGGTTAAGGATCTGGTGCTGTCACTGCAGCGGGTTGGGTCGGTGCTCTGGTGTGGGTTTGATCCTTTGCCCGGGAACTTCTGCATGCCATGGGTGCAGCCAAAGGAAAAAAAAAGACTAAAACTAGAAAAATCTATTAATTCTAAAAATGTTTATATTAAAAGTATAAAGATAAATATGTGAACAAATAATAAAATCAGGATATTGATCATCTCTGGGATTTTGGAGGAGCATACAGGTGTCTTAACTAAATTAGAAATGTCTTGTTTCCTAATCTGGGTGGTTAGTGTATTAGCATTCATTCTTTTTCTCTAAACCTTTCCCTTTATCTTAAATATTTTGTATGTGATCTGAGACAAATAAAACATGGTGATACTTATTAAATATGAAGAACACATAAATCAATATTATTGTATGTTTTTTGAGTATTCCACATTTTTTTAAATACATGAAAAATTACTTAGAAATTAAATTTACTTTAGTTTTCCTTCTTTTTTTTTTTGGCCTTACCCACAGTATGTGGAAGTTCTCAGGCCAGGGATCGAACCCAGGCCACAACAGTGACCCTAGCCACAGCAGTGACAATGCTGGATCCGAAACCTGCTGAGCCACCAGCGAACTCCAAATTCACTTTAGTTTTAAAACTATATGTAATTTTAATTTTGAACAGACTCCACTAGCTTCCTGTTTTGAAAGTTAAAAACCTTAGCACCCACATTTCCTGCTATTTCTTTTTTTTGTTTTGCTTTTTTAAATTTATTTTTTGTCTTTTTAGAGCCACACACACACACCTGCCCCCCACGGCATATGGAGGTTCCCAGGCTAGGGGTCCAATCGGAGCTGTAGCTGCTGCCCTACACCACAGCAATGCGAGATCTGAACCATCTGGGCGACCTACACTGCAGATCATGGCAACGCTGAATCCTTTAACCCACTGAGCAAGGCCAGGGATGGAACCTGCATCCTCATGGATAGTAGTTGCGCTCATAAACTCTGAGCCATGAGCATGCACATTTCATTCCATAATTCCATAATTACTTAGTATTGGATCTGTATTTCTGCTGAATCAATCTGCTGGCAGTCCTCTTACCACAACTTCTCCTTCTTGAGTCTTTTTTTATTTTTTGGCTGCCCCATAGCATGTGGAGTTCCCAGGCCAGGGATCAGATCCAACCCACAGTTGCCTAAGCCGCAGCTGTAGCAACACCAGATCCTTAACCTACTGTGCTGGGCTGGGGATTGAACACGCATTCCAGCATCCCCAAGACGCTGCCAATCCTGTTGCATCACAGCTGGATCTAGTTGATTTACAAAGTTGTGATAATGTCTGCCGTACAACAAAGTGATTTGTCATACATATATACCTACCCATTCTCTTTCAGATTCTTTTCCCACATAGATTATCACAGAATATTGGGTAGAGTTCCCTGTGCTATACAGCATGTCCCCGTTGGCCAATCATTACATATACCTTGGTGTGCAGATGCCAATCCCAAGTCTTTAATTTTTTTTTTTTTTTTGGTCTTTTTAGGGCCGCACCCATAGCATATGGCAGTTCCCAAGCTAGGGGTTGAATGAGAGCTCCAGCTGCTTGGCCTACACCACAGCCACAGCAACAAGGGATCCAAGCCAAGTCTGTGACCTACATCACAGCTCATGGCAAAGCCAGATCCTTATGCCACTAAGAAAGGTCAGGGATCAAACCCACATCCTAATGTATACTAGTCTGTTCATTTCCACTGAGCACTATGGGAACTCCCCAAGTCTTAACTGCCTAGACTTCACTGTCGGGTGGTTTTTTCCTAGTAGAGCTCATGTGTGCTCCTTTCCCTAAATTCTTTCACGTTTAAGAATATCTGCTTGCTGGAGGTCTCTTCTGGTGCTGCGGGTTAAGGACCCAGCATTGTCACTGCAACGGCTCAGGTTGCTGCTGTGGTGCAGGTTCAATCCCTGGCCTGGGTGAATGACATCTAGCTTTAGAGGTGAATGACATCTTGGCTGGGTATAATACTCATGGGCCATCCTTTCTTTCCCACATAACTTTGCCTACACTGCTCCCTCGAAAGTTGCTTGTATTGAATGTTGCCAATGGAGGTCTGAGGCCAGTATGTTTTTTTTCCCACTTTTATGTGGCTTGCTTTTCTGCTTGGAAGCCTAAAAAGTCTCACTCATTCTCTTTTTCTCTCCCCTTCCTTTCTTCCCTCCCTCCCTCTCTCTCTAAATATATATACATTTCACTATTTTTTTGAAGACACAATATTGCACTTTACTGAGGTAGAAATAACTTAAATCCATCCAGGTAATTGTTTTTACAAAACGGACTGTATACTACTACAACTTTTATGGCATTCTAGAAACTATTTCCAGAGAAAAACTAGCAGGGCTTATGAAAACACATATATCCCTTATGTTCAAGCCATAAGTCTGTTTGTTTAAGCTTGAAAGAGAGGAAATAAACAGAAGAAGCACAGAAACAAGTCTCCACATGACCCAATCCACACATCTTTCAGTCAATGACATCAAGCCCAAGAGCTGATATAAGACACTAAAGTGTTGGCAGGTCCCTAAAATCCGGCAAAGGTAAACTGCTAAAAGACACTTACATAACATTCTGTCACTCTTCACAACACAGAGAAGCAAACACAAGACAAAAAAAAGTGGATGCGTAGAACATAAATGCCAGGCACTCCTAGGAGCTGAGTCTAAGATAATGGAATACTGAACAACTAGGCCTGGACATGCAGATAAGCAAAAACAAACCTCAGGAATTTAAAAATAGGTATCTTCCATATAAGATACGTATCTTCTACACATCTCTCTCACAAGCTCCTTGGTGGCTGGGAACACAATGCCCACCATGCCACAGGGCACGTGCTCTGCCACTCACAGTGGCCTGGTATTCCAATTACAGTGCTGGCTCTCCAAAGACCAGGGAAAAGGCTCTGTGGAGACCAAACATGACCCCAGCCAGGAGGAGGCAATGAGACTTTTCACCCAATAATTTGTCCTTTATCCTGAAAATTTAATAATTTGATCAAATTAGGCCTTGTCGCTGAATAAGTATAACCTTTTCCTAAAACACGTTGTGCTATTTCAATCCACTGTTCTATTTGCTAGGTTCTTTTCTTCAATGACAGAAATTATCTACATTATATTGGATCTTCTGTCTTCCATGTGTCTTTCCTTTACTCTAATTATTAACCTTTTCATCTATATTCATTGGAATCATGTCTATCAAGCTGTCAGCAGTTCGATTTTCATTCTAGTTTTTGCTCTATGTAATTTATTTATATTTCTTTACCTGTGTAAGCCCCCATTTCATCTTATTCTATTATTAGCATCTTCTTGTCTTCCAGCTGATTTCCCTAAATTCAATATATTGATTCATAGCACAAAGTACTTGGAAGGAATCTCCTCCTACTCCTTAAGCTACTCTCCCTCTATGATCAGCTCTTGTGAGTTTAACATGCTGTGTTCTTTCTTCCTCTTCACTTTTTTTACCATAAATATTTCTATTATTTGCTACGGTGTCACTTCTTTCATCTTGTTTGTGTTAGACACTGTATTCCAGACATTACATTTGCAAAGCGTGGGTGATTTCTTGATTTTTTTCTCCATGGTATCTTAGACAAGTTAATCTTTCCATCTAGCTTTAGTGTGAGAGTTGGCATTTTATGTTCTATTCACTTTTCTAAAGTCTGAATAAATGTTGGGGCTCAGATACAAGTGGGAGTGCAGTCTATTAGAATAAAATATCCAGACTCTACTTGCCTCTGAGATTTTTTTGGACGCATCTGAGGCATAAGAAAGTTCTTGGGCCAGGGACTGAGTCCAAGCTGCAGCTGTGACCTTACGCCATAGCTGCAGCAGTGTCATATCCTTTAACCGAATGTGCTGCACCTCCACACTGACCTAAGTCACTGCAGTTGGATTCTTAACCCACTGTGCCACAGTGGGAACTCCCTTGCCTCTGAGACTTTAATTGTTCTATCCCAGGGTGCGAATTTTGGGATATCCAAATTAAACAGAAGCCCTGGCTTTGGGGCAGAGAGTCAGCCACTTGATCAATTTCCCCCCTTTTTGCCTAATCCTCCTCAGCAGCTGCTACTTCTACTCTTCAATTAAAAGAGTAAGAACACCCAATGATACCTACTCTTTCTGCTTCTTTCTAAATTTGGGGCTATTAATGAGAACTCTCAGAATTTCACCCACATACTTTCTGTGGGTTAGAGAAGGAGTTGGTTTTGCTGTTCTCATGCGTCTGTTTTTGAGTTTACTGGTTTAGGTGATATTCCTTATCCTGTGTGGGTATCTGTTGCTCAATTTCTTACTATTTTTAACTGAAAAAAAAAAATCCTTTTCAGGAGTTCCTGCTGTGGTGCAGCGGGATAGGCAGTGTCTCTACACTGCCAGGATGCAGTTTCCATCCCTGGTCTGGCACAGTGAATTAAAGGACCTGGCACTGATGAAGCTACAGGATAGGTTGCAACTGTGGCTCAGATGTGATCCCTGGCCTGGGTACTCCATATGCCTCAGAACAGCCAAAAATGAAAAAAGAAAAAAAAATCATTTTCTGCTCAAGGGAAGGAAATTCAGTGAAGTTCCAACTGGAAAGCAACCCAGAAGACCTAAAAGATAACCTGTTTTGCAAGAGAACCCTTGGGTGACATAAAATGGGAAGTGCGTTTTTTTCTTTTTAGAGCTGCACCTGAGGCATATGGAAGCTCCCAGGCCAGGGGTCAAATGAGAGCTGCAGCTGCCGGCCTGCGTCACAGCCACAATGTGGGATCCTAGCCATGTCTGTGACCTATACCACAGCTTATGGCAACGCCAGATCCTTGCCTTGACCTACTGAGTGAGGCCAGGGATTGAACCTGAATCCTCATGGATTCTAGTTGGGTTCGTAACCCACTAAGACACGATGGGAACTTCCAGGGAACTGCTTTTTAATGCAACTTAAAGTTCTGGGCGACAGGGCCATGGAGAAAATAGAGAGTGAGGACAATTCCTAAAATATGCTTATTTAAGAGTACAAATGATGATAAAATTTACTCACTTATTTATTTATTTGTTTTTGAGGACTGAACCTGCGGCATATGGAGGTTCCCAGGCTAGGGATCTAATGGCAGCTACGGCTGCTGGCCTACACCACAGCCATAGCAATGCCAGATCAGAGCCGCATCTGCGACCTACACCACAGCTCACAGCAAAACTGGATTCTCAACCGACTGAGCGAGGCCAGGGATCAAACCCACAACCTCATGGTTCCTTGTTGGATTCATTTCCTCTGTGCCATAACAGGAACTCTGTGATGATAGAATTTATAATCTAAGCTCCAGAAATACTTCTGAAAGGAGTCACTATATTTACTTTTCATGAGTTACTAAAAATTTACTTGAAACTATATTAGTATTTATGCAAAATACATAAAGCTGTAAAAATCATGTTTTTATCAAATGCAAACACACAAAAAAAGTTACAATTTAAAAAACAAACAAAAAAAACCAACAACAAAAAAAAAGTGGAGTTCCTGTCATGGTTCAGTGGTTAATGAACCCAATTAGTATCCAGGAGGACGTGGGTTTGATCCCTGGCCTTGCTTAGTGGGTTAAGATCCAGCATTGCCATGAGCTCTGGTTTAGGTCACAGATGAAGCTCAGATCCCAAGTTACTCTGGCTGTGGCGTAGGCTGGAGGCTATAGCTTCAACTAGACATCTAGCCTGGGAACTTCCATATGCCATGGGTGTGGTCCTAAAAAGACTAAAAAAGTAAAATAATAATAATAATAATAATAAATTTAAAAAATAAAAAACAAATGTGGCTCATGAGGCACACCAGTCAAACGAAAGCATGACAATGACATTTCTAAGAACACATATTTGTGAAGGAAATAAATAATTCATTTACTCTCTCATTCATTTGATAAAAACTTATTTGAGCACCTTCTATGAGCTAAGCCGAATTAAGCAAGTAAACAAGGTTCTCCGTGGAGAACATAGAGTAGAAAGAGCGGAAAATGAGCAAGGACAATAATGGGCACAGATAAAATTAAAAACTATGAACCCTGCTCTAAAGGAAATGAGAACTATGAAAAAGAACAGGGAGAACCTGTCTGAATGGACTGATCAGGGAGGATCTTGCCGACGGACAGTTAACTGATATGATATGCAAAGCATGAGAGGAGGTACAATGGCAGGAATAGTCCGGAGAGAGGGAACAGCAAGTTTAAGTTTTAGGTAAAGAAAAAAGGCTGGTGGGGCAGAAGGGGAACAAGTTGAGTCTGGGAAGGTAAGCAGTGGTCACATCGGGCCGGACCATTAAGTTCATGGGAAGAAGCCACTGATGGGTTTTACGAAGGAAGTAAATGGTAAAATATATACCTTAAAAAAAAATCATCCCAGTTGATACTTAGAAAACAGACTGAGTAATGAATGAAAACAGACAGACTTGATAAGAACCTACTGCTGAAGCCTAAATGCGAGATACTGGCAGGATGGTCTCAAAGAGAAAAGAATGAATTTGACATGTACTTGGTGGCAGAGTTGATGAGACTGATATGAGATTATGCTATGAGGAGATGAAGGAGAGGAAACATCAAAGTGACTTCCAGATTTCTTGCCTCAAGGGAGGATGATGCCAGGTACAACTATAAAAATCGCACAGAAGTAGTAAAACACATGACTCTCATAGTATCTAGTATAATAATGGAAGGGATAATCACTTTCACACTCTTCATTTTACCTTTACTTCTCAGGGTGGCAGCACTAGAAGTAATGAGAAGGGGTTAGACTGGGAACAGATTTTTAAAGGCAGAGCTAACAAGATCTGCTGACATACTGTGGCAAGCAGACACTAGCTGGGGTGGTTCTCATGACCCCTGCCTCCTGGTGTTCATACCCACGTACTTATCCTTCCCTCAAGTGTGAGCAGGATCTATGACTTGCTTCTCAACAAAAGACTGTAGCAAAGATGATAAAATGTCTTTTCTATGAAATCTATCCTTGTTAGCCAGTTATCCCAGTCCAGAAATTCTCCTTATGTTCTGAAGAAGTAAGCAGCCATACTGGGAATCCCAGTGATAAGTGTGGGCAGCCTTTAAGAATTGAGGTGGCCTCCAGTCGGCAGTCAGAGAGAAGCCAGAGCCCCCAGTCCTATAACCACCAGGAAATGGATTCTGCCAAAAACCTCAGTGAGTTTGGAAGTGGATTCCTCCCCAGCTGAACCTCTAAATGAGAACACAGGCCAGGTGACACCTTGATCGCAGAGAACCCAGTTAGGCCATGCCTAGGCCCTGACCAGCAGCAGAAACTATGAAGTAATAAATGTATGTTGTTTTAATCTGTTAAGTTTGTGGTGATTTATTCAGCAAGATACAAATAATATACATACTAATATAGGGTGTGAAGAAATAAGTCAGGGATGACTCCAAAATTTTTGGCTTCAGCAAAAAGAAGACTGAAGTGATCATTTACTGAGACAGGGACTTCTGAGGCAAGAACAGCACTGGAGGAAAGATCGGTCTGGGCTACATGGATTTTAAGGTGACTATTTGACAGCCAAAAGATTGAGATGTCAAATAAAGAGCTGGGGATATGGGAAACAGATATAAATTTGGGAGTCACTAGCATAAAGGCCAAGATATTACATGAGATCACCAAGAGAGTGAAGACACTCTTACAGAGGAGCCCTGGGGCACATCATCATTCAGAAGTCAGTCAGCTGAAGAGAAACCAGCTGAGGCGGTTAAGACAGGATAAGTTGAAAAAAAAAAAATATCAAGGCAATGTGGAGTCCTAGAAGCCAAGTGAATAAACAGTTTAAAAGAGGAGGAAGAGGAGTTCTCTGGTGGCTCAGTGGGTTAAGGATCCAGTGTTGTCACTGCTGCAGCTTGGATCACTGCTGTGGCATGGGTTAAATCCCTGGCCTGAAAACTTCCACGTGCTGAGGGCACAGCCAAGAACTGAAAATTTAAAATCCAGCTCCTAAGTCACATTTCAAGTGCTGAATAACCACATGTAGCTAGTGACAGGACAGTGTAATACAGAACATTTCCATTGTGACCAAAACAGAAACTGTCCACTGGACAGTTGTGATGTACGGAAACAGAAGACAGAGAAGTGAGCAAAGATGTAGGTAATGGCTAAATGTAGTGGTTGGGAGTTTGTGGAAGTCTTCTTCTGATAACCTTTTTTTATCTTTCAAAATAGAAACAGGAAGAAAGCCACTAGCTGAGAATGAAAATAGAAGAAAATGTGGTAGACTTTGGAAAACTTTTGGCTTTCAAATGAGACAAGTTGGGGGGTGGGGGGATGCACTGGGCGTTTGGGATAGAAATGCTATAAAATTGAGTTGTGATGATTTTTGTACACCTATAATTGTAATAAAATTCATTAAGTAATGGGGGAAAAAAGAAGAAAATGTGGTACAGTTTTAAAAAATGGAAAGAAAACACAGCAGCGATCAGGAGAATGATAAAGTAACTGAAAAAGAATTCATGGACTTATTATAAGCCCCTGTGAGAGTCAGGGATTTCTGAAGTTCACCCAACTTCTTCAGTCTGTACATGCATGTCTTCTGCCATACTTGGTCACTTTTCAACTATTATTTCTTCAAATACTTTTTTAGACACACCCTCTTACCCCTCTCCTTTCAGGGCTCTTCTGGTGACAGAAATGTTAAAATTTTTTGTTACAATCCACAGGTCTCTGAAATTCTGTCCATTTTTTAAATGATCTATTTTCTCTCTGTTGTTCAGATTAAGGAATTTCTACAGTTCTATCTTCAAGTTCACTGATTCTTTCCTCTGTCCTATCCACTCTGCTATCAAGCCCATCCACTGAAAATTTTGTTTTGGTCACTATATTTTTCAGTTCTAAAATTTCCATTTGATTCTTCTTTATATTTTCTATTTCGTAAGGCTATTTTTCATTTGTTTCAAATGTGTCCATAATTGTTTGTTGAAGCATTTTTATCATGGATACTTTAACATCTTTGTCAGATAATTCTAATACCTGTGCCACCTTGGTGTCAACATCTCTTCATTGCCTTTTCTCATTCAAGTTGAGATTTTCCTAGTTTTTTCTGTCATGATTTCCATGACAAATGATTTTCAATTGAAGTCTGAACATTTTGGGTATCATGACATGAGACTCTGGACCTTATTTAAATCTTCTGTTAGAGCAGGCTTCCTCCAACACCACCCCAGTGGGGAGAGGGAAGCTTCACTCATTACTACTGTTGCTGCCAGGCGTGGGAATCCAGGCTCCCCACAATGTCTCCACTGATGTCACAGGGGTGGGAGAGGCCTCACTAATGCCTGGTGGAGAAGAGAGTTCCAGCTCCCTAACTGGCCTTCTCCAACCCTGCCCTGGTGGGAAGGGGGTGGCTGAAGCATCTCACTACATCTTGGCATGAGTGGAAATCTACACTCCACACCTAGGTTGTGGTGGCAGGGGAGGGGGCAAGGCCACAGTTCTTCCTGTAGTGTTTTTCAAGAGTGGTTACTGTCTAAAGGTTTTCTGTTTTGCTAAGCTGCCCCTTTCCTGGTCCTCAGGCTACAGAAAACAGTTTTTTCTTGGGGCTTTTTCAGCTTGTATCTATTAACATTTCTAGACTGCTGATTTTTTCCAACATCAAGTCTGGGATATATGAGACAAAAGAAAAACCCTTGGAACTTACCATTATGTCATTCCTTGTGTCTTGAGGTCCCTTTTCAGACTTTTCTCATGTTTGTTTTATATATCATGTCCAGGGTTTTTAACTGTACTTATCATACAAGGAATGGGGGAAATGACCTTCATTTCTTTATGACTTTTTAAAGTTTCCTTTTTCATATTCTACTTCTAAAGAAGTATCTGTTGTGTTTTTCACTTTGTGTTCCTTCTAGATTCTGAAATCATTTTAAAATTATTTCCTAACTTCTACCATCTTATTTCTGATTATATTGTTCTTTCATGTCTTTTATCATTTTCTTATTGTATTTTAGCTTATTTTAGAATACTAAGTTATCATTTTTGTCAGCTTTGTGAACATATTTTTCTATTATGCTTTCATGTGAGAAGGGGTGTTATTCTACTTATTCTCATCTTTTCAAAAATAACTTCCTATGAGATTTGACCTTGATATTTTTCTGTTTCTAAATGTTAAGTAAAATTGTTTTTTTCCTGAGCTTTTATAGGAGAGGGTTGATTTAGTTAGTTTTTAATTTCTCAGCTCCCTGGCTCCTCTTCTGACCTGGCAGCTTACTTGTTGAGCTCTTCTAGCTCTTTTTCCTGTCCCTGTTATCTGGACTTTCTTCTACTTTTCCTCTGCTGTCCCTATCCTGTTCAATCTGAATTCTACTCCCAGCAGTTTCTCTTCAATTGGGACACTTGGCTGGTTAATTTTGAGAGTTAATAAAGCACAAACTGCTTCAGGACCTTCAGATCCTACTACAGGTACCTTGAGCCCACCTCCCCTACTAGAACTGCAAAATCTTCCCAATTCCAGCAGTTGTTCTCAAAGCAGCTTGCTGAGATTTCCAGTGGGTCCTTGGGTTTACAGTTGGTAGGCCCCTTTGCTTACTCTTACGCAGATACTAATATCACACAGGTATTGCAGATGTCAATGGTTTAGTTCTACTCATTTGCGTAGATGCCTTCTCACCACATTTTGTTGTAGATGGTACCCAAGTGTTTTTAATTTTGCTATCCTAGTTGTTGCCTGTGATTTTTTATTCTTCTCCTTCTCTTTCTTCTTCTTTTCAGGGCCACTCCTGTGGCATATGGAAGTTCCTGGTCTAGGGGTCGGACTGGAGCTGAATCTACAACCTACACCACAGCTTGTGACAACGCCGGATCCTTAACTCACTGAGCAAGGCCAGGGATCACACCCTCAGCCTCATGGATACTGGCTGGGTTCTTTACCCACTGAGCCACAAAGGAACTCCTGCTCTCTGTGTTTTAATGACTATATACAGGGGATTCAGAACTACACCACCACTGCCGTATTTCCAGAATTCCTTAAAGAACAGATGTTGGTTCTTGAGAACCTTCATTAACAGAAAATGTTTAGAAAAAATTTCCAGGGCAAAAAATCAGCACAAGTAAGTGTTCATAAATTTCTCCCCAAAGTCAATATGCATTGCTAATTCCTATGAAAACATATTGTATATTCAGGATGAGTGGCTATGGCACCAACAAACTGAACTTTGAGCCCTGGAAAGTACTAGACAATGGCATAATCTCCACTAGTAAACTCTTAATTCAAATGATGTAAGTCACAGAAATGTTTAAACGATATAAGTCACAGAAACATTAATTATATTAAGACGTAAAGCAATCCCCTATTTACATAGAACCTACTATATGTACCTAAAGCAAAATATGAGAGACAGTATCTGGAAAAGATGAATTATTTCTTATTATGACAACAAGTTCTTTGTGGCTCCCAATTTAAAAACCTAAGTATATGACCCAAAAAGTCTAGAATCCAACTACCAAAATTTAACAGAGACTTTCCTCAGGAATGCAATTACTGATGATTTCTTTTCTTTCTGCTTAATCTCTGCTTTACATATTTTCAAAATGGAAAACTATGCTTCTGGTTAAAAATATTTAAAACAACTTACGCTAGAACCATGTTGTAATCTGAGTGGTTGAACATATATCCTCCAACAACCCACATTATATTTCCATTGACCACAGCTTTGTGAGAGGCTCTGGGGAGCTTTAGGTTGGTATATTCCTCTCGCATCCAAAATGACCGGTTAGCTGGTACAGGAACTGAACATCCAGGTCCTAATAACATAATAAATTAGCTTCACAAAATGCAGCTTTAATGAATTTCTTTTAATCATCTAAATAAAGTATCTAAAGAATACTTACAATCTTTCCTTTAGCATCTAAATATCAGACAAATTCCTTTAATTTGTGCTTTCAGTTTACTCAAAGATAGAGACCAATAGTACTCTCTAATAAAATTCAAAATCGCATACTTTCTAATGAAGATCTGACCATATCCAGGTTAGGATTTTTTAATAATGAAATATTTGCTTAAGCAGCTCTCAAAGGAAAGAATGGACAAAGGAATTTTTAATACAAATGAAAATTTTCAGGGGTAAAATGTAGGCTAGTTTTGAGAGTAATGCAAAGTATCCATTTCCTGGAAAATCAAGAAACTCCATTCTTGAGAGGTTTGGCTTCTGCTCCAACATTTGCATAATGGTAGGTACTCAAACTTCAATTATTTAACTCTTTAATGTCAGCCAAACCAAACTAGAGCATTTAATATCAGCCAAACCAAACAAACTAAAGCATTTAAACAAGCATATTTTCTTTCAAAATAAAAGTGTTCTGAGAAAGGGGTAAATCTATAAAGAAAATGACTAAATCCGGAACAGCTATTACCACCCACCCACTGAAGAATTTGCTAAAGGGCTTCTTTAATAATCTGTATCCTCAGATAATTCCATTAGCTGACTGCTTTAGAACTCTACTGTATAATCGACCACAATTTTCTCTAAATTTATTGGAAGTTTTTGTGGGGAGACCATTATTGTCAGCTCTTCTCCCACCCCCCAGCTTGGTTCTCTGCTCTCTTTCTTTTGGATAGGCAAGAAAGAGATTTACTAGGAGTTCCCATTGAGGCTCAGTGGGTTAAGAACCCAACATAGTGTCCATAGGTTGTGGGTTTGATCCCGGGCCTTGCTCAGTGGGTTAACGATCCAGTGTTGCCACAAGCTGCGGCAGAGATTGCAAATCCGGGTCAGGCATTGCTGTGTAGCTATGGTTGTAGACCTGCAGCTACTGCTCTGATTCGACCCCTAGACTGGGAACTTCCATATGCTACAGGTGTGCCATAAAAAGGTTTTAAAAAAAGATTTATTAAGGTAAGATGCTTATGAGGGATACAGTGGGCAGGTGAGGCGGCTCTGCCCTGAGAATTAAGTGGGCCACATTTTATAATCCAAGGAAAGTCTCTGCTATGTCTTTTTATGGCTGAGCCCAAGTTCTCCAAATTCATAAATTAAGTGCAAAGAATGTTAAACTGCTGCACGATTCTAAACAGACCAGAACCGTATTATCTAAGAAATTCGAAGATTTGTAAGAAGCTGAACAAAGAGATATGAAAACTTAAACACTTTCTGAAATCTGATTAATATAACGGCACAGATGCTAGGAATAAAGTAAATCTGCAATTTATTAAACTAGAAACATTCTGTAAATTGAAAGAAAGAAAAGAGGTTCCTACCCTGCCACTCTGAGAAGCAGGAACACCCTCTGATGTCACTTGAATTGCAGATGCCTCGATGAGGAAAACCACAGTTATTTACACAGTGAGGAATGTCACATGCTTCACCCTTCCAGTTTTCAGAACATTCACATTGAACAGTGTTGCTGCTATTACTGATCTTACATTCTCCTTGGCTTGAGCAATTATTCGGACACATGTCAAAACTATAAAAACAGTAGGGGAAAATTAAATCAACACAAAGCAACACTTTGATTAATTTAGCAGAACTTCCTCCTACATGGGGCTTAGGAAGACTCACTGTCTCTCCAGTTCATTCACAAGCATAACTGCAGTACTTACCATTCAGCCTAAATGGAGTCACTCACCACTGCAGAGCTAGGGCAAGTAATAAGATCAAATTAACCCTACTGGATTCTCATAAGAAGAGACAGGTTAAAGAAATTACAAGGAGAGAGGAGATTCTTGCAAAATGTCCAGGCTTAGCTTCTGAGGGACAGGATGACTATCTTACTTTTTGTAGCCCACAAATGATGAGCATTATAAAACTGCCAAATGCATGCTTACAAGTTTGGAGAAGAAAAGGATAAAACAAACTTCCAACAGTACACCACCATCCTTATTCCTCTGGATAGTCTGAAAGTTTACAGATTTTGCTTAAGATTACTGCTCAGATTGGAGTACTTTAAGTTCCTTAGTAAGTTCATCTAACCATCTCAGATGCAAGAAAAGGGAGGAGCAGTTAACTTAATACATGAGTTTAACCATAAAATGTCACACGGTAATGTGACAATTATATTAACAACACTTTGAGAAGACATAATTCAGATTTAAAAGCGGGAGGGATAACAGGACTAACAAGACACTTTGAACATAAAGGAGTTCCCATTGTGGCACAGTGGGTTGAGAATCCAACTGCAGCAGCTCAGATAAGGGTTCAATCCCCAGTCCAATGCAGTGGGTTCAAGGATTCAGCATTGTAGGAGCTGTGGTGTAGGTTGTATCTGTGACTCAGATTCAATCCCTGGCCTGGGAACTTCCATACACTACAGGTGTGGCCATTAAAAAAAAAGTATAAAGAAAACTAAAAAGGAATTTTGTAGCAAAGCATGTCAGAAAATCAGGAATCAGTTACAAACACAAGCTAATTAAAATTCATGCCTGAACTTAAATATCAGTTAATGAAACATTTATAATAAAATTTTATAAGTATCTATATACAGTATTTTTATAATATATGTTATAATTATAACATAATAAGTGCATATGCCTACATTTCAAACCCAGGCTTGTAATGAGCTGCCCAGGCTTCCAAGTCACAAACTCTGGGTACCTGAAAAGCTGAATCACCATACCAATCAAGACAGAGATGGCTTTAAATAGGCTTGAAAGAATACTGAGATCCTGAGAAAATGAACAAGAAAAAACACCCAGCAAAAGGTTACACACAGGGGTTACCAGCTATACCAGGAGTAGTCAAGCTTATTGTGTAAAAGACCAGATAATATGTAATTTAGGTTTTGTGGGCGACACAAGTTCTTTATCATAGATCCCCTGCTTATGGCATTTTATGAATTTAACTACTTATGAAAACAAACATGTCCTAAAAAGAAAAAAAGGAAAAGACAGAAGATAGCCTCTCTCCTACCACAACAAATTCTAAAAGATGCCCAGAATCTGTCTGTCTACATTTCCTTTGTAACCTCTACTAAACTGTCATCAATGGGCCAACTACTGAGTACTAATATTTGTTAAATATTTTTTTTTGTCTTTTTGTCCTTTTTATGGCCAGACCTGTGGCATATGGAGGTAGCCAGGCTAGGCGTCCAATCAGAGCTGTAGCCACCGGCCTACACCACAGCCACAGCAACCCCAGATCTGAGCTGCGTCTGCGACCTACACCACAGCTCACGGCAACGCTGAATCCTTAACCCGCTGAGCAAAGCCAGCGATCGAACCCGCAACCTCATGGTTCCCAGTCAGATTCATTTCCGCTGCATCACAATGGGAACTCCAATATTTGTTAAATTTTACTTGGCAAACTCTCCCAATGTTTTAATCCATTAGCAGGAATGGACAATGCCCCTTTTTCCCAGGAGACATTCAACAGTACCAAGGTCTGCTTGGAACTATGGTCCCACAACTTTGACAGTTTCCTTTACCTCTTCCTGCCAGTTTCCTCAATTATAGAAGAAGTAGAAAAAACAGTACCTGTAACTGAGTTTTTAAAAGACCTTTCAATGAGAAAATCCATGCACTGCTCAGCACAATGCCTAGCACATTGTAAACCCTCAATATATGTTAGTCATTATTATTGTTAAAACATAGTACATGGTCTTCCGGAAAAATCACAAATATTAGACTTAAATATCTTACTTGTAAGTGATATTAAATCCAGTCAAATTATAAGCAGCATCACTAAAAAAATGCAGCAGGGCATAACCTGATGTGGCAACGACCTCTGGGACAGTCTCGTTGCCATCTCTCTCAGGAACGATAAGGCCGCTGAAATAGAAACACATTTCTTATAAAGGAAAGCATAATCACAGACACATCACATGGTGGCAGACACAAATTCAACGAGATTTCACCCTTCTAATTTAAAAAACCACTTCCAGAAAGAGGAGCAAATTCCTGTGATAAATGCATAAGAACAGATCTGAAGGAGTTCCCACTGTGGCACAGTGAATTAAGAATCCGACTACAGAAGCTTGGGTTGCTGATGAGGTAGAGGCTCAATCACCAGCGCGGCACAGTGGGTTAAAGGATCTGGCATTGCCAGACCTGCAGCCTGGATTCAATCCCTGGTCAGGTGACGTCCATATGCTGGGGGTACAGCCATAAAATTAAAAAAACAAAAAAAAAGAACAAATCTGAATCTTTTGCTAGGCTCTCCTCTATTCTGGGTTATATTTCTAGTGAGACTTTCAATCAATGACCCTATTATTTTTTTTTCTTTTTAGTGAAATTTTTATAATGCTCCTCTGAAAAACTGAGTAAACCTCCACAATCACAGAAAGTAACAAACTTTATGAGTTGATGGATACCAAATAAATATATACCACTGAAAGACATAAAAATTAAAAATAGAAACAAAAGTTTGGGAGTTCCCACTGTGACACAGTGGGTAAAGAATCCAACTGCAGGGGCTCAGGTTGCTAAGGAAGTACAGATTTGATCCCTGGCGTGGCACTGCCGTAGATGTGGTGTGGGTTGCAGCTGTGGCTTGGATTTAATCACTGCCCCAGGAACTTCCATATGCCACAGGTGTGGCCATAACAAAAAGGAAAAAATAAGAAATAAAAGTTTGATACACAAATATCCATCTTCCCAATACTGTGAGTATTCTGATGTATTTTCTTCACCTAACTACCATATTACATATTACATTCAATTTTACAAGTAATAGTATGCATTTCTGTGTCACTAAGAGCTACCTCAGAGATTTCAGAACCTCACTCAGAGCTCAGTACACAATAGTATCTTTTGGGTGCCTGGTCAGAGAAAGAATTACTGTGTCTAAATGATGGCTTTAAGGCTCTTAATCCACACACCAACTTGCTCTCCAGAAGTGAGGTCCTAACATGAAATTCCACCAACAGAGAATGAGAGGATCCATCCATTCCACCTCATGCTGCCAAAGGAGAATTACGAATCCCATTTGAGCTTTGTTAATTTAATAACTGAAAGTGCTTTTTTAAATTGTGGTTTTGAGTTTCTTTTATACTCCTGAGGTTAATCATTTTTTCCTATGTTTACTTTGGCTTTTATTCATATGCTCATATCTCTTGCCCAATTATCGTTCAGCACTCCATACCAGGCCCTGCACAATCTGTTCCACACACACAACCCCATTCAATGACCAAACATCTCATCTATTACACACGGTCCCCAACTTAAAATGGTTCAACTTAACTTTTTTTTTTTTGTCTTTTTGTCTTTTTAGGGCCATGCCCGTGGCATATGGAGGTTCCCAGGCTAGGTCTAATCAGAGCTGTAGCCGCCAGCCTAAGCCACAGCCACAGCAATGCAGGATCTGAGCTGCATCTGCGACCTACACCACAGCTCACAGCTACGTTGGATCCCTGACTCACTGAGCAAGGCTAGGGATAGAACCTTCAACTTCATGGTTCCTAGTCGGATTTGTTTCCGCTGCACCATGATGGGAACTCCAACTTAACAACTTTTTAACTTAAAATTTTTCACCTTTATAGTGGTGCAAAAGCAGTATGCATTCAGTAGAAAGTGTGCTCTGAATTCTGTATCCTGGCCTTTCCCCAGGCTAGCAATATGCTGAACGATACTCTCTTGTGATGCTGGGAAGCAGCAGAAAGCAGCAGCTTCCAGTCAGCCACACTCACAAGGGTTAACGACTGATATACTTACAACTACTCCATCAGGCAACCTTCCTATTTTCCATTTTCAGTACAGTATTCAATAAATTACACAAGATATTCAACATTAATTATAAAATAGGTTTTGTGTTAGATGATTTTGCCCACTATAAGCTGATATAAGTGTTTGAGAACATTTGAGGTGAGCTAGGCTAAGCTATGATGTTTGACAGGTTAGGTGTATTAAATGCATTTCAACTTACAATATTTTCAACCCACAATGGGTTTATTAGGATGTAACCCCATCAGAAGCCAAGGAAAATCTATACTTTCTTCCTTTCACTTGTTCAACCCCAACCGCCCTGGCCTCTTCTTTCCTAGAGCACGCACCAGATAAACTCTCACCTTTGGGCCTATGACTATCTTAAATGGTCATTCATGATATCCTAGCAATTCTTTTTCCTTTTTTCCTTTTTTTTTTGTCTTTTTAGGGCTGTACCCGTAGCATATGGAGGCTCCCAGAGTAGGGGTCTAATCAAAGCTATAGCCTCTGGCCTACAACACAGGCACTGCAATGCCAGATCCAAGCCACATCTATGACCTACACCACGCCAGATCCTTAACCCACTGAGCGAGGTCAGGGATCGAACCTGCATCCTCACGGATACTAGTCAGATTAGTTTCTACTACACCCCTTCAGGAACTCCAGCAATTCTACTTCTTAGTAGAAGAAGCACTTGCTCGTGTACACAAAGACAAATATATAAGAATCCCACAGTAGCACTATTCACAGTGAGAACAGGTTAAAAACCACCTAATTGGTCATCCATAGGGAGCTGGTTGAATGAGTCATCACACATGCGTAGGTCTGCAGGACTAAGAGGGCACTCATAAGGCATTCTGATAAGTAGGAAAAAAAAATCTGCAAGACAATGGACCTAGTGTATGTATATATATATGTAAATACACATAAAAATGGACTGGAAGAGTACAGGAGCAGGATATGAGGAGGAGGAACGGAGAGAATCTTCATTCAACAAGTTTTTCATAAGAAGGCAGAATTCTAGGAACCCTAGGACGCTGAAGGTGCTCTAGAGGTTGCAAAACAGTATAGCATTTTCTACTATGTATTCAACTAACAAATACTAAGCACTTACTACAAGTGAGGCACTGTTCTGGGTACCAGGAATACAACAGTGAAGATGTCTCTGCCCTCACTTGCGTTCATGTCAGAGAAAGAACAAATAAGCCTACATACGAAACCCCCACCCTCACCCCTACCTCGCCTTAGGCCTACAGGTGTGCATATGTAACGCCAGGCAGAGGTAAATGCTACAAAAGGAAATAAAACAAAGTGAAAGAAAAGAAGGTGCTACTTTAGAAAGGGCATGTAGGGAAGGACTCCTGGAAGAACTGGCATCTAATCAGAGACCTAAATGAAGGTTTCAGCCATCATTATGCTTTCTTCAGTTTTATAAACAGAACCCACTGAAATGCTAAGGGTAAGTACATGCTAGAGCATGGCCACTTAGAAACAGGTATGTCCAAGAGTTCCTGTCGTGGCTCAGCAGTAAGAAACCTGACTAGTAATCATGAGGATGTGGGTTCGATCCCTGGCCTTGATTAGTGGGTTAGGTATCCGGCATTGCCATGAGCTGGGGCATAGGTCACAGACACGACTCAGATTCCGTGTTGCTATGGCTGTGGTATAAGCCAGCAGCTGTAGCTCTGACTTGACCCCCCCAGCCTGGAAATTTCCACAGGCCTTGGGTGTGGCCCTAAAAAATAAGGAAAAAAAAGAAATACGTATGTTGAAAGCAATCTTCCCCTAAGAAACACTGGCACAGGAGAGGACTGGGAGCTTCAGCCACATATAGGACACGTTCTCTTATCCTAGCATGAACTTCCCAATCAAAGAGATCGTCATCCTTGTTCCAGAAGAAGCTCCGATCCTTGTGAGCTCTGATCCTTGTTCCACAAGCCTATGTCGGGCATCTCTAAGCCTTGGTTTCCTCCAAAACACAACGAAAGAAATCCCATCTGCCTCACAGCAATGTAATGAGACTCAAACTGTTACAGCATGTGAAGTGCTTAAATAGTGCCTCACACTAATAGGTGCTCGATAAGTGATGGCTAACAGTATTTATTATTTATATGCAGGGGCATTTAAATGCATAGACCGAATGGTAGACTGGGTGGAGAGAGAGGGGATGGAGTCACAGAAGGGGTGGGACTGACCATATTGCTGGACAAAGGGGATCAGATTCCCCACTGTTAGAGAGACTCAGGCGTTTGCTTCTTTACACTTCAAACTGTAACAGCTTTAGAAAGTGCAGCTTTCTCCCAGTGTGAAAATAAAACAACTGGTTTATGACAAAAATAAACTCTTACAGAATAAATGAATACAAACCTCAACCCAGCGTGCAAGGCGATAGACGGTGTGTGGGTGAGAAAGTGATGCCACAGGCAGACCTGCAAGTGTCACCCTGAGCCACCTCCCACCCCCTGTTCCCCTGCCCCTGGGTAAGGAACTAACGTAAGCTCAGCTTAGGCTGCAGCCAGTTGTTCAACTTGAGAAAATTAAGAACTTCTCGCCTTGGGTTCTTCATAATCTTATATTTTAAACACAGAGTACCACTGTCTAGAACCATTTTTGAATATCACTGAAGATATTCAACATAATCTTAATTCAACATAATCATCCCAGACAGACGTAAGCTCTCTGAACACACTTGGAGTACAACCTACCTTTGCCAAATACATCATGTAATTTTACTTGAAACCTTCAGTTTGACACACCTGTCTCCTTGTAAACCCCACACTCAAGGACAGGTAGCTGTAGAAGCCAGATTCTTAAAGTCAGGGGCAAGAGCCCGGGGATGCGGACAGGCAGCATCTATACTTCTGACTGGTGAAGAGGGGTCCACAATCCCAAGAAGTGTTTGCCTTTCACTACCTGCCAAAGTCTGACCACACTTTCAATGGGGTGCTAGACAGACAGACCAAATGCGACTTTCACAAGACTTCCTCTAACAGCTCTTCATCGCAGTCGAGACAACTGCTTCATCAATATCTGACTTTCTTAAAAACAACAACAAAAACCTCTAAAAGGAATAAGAATGTTCTCAGAGAGGAACTAGTCCCCCTGTTCCATCATCACTACCACCTCTGCATCTCCCTCCAACAGGTCTGAGCAGATCAGGTGCTCCACGAAGATGCTACACTCAAGCATTTGTTGAAGTGAATGAATGCACCATAAAATCATAATGTTATATAGCTGGAAAGGACTTGCTCTCGTGGTTCTCAACTCCATTTGTTAAAAAAATTTCACTCAGAACTTTAACATATAAAAAGATACATGTGATCAACCAGTTCAAAGTCAAATTAAACTTCATAGTCCACAATACACCCAGAGAAAACAGAGTACAAAACCTTCAGTTTAGGCTTCAGAAGCTGCAGACCAGAACACTTAAATGAACTATTCAGGCTCATGTAGAGACTTGGGCAAAACTCAGATTAAAAGTCCACATCTTCTGAATCCTGTGTGGTTCTCCTTTTCTTTATTTGGCTGAACTATTAGCTGCCAGGCTCACTCCACTCTGGGGTCCCAGCACATCACCTCTGGGTTGATTCCTCTATCCAAAGTCCTCCTAACCCAAGTGCAACTCCTCAGCAACCCATCTTGCCCTTATGTTCTAAACAGTGATATTCAAATTCTTCCAGGGTTCTGTGTCTCAGGTAAATTTTAATTATTAAACACATATTTCCTCATTATGATGTTAATGTACATTCAAATATGTCATTAAGTTAAATTTTAACACAAGCAATGCACATTCATTTATAACTATCCCTGGGCATAAATTTTTAATAAAAACTTAAAAATTCACCTGCTATCTTTATGTGTACTTTGGCTTCTCTCAAAAGTCACTGACTGACTAGAACAATTATAGCCTTCTGCTTATTTTGTTGTTGCTATTGGTTCACATGTCTGCTCATCAAATACACAGGCCAGGTGAACTACAGGGTTGCACATACCCACTTAGTGGATGCTGCCACAGGGCTACTGGCAAAGCTGATTCAGTGCCTAGCACATAAAGAAAGGACCCCAAGAGTTTTTTGCTTTTTTTTTTGCATTTTAGGGCCGCACCGGCGGCATATGGAGGTTTCCAGACTAGAGGTCAAATCGGAGCTACAGCTGCCAGCCTACACCACAGGCACAGCAACGCCAGATCCAAGCCACGTCTGTGACCTACACCTCAGCTCATGGCAACGCCGGATCCTTAACCCACTAAGCAAGGCCAGGGATCGAATCCGCAACCTGAAGGTTCCTAGGCAGATTCGTTAACCGCTGCTCCAGGATGGGAACTACCCCCATGAGTTTTGATTAACAGATTCAGCATCAAGTAAACTTCCAATAAGTACTATTATCATAACATCACATGATAGACAGTTTTTGTGCTTGTGTTTAAGTTTGGGGTACCTCTTGCCATAAGACAAGATATGACTCAATTCTGGCCTAAAGATATGTATGCCCAACACGTTGTCAATGATGTTTTAATGCTTCACCACCAAGAGAAGTAGGTAAACTTGATACTACTATCACAATTTCATAGATCAGGAAACTGAAAAGAGAGGTCAAGTATTGTGCCCAGAAGTTTTGCCAGCAGCTACAGGAAACCACATCATGAACAGCACACAAGTGATAGGACACCAGAACTAGTACTCTTTCCATGAAATAAACATGTTAAGTGATAATAAAGGTGAATCCAGTAAGAACACAATCTAGGAGATACATCTGAATTCAGAAATCAAATAGTGATTAACTAATATTTATATGAGTGAGCTTACCTAAAGGCAGCAACTAGAGGTGCATAAATTGAGTCCCCATCATAAACATATAAATGGTCCCAACTACACTCTGTAGCAAAATGATTGAAACGAAGTCTCATTATTCTATTTGGCCTGAAAAGAACAGAAAAAGTAATTTATAATCATCATCACTATTAAACATTTGAAAGAAAAACAGATATAAAATGAATTAAGACAGAGGGAAGAATTTAATAGTACACAATCAGTATTCCTTCATTTGTCAAAGGTTTCCATAGTACTTACTATACGTAAGAGACCACTAACATGCAACGGTAAACAAAATAGACATGGTCTATGCATCTCTGAGCCCTACAATCTATACAGTGGTCGTTCTTTACCAATCCATTAGCCTTTCAGCACTTTCTTCCTCATTCAGCTTACAACTCCACACTACATCATTTCACAAACACACGTGCCAGTCCTCTAAAGTCTCTTGCCCCTCTGCCTTTTCATGGAACTCCCCGGAAAAAGTCCTGTTCTAGACGAAACTAGTTATCTGCTTTGACCTAGAATGAATCTAGAGAAAACTAAGCCATACTAGGAAAAATCACACCACTGGGTAGACTGGTTCCAATATTGGTCACTGCTAGCCAACTTTAAATGGGGTTTCAGTTCTGCCAGCAGTCTTACTGCTAACTCTCAATTACTATTTCAGACCATCCAGTCCCATCTCCCTGCTTATCTTCAGTACTCAGACAAAAATTTCTCAAATTCCCATTTTCCAAAATAGATAAACCTACCTACCTTTCCTTCCATCTCTCAAATATTTAACATCTCCCTCTCATCTGAAATTTCCACAGCCATATTTAAATCTCTTTAAGTATCACACATTTTACCAAAAAACCAAAAAAACATATAAAAACTTCAAATCCCAACTCATTCCAGCTATTAACTGATCTACCCCTTTCTCCTCAAACTCCACAGAAGACTTTGCTTTTCTCCATTTCCTCACATCCCACTCATCTCTTCACTCTCTAACCTGGCTCTAGCCCACTCTACTCGAAAAGCTCTTGGTAGATGGAGTTCCAATTGTGGCTTAGTGGGTTAAGAACCCAACACTGTCTCTGTGAGGATACAGGTTTGATCCCTGGCCTCACTCAGTGGGTTAAGAAGCCAGCATTGCTGAAAGCTGCAGTACAAGCTACAGATGTGGCTTGCATCTGATGTTGCTGTGGCTGTGGTATAGGCCGGCACCTGCAGCTCTAATCTAACCCCTAGCCCAGGAACTTCCATATGCTACAGGTATGGCCATAAAAAAGAAAAAAGAAAGAAAAAATTCTTGGTAACATCAACACCATTTACATCCTGGTGATTCCTAATTCTATGTCTCCAGCCTTGACCTTTCACCTACTCCACACTTACGTATCTAACTAACATCTCTAACCAAAAACCTAAATAAATATGTAAGCAAGTTAACTCACACAGTGATGAGCACTGGGAAGAAATTAAAGGACTGTGATACAGAAGTGTAACAGGTGGTGGAGATACCCCAGAAAGCTTTGGAAAACATTACAGTGATGAGAGATAAACCAGGTGAAAAGCCTGGGGAACAGTGTTTCAAGCAGAGGGAACAATAGTCTTATAGTCTTAGAAAGAAGTTGCTCTGTCCAAGAAACATGAAGAAAATCAGCATGTCTGAAACACAGCAGACAGAAGGAACCACAAGAGATTAAGAAGCGAGAGGTGGGCAAAGGGCAAAGGTAAAAATTGGAGGCCAATGTCAAGGCTATTACAGAGGCTCAGGAAAGAAAGGATGGCTAGTGGTCTTACAATAACTGTAGAGGTAAAGATGAAAAGGACTGGGGAGGTATTCTAGCAGGAAAATTGACAGAACTTACTGACAGGCTCAAGATGAAGAAAAGGAAATGGAGGAGGATACAAAGTTTTTGCTTAGTTTTATGCTTATGCTGAGGTGGAGCAACCACTGACAGCATATTCATAGAAACGGTGGAGAAGGACTTCAGATGGGAGTGAAGGGATAGAAAGGGCGAAGGCAGACAACTCCTTAGAGCAGCCGTTCTCAGAATACAGTCCTCCCAATGCCAAGGTCCCTGAGGCCCTTTTAGGAGGGGTACAAACTATGGTTACTTAGATTTAGATATCTGGTATTTTCTTGAAAATGAACAAAGCAAGCCTGTCACTTCAAAGAAAACAACTGACAGTATTTGTCACTAAAGGAAATACAAGCTTTCAAACAATAATCAGAGTTTTGGAAAATCTGCATCTGCCACCTAGATGCAACTTCCCAGTACTTAAAACTTTCTGATGCGGGGGGGGGACTTTCTGATGAGCTTGATGGTGATTTTTAACCAAGGTAAAATTTTAAATATCATATAACGAAAATATATCAATATCTGGAAGACCTGCATAATTCAGTGAACCAATACTTTCCAAATATTACAAAATCATGCATGGGTTAAAGATCCATTCAAAGTACAAGAAAACCAATTTTAATTTAATAAGTTCTAAAAGCTCATTAACATTGTTTCAGATTCTACATTGCAATTCAGTTTCAAGAAATTACCACTTGTCCAGTTTTGGTCCAGTCTTCCTTGGTGCAAAGAAGACTACCCATGATTATTTAAAAGGACTATTAAAATCTCCTCCCTTACCTACTACGTATCCAAGTGAAACCTAATTTTCTTCACATATCTCAACCATAATAAACTATTGTAACAAACTGAACAGCAGAAGAAAATATAATCTGGCTGTCTTCTATTAAGCCAAACAAAAAAGAGATTCACAAAAATGTAAAACAATACCATTCTTCTCGGTAATTTTTTTAAAAAAATAAAATTTTTTTCTCAAAAAATCTGTGCTAACATAGTCGGTTTACTACTGTTGCTCTGAAATTAAAAAAAATAATATTACTTAGTTTTAATCTCTAATATAGTAAACACAGATATAAAAAAGGTTATTTGGAATTCTCAAAATTTGAGGGTGTAAAGAGGTCCTAAGACCAAAAAGTTTGAGTAAACTCCTTTAAAAGTTTGCCGTAAAGGGGAAAAAGAAAAAAGGTGGTAGCTGCAGGGACATGCGGGCAACAGAGAAGGACTTGTTTGGGCAATAGCAGTTATTCTGATTTTCCTGTCCCAAATAAAAATATACACTTAGAAAAATGACACAATAATGTAATTTTCTAATGCAAACCATTGAAAATAGTCAACAGTTTTTTAACCATTACAACTGAAAATATACAAATTTCAGGTGTATACAATTCATTTGCAGCACTAAATAAACAAGTTATTTTAATTAAAATTGAAGATTAAGAAAAATAAGAAAACCAAATTCACTTATCAAAGGAAAGGTTATCAAAAAATATTTTAAGTTGCTACAGATGATTAATTTTACTTGTTGGAAAAGTAATCTCACAATGAGCTGTAACCTGAAAAAAAAAAATCTAAATTAGCCATTATTACTTACTGTCCTTCAATAAGCCATGTGCACTTTGTTTTATATTTATAATTTCCAGGTCCATCTGTTATAAACCCAGAAGATCCAGTTAGTCTGTAATTCAAAAAAACAAAAAACAATTTTAATCCACCAAAATTTCACATATTAACAATATCTTTCTTAATTCTCAACACAATCCAAGTGGGTACAATGATGCATACTGTGACCAGAAGAAAATGACCAAATAGTTATACTCAGATTACACCAATCTGGGTGAAATAAATTCTTGCCATACACTTAAGAAAAGGGGGACCAAAAATACGAAAACCAATAGGAATGAACAAAAATATCCAAATATTTTCTACGTGAAATGGAAAAATCATACTTTGTGCCATAAAGATGGCCACAAGAAGTTACTTATCAATATGAGCTGATTTTTAAAAAATAAGGCCACTGAGTTACTGTTACAAGTAAAATGTATTAATACAATAAATAAACTGTGACCGGCATAACTGTGATGGGAAAACACATCAATCCACAACACACAACAGATCCACCAGAGCCATTCGGCTGCTGCCTGTGACGTGGCAATCCCCCACACTCCATGAGCAGTGCACATCAGCACCTGTCTTCTCACACAAATTCCAAGCCTGAAGTTTATCGGTATTCTTAGGTCTTGTCAATATGATAGGCACGTCTTAGTATCTCACTGTTTTTACTGGTACTAACCCCAATGTCTGAATATCTTATCATATGTTTTGGTCATCTGTATTGCCTCCTTTGTGAATTAAGATTCCATATTCTTCATATGGAATGAATGGCTATGTGACCTGTTACATAGCACAGAGAACTCTACCCAGTATTCTGTGATAATCTATGTGGGAAAAGAATCTGAGAGAGAATGGATGTGTATAAGTATGACTGGGCCACTCTGTTGTACAGCAGAAATTATCACAACCTTGCATATTAACCATACTTCAATAAAACTTAAAAAAAAGATTCCATATTCTTTACTCACTTTGCTACCAAGTTATCATCCTCAAATTAATATTCAGGAGCTCTTTTTATATTAAGAAGCTCCATTTGTATGGCAAATATACTATAAATATATTTTCTCAGTTTAGTTTTTCTCTATACTTGGTGTCTAGTATCTTTTGCTATATAGAAATTATTAATATTTACGAAGGATGCTATTTCTTTCCTCACTGCTGTTTCCAGATTTTTCCTCCCTCTTCCATCAACAACGTCAGCCTTTCTGAAACAGATACTCTCTCTGGATCTACCTCCCTTACTTCCTGAGTTATCTACTGACTTCCCAGTTACTCCTCTTCATCCACTCAAAAAATCAGCATCTAACTCATTGCCTCCATTCAATCACATCCTCATCCAAGATGCTCCATCCAAAACCCAGCCTCTCTATTTCTGCACCATTAACCATCTTTTCCTCTTCCCCCCTTTAGAAACCCATTCTTTTGGGCCCTACTGTTAATAGTAAAAGTTCTACCACCAAAATCTCCATTTTAGGCAACCACCACCTCTGCTCTCTCAGTGAATCTTTGGCCCCATGGCAACCTCCAGTCCACAGAACTATCACTTCTTCATGATCATCACTCACCACCTACACATTTCACTTTCCCACTTACCTAGTTATGATTCCATGGTCCATCACAATTATCAACCCTTGCAAATCCTTCGACTTCTTTGTACTCTCTCTCTGTGCTGTCCTTGCCTGATATAAATGTCTCTGTGCCTTACTCATCAGCATTCATTCCACTTCCAAAATGTTAGTCTAAGCCAATCATGGTTTCCCGTGCCCCTTGCCAATTAGAAATGTGTACCAGTTAAGATTAAGTTCTAATTTTTAACTGACAGAAAACCCTAAATAGTAATGGTTTAACCAAGATATAAAGTCCAAATGTAAGCAACCTGCAACACATAAAGCATTTCTATGATCACCAGGCACCTAATTAATGTTCTTCTTTCCTGTTACTTTGCCATTCTCAACATGTGGCTTCCACCTCATAATCCAAGATGGCTGCACAAACTCTGTATTATTCCCATATTCTACCCAGCAGAATGGAAGAAAGGAAACAAGGTATCACCCCCCTTACTTTAAGTCAAACATGACAAGAATTAGACATGCATAAATGAACAGGGAGGCTAAGAAAAGTAGCCATTATCCCAGATGACAGGGTACGCAGTGAAAAATCAAGACTCTTTACTAGAGAAGAGGAGAAAGATCACAGCATGTAATCTAATCTTCGATGTGAGAAGTCTGATAGAGGGATTCTGGGAAATATTTTCCCATTCCTAAGAAAGATAGTGTGGTAGACAGGATCTCCCCTTCAAGAAAGGACTTGCTGCCAGCTGCGGGATTGAGTGTGGTCAACAGACAGCACCTCGCTGACAGTTCCATCTGGAGCTGCTATGCCCCAGGCCGTGCCCTTCCCAGCACAGCCCACACCAGAGTGGGTACAAAGGCTGGGCATTTCGGCTAACATAGGACAACTCTGACAGGCCATCTTTACTCAGAGCTCACCTTTGTCAGGCCTGCATTGCAGCTCAACTTCTTCCTTTGCCTAGTTCTGCTTTCTGCCCCCTCCCCTCACAAATGTTAAAACACTAAATTGTACCCCAAACTCCATCTCAGCAAATGCTTCAAGAAACCCAACCTATGACAGACAGACGTCCAAAGAGACCATCCTTCTTCTTCTTCCGCTAGACTTCGTCATCTTTGGATTTTTACCTCACCCATCATACTACAAGCCTAAACCAAAGCCAATACCAAAGGTCCCTGAAGAGCCGTACCAATTAGTCACGGAGACCACCCCAGTTTTATGAGTAAATAAATTTCCCACTGGTTACTGTTTCACTGTGTGTGTGTCCTTGACTCTTTGTTTTAGGCTCTCCTAGTTCAGTTTTGTGGTTTTCTACCATGCTTGTTTTACTTCTAAAAGTTTTTATTGACTTTTTATGGACATATTCAGCTACTTAAAAATCTGCATCACTTTTGGAGAATAAAGAGGTTTTATTTTTTTATTTTTTAGCCATAGCCACAGGATGTGGAAGTTCCCAGGCTAGGGATCGAACTTGCATCACAGCAGTGACCTAAACCACAGCAATGGCAATGCTGGATCCTTAACCACAAGGCCACCAGAGAATTCCTATTTTAAATATTTACTTCATATCTTTAAACATACACATTTACATAATTTTACAGACAATGAATTGATACGATCAGATTTTTTTGGTCAACTAAAAGACAATTCTTTTTTTTTTACATCAAATCCCCACATACCCCACCATTTCTCCCCAAGATAAACATTTAACAACCTCCCAGCAAGCATTCTTAATTGTTATTTTTCAAACTCATGAGCCCATGATATATGCATGGTTCTCTTAAATCAGTTTTGGTTATACAAATTAATTATTATTCAAGCTTTTCTGTATCTTCCTTTTCTTCACTCAACAAAACTTTGTGAGAATCCCTTCCAACTAATCAGTAATTGGTCTACTTCATTCTTTTTCATGAAGCATAATATTCCACTCTACAAGGTATCACTTTTTTTCTGCCTTTCTCCTACTAACATTCATTTTGTTTTCAGTTGGTTGGCATTATGCACATTGCTGAAATAAATATTCCTATACATATGGCCTTAATTTAAAGAGATTTGAAAGAGGCAGCCGAGGAAAATGAACATAAAATATCAGGTTGTTGGAGTTCCCTGGTGGTCTAGTGGTTAAGGACTCAGCATTACCATTACTATGGCTTGGGTTACTGCTGTGGCTCCAGACTGATCCCTGGCTCAGGAAATTCTGCATCCCTCAGGCATGGCGAATAAATAAGTAAATAAACAAAACAAAACAAAATGAAATAAAATTTCAGGTCAAATTTTATAGTTTCACTGGTGACCTAGATATGGACACTGGTACTTCCTTTATCCACTTTTTCAGCAGTAACACAAAAGCATCAAACTGAAACATACACCTCAACAATACAAGACCAGAAACGTAAAGAATTAACTTCTTGCTATTACTAATTTCTCCACTCAAGAACACACAGAGGGTGATTTTGCAATGGAAATAAATACAAAGGAAATAAGGAAATCCTCTACAGGAGGCAGGTTTGGAAGAAATAATCAATCTTACCATTATTTCTTTCTACTTTACTTGTGTTATTACCAAACAATACAACCTGTAAAAACCTCAACTTTTCTCATCTGTTAAAATTTTTCCTTTTTTTTTTTTTGGCTTTTTATTTATTTATTTATTTATTTTTTGCCTTTTGTCATTTTAGGGCCGCACCTGCGGCATGTGGAGGTTCCCAGGCTAGGGGTCTAATCGGAGCTGTAGCCACTGGCCTACGCCGCAGCCACAGTAACGCAGGATCCGAGCCGTGTCTGTGACCTACACCACAGCTCACGGCAACGCCGGATCTTTAACCCACTGAGCAAGGCCAGGGATTGAACCCGCAACCTCATGGTTCCTAGTCGGATTCGTTAACCACTGCGCCACAACGGGAACTCCTTTTTTGGCTTTTTAGGTCCACACTTGCAGCATATGGAAATTCCCAGGCTAGGAGTCAAATTGCAGCTGCAGCTGCTGGACTACTCCACAACCACAGCAATGTGGGATCTGAGCTATGTCTGTGACCTACACCACAGCTCAAGCAATACCAGATCCTTAACCCACTGAGCGAGGCCAGGGATTGAACATGCATCCTCATGGATACTAGTGGGATTCCTTTCCACTGCAACACAAGTGGAACTTCTGCTAAAATTTTTCTTTATGGTCAAGTACCCAGACATTAATAAACTTTCACCAAAGTTAGCCGGACATTAAAAAATAAAGCTACAGTAGGAATGTATATTCATATAAATACACATATAATTAAGTTTATTAAATGAACTATTCAATTCCTTTATATTCTTATTTTTTACATACCAGATCTAATTCTGAGAGATGCATACTGAAATCTCACACCATGACTGCTTCATGGATGACATTTCTCATGCTATTTTGCTTTCTGTATTTAGCTATTCAGTCATACAAGCTTATGACTATTAGATCTTCATAAATTATGCCTTTTATTAAAATAATAACCCACTAGCCTTTTTTTTTTTAGGGCCACACCCACAGCATATGGAGGTTCCCAGGCTAGAGGTCGAATTGGAGCTACAGCTGCCAGCCTATGCCACAGCCACAGCAACACCAGATCCAAGCCTCGTCTGCACCTACACCACAGCTCACAGGAACGCCAGATCCTTAACCCACTAAGCAAGGCCAGGGATCAAATCCACAACTGGATTCGTTTCTGCTGGTGCTACAACAGGAACTCCCCACTACCCTACTTTGACACTCAAATTACAACTTGTCTATTATTATAATTACTAATTTTTTTGTTATCTTCCTAGGCCTTACATATTAATTCAACTCCATAGTTTTCATATTTCTTTATAAAATTTTCAAAAGTTTGTTTCTTCTAAACAGGACATGGTTAAGTTTTGTTTCTTAACCTAGTCTGACAGTTTTACTGACATAATATAGTCTACTCACATTTAGTATAACTGTAATTGCTATACTGATTTGATCCCTTCCAACCAAACTTCTAAATCAAGCTTAATGAAGAACAATTTACATATAATAAAATGCAGTAAATGTACAATTTGATATGTTTTGACAAATTCATACTCATTTAAACCCTCCAAACAAGACGTAAAACAGTCCTGGGAGTGCCCACTGTGGCTCAATGGGTTAAGAACCCGACAGTGTCTGTGAGGATGCAGGTTTGATCCCTGCCTGGCCTTGCTCCATGGGTTAAGGATCTGGCGTTGCCATAAGCTGTGGTGTAATTTGCAGACACAGCTCTGATTTGGTGTTTCTGTGACTGTGGCATAGGCCCGCAACTCTGATTCGACCCCTAGTCCAGGAACTTTCATATACTACAGGTGCAGCCATAAAAAGAAAAAAGAAAAAAAGAAAACAGTCCCATCATCCCCCTCCCCCAAAGCGCCCACAAACCTCTTTGCAGATAATCTCTCTCAACACTGATCTTGTTTCTATCACCGCAGACCAGTTTTATAGAACCCGATTTAACAGATCACACTGAGACATTTTGTGTCTCATTTCTTTTGATCAGCATGTTTCTGAGTATTATGTATATCAGTTTGTTCCCTTCTATTGCTGAGTAGTATTCTCTGATTGAATATAATACAATATATCTATCCATTTTCTTACTGACAGACATTGGATTATGCAGTTATAGCCTCTTAAGAACAAACCTAAGATCACATGTGTATAAGCCTTTGTATGGACATTTCTCTTGGATAAATATTTTAAAAAGTTATCACTGGATTAAAGTACAGATATAAACCTAAATTTAAAGAAACTGCCAAATTGTTTCCTAAGTGGTTACAGCATCTTACACTTCTATCATAAAGGTATAAATCTTCTCTGCTCTCAAGTCTCCCAGTACCCCACAGACAGCAATATATCCCTTCAGCAATATACTGGACCTATGGAAATTAGGAAGACCTACTACACTCCATGGATACAACATCGTGCTTTCCAGTTCTGCAGCTTCATGGTCCTTGCACCTTGCTACACTGGCCCAGCTACACTGCTCTCTGTGTCTAGAAGAATCACAACAGAATCGAAACCCTATAGCTTCCTATAGGTTCCCATAGCATGACAGCTCAAGAGAAGCAGGGAGCCGGCAGTTAGGACAGCCAGTGAAGCAAGCCTCATTCAAGCTACCAAGTTCTTCCTCCCTATTGTTAAAGTCTATCTGAGTTGCTTCCAACTAAAAGCATCCAACTATTTATTTCACCAACTCCAAGATGAACATGTTTTTCCTAATAGCTCAGAAATCAGGATGTAGTGTAAAATCAATACATGTCACAGTTTACATGAGTGTTTTTTTCTTTTTTAATAGTTCACAAAATAAGCGTACATTTTACATTCATTGGCATCTTGATAAGCTGCGGTTGTACTTATAGCAAACCCTAAACCTGGTTGAACCCAGCTCTGCTTACTCGGTATACGAAACCAAGCAGCTAAATAAGGCTAGAGACACAACACTGTGCTGACTGGTCTCACTTCACATTTATAAACATATATCTCAAGTAGGTTCCCAACACTGCAGGACAATCAATCCTTTCATTTCCCGGGTCAGTTTCCTGTCATAACTTATTTTCTTTCAACTTCCCAAACCCTCTTCCCTGTCTTCAATTTTAGCTGATGATCAATGAATTACTTCACTTGTTTCATGTCTATTTACCCCCCGTGGAATAAATTTCATGATAGCAAGAATTTCTGTCTGTTCTGTCCATTATTTCCAGCACCCAGGAGTGTGCCTGGCATCCTAATGACACAGTGAATCTTTGTTGAAAGAAGAAACAAATAAAGAGAGAACTATATTTTCCTTCCATTACTAAATGCAGGTACTTTGCCTTCCCCTTAGTTACGATAGATACGGTCACACCCTCTGCCCAGGACCAGAATTCTTAAACTCTACTCAATCAAGGGCATCACCAGCACAAACCTAATTCTAAACCCCGTGCTACACTTTTTCTATCTACTGGATCAGCTTAAGATAAGCTGTTGTATTTCCTTCTTAAAAAACAAACTTGGGGATCCTGCCGTGGCTCAGCAGCAATGAACCCGACTAGTATTCATGAAGACGCAGGTGTGATCCCCGGCCTCGCTCAGTGGGTTAAGGATCTGGTGTTGCCATGAGCTGTGGCTAAGGTCACAGACGCAGCTGGGATCTGGTGTTGCTGTGGCTGTGACATAGGCCATCAGCTGCAGCTCTGCTTTGACTCCCAGCCTGGGAACTTCCATATACCATGGGTACGGTCCTAAAAAGCAAAAAAAATAATAAAATAAAATAAAAACTGACTTCTCATGTTCTCAAGTTACTGCCTACTTTTTTCTAACTTCTACATCAAAAATCCTGAGCATTATCTACTTTCACTGACAATATTCTCATCTCCTAATTTCTTAACCCATTCCAGTAGGGTCTAGCCCTCACCCCACCTCTGAAATCCTTCCATTAAGGTATACAAGAGTAAATTCTCACTCTCTTCCTACTTCGCTTTTCCACTGCATGTGAAATACCTGATGACTCACTCTTCTTTTGAGGTTGCATTAAATCTTTTGGTTTCTTCCAGTTTTACTGACATAAGTGACATATAATGCTGTATAAGTTTAAGGTGTTCATGAATGATCTGACTTACATACACCATGAAATGATTATCACAATGAATTTAGTGAACAATCATCATCTCATATAGATAAAAAATTAAAGAAATAGAAAACTGTTTTCCTTGTGAAAATAACTCTTAGGATTTACTCTCTCAACAACTTTCATACATAACATACAGCAGTGTTAGTTAAATGTATCAAGCTGTACATCCCTAGTGTTTATCTTATGACTACAAATTTCTATCATTTGCTGCCTTCATCCAGTTCCCCTTCCACCCATCCCTCTTCCTCCAGTAACCACATATATGATCCCTTTTTCTGTAAGCTTGTTTTTGAAATATAATTGACGTACAACATACACTATGCTAGTTCCTGTTATTCAACATAGCGTTTTGATATTTCCATTCATTTCAAAATGATCACATTACAAGTCTAATTATGACACATCATCACACAAAGATAATACATAGTTAACTACATATACATACATATATACATTTTATACATATAACTATATATATATACACATACTATATACACACACACTATATATATACACTTTATATATATAACTATATATATACTATACACATACACTATATATACACACACTTTATATACATAACTATATATATACACCATATATACACACATTATATATATACACACACATACACACTATATATGTACACATACACACTATACACACACACACACACACACACACTATATATATACTGCTGAACCATCCAGCCAATTTTGTTGTTGTTTTCACTGTGTTTTTCAATTCTAAAATTTCCATTTGCAGGAGTTTCCTTCATGGCTCAGTGGAAACAAACCTGACTAGTATACATAAGGACATGGGTTCGATCCCTGGCGTCACTCAGTGTGGTTAAGGATCCGGCACTGACGTGAGCTGTGGTGTAGGTTGCATATGTGGCCCGGATCTGGCATTGCTGTGGTCACGGCGCAGGCCGGCAACTGCAGCTCCGATTTGACCCCTAGCCCAGGGACTTCCATATGCCATGGGTATGGCTCTAAAAAGACAAAAATAAATAAATAAAATTTCCATTTGGTTCTTTTTAATTTAATTTTAAATTTGGTTCTAATTAACTTTTTGGTTTTTTTGCTAAGACTTTTTAATTTGTTTCGAGATATTTTAAATTGATTTTGAAGGATTATTATAACTGCTAGTATAAAATTCTTGTCAGAAAATTCCAACACCTGATTCATCCTGTATTCGTGTCTGTTGTCTTTCCTGATTCAAATTTCAGTTTCCTTTGTTATTAGTATGATGAATGATTTTTCTACTGTAGCTTGAACATTTTGTCTATGATGTTAAATGTCACTAACACAGGGTCTTATTAAATATTTTAGTAGTTTGTTACCCTGTTTAGTTTTAGCATATGGATCTTGGCCTACTTTTCTGGGCTACTGTTCTAACGGCAGATTACTTTTCAGAACCTTTGTGATCTTATTTGGCCTGCTTTACCTGGTGCCACTGAGCTCCCACTGGTCCCTGCTGGTGCTGCCTGAGGGGGCAAAAGGAGTTTCCTCAAGCCAGGCTGCAGGTGCCTCTTGTTAGAGAAAGGAAAGGCTGTGATGGCCCTAAGTTGCCCCTTAACTTCCTACTGTCTCTGAGTAGCAAAGGCAAGTCTTGAGCCCACATAGACAAGGATGCTTCCCAAATGTGCCCCCTGCAATATAGCTGAATCCCTCTTGCTAGTTCCAACCATATGCCCCTGTGTCTCTTGGACAGGGGAGAAGCAGCTCAGGCCCACAGAGCCAAAGAGACTTTGGACTAGGCCACCTGCAGCTGTGTCCTTTTTAACAGTAGTGCCACCCAGGGGTCTTTGGGTTGGGGAAGAGAGTCTCAAGCCCTCAAGGGCAAAGATGTTTCTAAGACTGGAATGCTTGCTGTAGCTTAGTCTCTCTTGTCAGTTCTGCCTACTTGCCTTGACATCTCTCAGTGGAAGAGGGAAGTCTCAAGACAGGTGGGGAAGGAGTGTGCGTCTCCTTGGACACACATTCAGTGGGCGCTCCTAACTGATCCCCCTTGCCAATGGTATCAAGCTTGCATGATGGGACTCCCATTTGATTTTCAGGGGGGGTGGGGGGGGGCGAGCCTACCTGGATTGTGTTCTGTTGCTAGGTCAGAGGGGTCAGGAAACACCAAAGCTAGGTGGCCTTCTTCTGTGGGGGGAATGCAAGATGCTATGCATTCTTTCAGTCCTATGGTCCCAAACCAGCTCACCTTCCTAGACCCATTCACAGTTCTCCTTTGGTTGTCTTCTGTACCAACCCCAGGACTTACAGTCGAATTTAGCTGGGAAAAATGGGTATATACCATCTCATATGTACTGGAAGTCTCCGTGAGTCTTTTTAATTATCTGTTTTCTCTACTGATTTTCAGTCAGTTCTTTCCCTTTTATATAGCCAGTTATTTTTTTAATTGAATGCCAGACTAAGTTTATAAATATTTACCATGTTACAAATATATATCACATGTAGTTATATATACATATATATCATGTACTATCATTGAGTATATAAAAACTATACAGATAACCTGAATCAATGACTGATGACAGTATCTTCCTCCAGAGAAGATTTACAATTGCTTCTAGCAAACAATTAAGCTAAAAACAGATCTTAATCCAATCAAGGACTGAGGCGATGATCAGCTTTTTGTGAGAGCTGAACTATTTTGGCTTCACCTTTAAGCATAAAGTGTAGCCTATCCTTCTGGGTTCCCAAATAAAAGCCTGGGGTGTTTCCCAGTGCCCCTCTTTCCCTGCCAGCTCTGAATTCCAACTCTGTCCCCTGACTTTGTAAGACTACCAACAACTCTGCTTAGAATCTCAGCATCTCTGCCACCACTTTCTGCTCAACCTCTTAGCTATATGTTTCAAATTAGCCAAATACTCCACAGAGAAAGCTATACCAAAAGCTGGCATCACCCTCTCTGTGCTCTTCTTTTCTCCAAAATTTTGGCCTCTCAAGTTCTTGTTGTCTGCCTTGCCTTGCTCACTCTCCAAAGCCTTCAAACGGATTTTTTAAAAAATATTTTCCAGCTCTTCTAGCTGTTCTCAGAGTGCTGGCCTGGAAAAAGCTACTCTACCACTGATAGAAACAGAAATCTCCCCAGTAGCTTCTTATGTGATGTAAAAATATGTTCTAGGTTCACAATATAGATCTTCTGGCTCCAACCTAGGGGAAGCTGGCCATTTTTTCAAGTTACCCTAGGTTCCTCCTAGTAAAAATTATTATTTAGAGAACAGAGTCTGGCACTGAAAGAGCTTAATGCTACCTAGCTTAATTTCTGGGATTTTTCAGTAGAGAGAATTAGGAAATACATTTTCATAAGGGAAAAAAAAACACATCATGAGTTCATACTGACATTTCCTTTTTTTTTTTTGGCCTTTATCATTTTAGGGTCGCACCCACGGCATATGGAGGTTCCCAGGGCTAGGAGTCTAATTGGAACCACAGCTACCGGCCTTCGCCACAACCACAGGGACACAGGATCTGAGCTGCGTCTGCAACTTACACCACAGCTCTCGGCAACGACAGATCCTTAAACCACTAAGCGAGGCCAGGGATCGAACCTGCAACCTCACGGTTCCTAGTCTGATTTGTTTCCGCTGTGCCACGACGGGAACTCCCTATACTGACATTTCCAACTTAAATTTAGGATACTAGAATTCTTACCCAATTTCTGATAGTATCTTCTCCATTCAAAAATCTAAAGCCTCAGTCCAATATATATATTCACTTGCTTTACTTTATGATACACACTTTCAGAATAATAATACCAATAGTATACCAATATATGATTACTAAGAACAGTTTATGGTATCTTTGCAGTTTTTTGTTCCTGGGAGTATATCTCACCAGAAACATCCAAATTATTGTTTCAGAGTCATCATGAAATACTCTCTATGTGCTTCAGCCTCAAATCTGATATACACTTAAGCTCACATTTCATTCTGCATTTAGTTTTTAAGAACTGCATTTTTCTCTCAGTTTATTTTATTCTTGTTTTATAATATGGTAAATCATTTGCATGCTTCTAAAACCTAGTCCACAAAGTACATTCAGAAGTCTAGGTTCTATACCTGTTTCTTCCACCCCATTCCCTCCCTTTCCTTAGAGTAACCATTTTTCTTTTTGGCTTATCATTCTTTTGCTTGGTCTATGTAAATACACAAAAATATAGATGTATATAGTTGTAGCACCTTTCTCTTTGAAAAACAGTTGCATACAACACCTCTGTTTTGCTCCTTGCATTTTCCATTTAATAATATATTCCTGAGATGACTGCACAGCTGATATAAAGAGTATTCTCATTCATTTTTATAGCTACTGAATGTATAATACTCCATTGTGTGGATATACCGTATTTTATTTAATCAGCCATCTAGTGATCTGAGCCCAAACTAACCTGCTATTGAATTTTGTTTCATGATTTAAGTTCACATAAAAATACAAATGATCTCACTGAGGTAGACAGATGCACTAACTTGCTAGTATTCTGGCCTTAGCTGACCTGGTATTAAGCAAAGAAGTTAACTATATTAACAAGAAATAAATACACTAACAAAGCAACTGCCCAAACCTCTGACAGAGTTCTCAACTGGAATATACATCAAAATCACCCACAGACTCTTAAAAAACACAAACAACAAAAGATCGGGCCACAACACAAACCACTTTGTGTTGAGACAGAGGCCGGCCTTGCACTGGTATCTCTAAAAGCTCCACAAATTATTCTAATACATACCCCAAATTAAGAACAAATCTTCCACATACAATCTTGGAATTCCTAGGTGTTAAAGTGTTTGAATTTCTGTCATCGATACTAAAAGTATTTCTACATTCTGAAGTTTCATCTTTAGTTAGAAATTTTTGATCTAATAATTCCTTAAAATCAAAATACAATGACAAGGAGTTCCCATTGTGGCTCAGTGGGTTTTGAACCCAACATAGTGTCTGTGAGGTTGTGGGTTCAATCTCTGGCCTCACTCAGTGAGTTAGGGATCCAGGGTTGCCATGAACCTTGGTGTAGGTTGCAGACAGAGCTTGGATCCTGCATTGTTGTAGCTAAGGCAGGGGCCGGCAATTGCAGCTCAGATTCAACCCCTAGCCTGGGTACTTCCATATACCACACAGGTGGCCCTAAAAAGCTAAATAAATAGATAAATAAATAAATAAGGCCATTAAATACCCCCGCCATTTTTTTTTTTTTTTTTTGCTTTTTAAGGCCATGCCTGTGGCATATGGAAGTTCCCAGGCTAGCGGTGGAATCGGAGCTACAGCTGCCAGCCACAGCCACAGCCACAGCCACAGCCACGCCAGATCCAAGCCAAGTCTGCGACCTACACCACAGCTCACAGCAATGCCAGATCCCTAACCCACTGAGCGAGGCCAGGTATCGAACCTGCATCTGCATGGATCCTAGTCAGGTTCGTTAACCAGTGAGTCACAAAGGGAACTCCCCTAAATCTACTTCTTTTTACCTCTTGTTTTTTTCCCTACCATTCTGTCATCAGCCACCCAATTTTTCAAAACTTATCAACCCTTCTTTTGCCCCACCCCATTCACTCAGCCTACAAAACCACTCTCATTTTTGTCCCTCTTTTATCCCCATTTTGTCCCTCTTCTATCCCTGGGGCCAATGCCCTAGATCAAATTCTCCTCATCCAAGTTTGTTCTTCCACAACAGTTTAGCCCAACTCTTTGATGTGCGCCATTTCTCTATATACATCTTCTGTCAATCTCAAAGGCCAATCTGATCATTTTCCTGCTTGGAAAATTTTGCTTGCCTTAGCACTGCATGCATGGTCCACAGCAATCCAGCCCCAGCTTACATACCCTGCTTCATCTCTAGCCACTACTCCCAGACTGAGCAGCCAATTTTGCAGCAATACTGAATGTCACTGCCCTCCCTCAACTCACCAGCCCATAAGTCCCCACGTCTTAGCACATCCTGACTTCTCTGTCCAGAATAACTTTCCTTTCTTTCCTCCCTCTTTCTTCCCCACCTACTTATTAACTCCTAACCACCCTTTCATATCTCAGTTCTAATGACCCTTAGAACTCTGGAAACTGCCCAGTGTTTTCTGTACTGAGCTGAGTGATGTCATCTCTGTTATGAGGTCTGAATAATGCTGATATGAGAGAAATATCTCTGCCCACTAGACTACCATGACCTTCTCAAGGACATACCTTATTCACTTCTTTTATTTTCTCCAGTACCTAAAACATCACAGGTATTCATGTAACATTTGCTGACTTATGAATAACAATATCAACTCCAGCAAAGTTTCAGGACAAAATTTTTCAAGCTCTTGTTACCAGGAAAGTTTACTACAAAAAAAGTCTTGGATAAATTCTTATATGTATCCATCACAGTCTGGAGAGAAGAGCATTTCAAAACCTAAAGAACTGGAGGCAGAACACACCCTAACACCACAGACAAAAATAAACTCAAAATGGATTAAAGACCTAAATATAAGACTGGATACCATAAAACTCTTAAGAGGAAAACATAGGCCAAACACGACATAAACCACAGCAATATCTTCTCAGATCCACCTCCTAGAGTAATGACAATAAAAACAAAAATAAACAAATGGGACCTAATTAGACTTAAAAGTTTTTGCACAGTAAAGCAAAAACAAAACAAAAAAAACACAGAATGGGAAAAAATATTTGCAAATGAAGTGACTGACAAGGGATTAATCTCCAAAATATATAAACAGCTCCTGCAGCTCAATACAAAAATAAATAAATAAATAAACCAACCCCCAAAATGGGCAGAAGATTTAAATTGACAGTTCTCCAAAGAAGACATAAAGACGGCCAAAAGGCACATAAAAGATGTTCAGTATCACTAATTATTAGAGAAATGCAAATCAAAACTACTATGAGATACCACCTTACACCAGCCAGAATGGCCACTGCCAGAAAGTCTACAAACAATAAATGCTGGAGAGGGTGTGGAGAAAAGGGAACCATCTTACACTGTTGATGCAAATGTAAACTGGTATAACCACTATGGACAACAGTATGGAGATTCCTCAAAAACCTAAAAATAAAACTATCATACAATCCAGTAATCCCACTCGTGAGCATCTATCCAGAGAAAACCATGACTTGAAAAGATACATGTACGTCAAGGTTCACTGAAACACTATATACAATACCCAAGACAAAGAAGCAAACTAAATGTCCATTGTCAGAGGATTGGATAAAGAAGATGTGGTACAAATACACAATGGAATATTACTCAGTCATAAAAATGAATGAAATAATGGCATTTGCAGCAACATGGATGGACCTAGAAATTACCATGCTAAGTGAAGTTAGTGCTTAACGTCACATGCTATTACTTGTATGTGGAACCAAAAAAAAAAAAAAGAGAGAGAGAGATAACGATGAACTTCTCTGTAGAACAGAAACTGAGGTACATACTTTGAATAACTTATGGTTACCAAAGGAGACACGTTGTGGGGGGAGAGAAATGGGCTGGGGGTTTGGGATGGAAATATTGTAAAACTGGGTTGTGATGACAGATGTACAACTATAAATATAATAAAATTCATTGGGTTTAAAAGGAAAAAAGAACTGGAGGTAGAGCCTTTGTTCAAAGACATCTGAACACTGACTCTATCCTCTCAACTGAGATGGTACCTGTTGGCGGATAGCTGCCTTGGTTCAAGAAACAGAAAAGTCGAGTAGTTTATGTAAAGCATTCCCTTAAACAGTGTATGAAGACTGTTTGTATTATGTTTTTCTAAATAGAATTGAAAACTCAGAGCATAAGAGGGCAATGCAACAGCAAAAACTGAGAGTTCCAGAACCAACAAAATTCAACCCAAGAAAGAAAACCAGGAGCAAAAAAATAGGGCTCTGACACAAGCTATATTTGGTTCCACTGTGCATGGTCCCCTTGTTTCTTCTAGGTTTCTAGACACATCCTTAACTAATAATCTGATATTAAATTAGTCTTATGGTGGGAATATCTCTTCCCATTCAACCACAGTTTACCTGAAATGATGAAATAGCTCAAAATGTTGGTATGAAGTTTGTTAGCTTCTTCCTATGTTTTGATCACCTTTATCAAATGTATGACCAATTTATAATACAACTGTAATCAAAAGCTTCCTTAGGAGTTCCCATCGCGGCTCAGCAGTAACAGACCCAACTAGTATCCACGAGGACTGGGGTTTGATCCCTGACCTTGCTCAGTGGGTTAAGGATCCAGCATTGCCGTGAGCTGTGGTACAGGTCACAGATGCAACTGGCATCCTGTGCTGCCGTGGTGTAGACCACTAGCATGGGAACTTCCATATGTCACAGGTGCGGCCCTGAAACACACACACACACACAAAGCTTCCTTAGATCCATCTCTTCATCTTCATTACCACTGCTACATTCTACCCCAAAACCAAAACAATTCTTGACAGTCTTACTGCCAAAGCCTTTGGCTATCCTCACAGCTTCTGAGACCTGCCCACAAAGTCTACAAAGCAGCCCACAGCCACAGCAACATTCCTAATGCACCGATGTCACCTTGTCAAGTGTTTACAATGACTCTGCACAGACTCTGGAATGAAGTCTAAACTCCTGATCCTGAAATCTGACTATTAAGACTATCAGTCCTTCCTCTCACCCTGATAAGCCAGTCCTCTTACTGTCCAAACACTCCATCCCCATTTTCATCTCTATTGTGCTCTTACACTATATTCCCCTTCGCTCCCTGGAAAGCCAATCCAGCCACCCACACATATTCGCCCTTATCTAGTATCTAGCTCTCCATCTTTCTTGTGTAGCTAATAACCAGAATCCCTGACAGAACAAAAATAAGCACAAAACAGGATTACATTTAACCAAAGACCAACCCTGCTGGCAATCAGCTCTTTATAACTATATCCCTTTCAAAAAATCCATGTACGTTTATAGCAATGAAAGGAAAGAAAATGCAAAGAGCAAAGAAAGAAACAAAAGAAACTTAAGGATCCTGACATTTAACTCCAACTCCTCCTAGCCATCTGACACCTTTGATTTGCATATCACCTTATTCTTTTCAGAATTTTTTTATGGCTATTTAAGACTATAAAGACATAACATGGGAGTTCCCATTGTGACTCAGCAGTAATGAACCCAACTAGTACCACTGAGGATGGGAGTCCTATCTCTGGCCTCATTCAGTGGGTCAAGGATCTGGCACTGCCATGAGCTTCAGTATAGGTCAGATGTGGCTCAGATCCTGCGTTGCTGTGGTTGTGGTGTAGGTCAATAGCTGCAGCTCCAACTCAACCGCTAGCCTAGGAACTTCCATAGGCCGAGGGTGTGGCCCTAAAAAAAAAAAAAGACATAACACAATCTGGTTCCTATCTACGAATGGAGAAAAAAAAAGAATACAAGCAAATTCTTAAATTTTAGACGTTAAATACACAAGATCTGATGATGGTCTGGGGGTAAGGAAAAGAGTAAGTAAGAAAAACACCTAGGTTTTTGGCCTGAGTGGTGCCATATACATGTGCAGAAAACACCCAGGTTTGGAGTAAAAAAAAAAAAAAAAGGTTCCATTGTACAGCATTTAAAGACCTGGGACTAAGGAGAATATCTGAATACAGGTATCGACACAGAAGAGGACTGAGTATAGATGTACAGAGAATGCCTTGAGGCACACTATAATTTTTAGAGGCCAGAAGAAGGAAGAGTTTGCAAATGAGAAATCAAGCTTGGGAAAAAATCAGGGATCCCAGAAGCTCAGGGCAAGTTTTCAAAAAGGAAGCAGTGGAATGCTACCAAGTTTAGGAAGATGAAAGAGAGAATTAACCACGGCAGTGGGGAAGCTGTGGAAGTTGCTGCTCTTACAAATTCTAACTACAATGAGTTAGAAAATTGCAGATGAGGAAGTAAAGAGATGGCAAAAAGAAACAACTTCGTTTTCTGGGTGTTGTGGGGAAAAAAAAAACATAGAAATGAGACCACTGGATCAAGGCAGAGGTTTCTTCTCCAGAGAATGAGTCATCTACAGATGATTAAAATCATTAAGAGTTTAGCAAAGTTGCAGGCTACAAGACATATACAAAAAGTCAGCTGCATTCCCTTATAACAGCAACAATCAGAAAATGAAATTTTTAAAAATACACTTTACAATAGCATCAAAAAATTTCAAATACTTTGGAAAGGGATGTACAAGAAACTCTGCATAGAAAATTGTAAAATGTTACTGAGACAGATTTTAAAAGATATAAATAAATGAAGGTATATCTCACGTTTTTTATTTGGAAGACTCAGTATCATAGATGCTGTCAATTCTCTCCAAAACTTATCTATAGGTTCAGTACTTCCCTCATCAAACTCTCAAGAAGCGTGTCTGGTCACAAGGTAGACAAAGTGATTCTAAAATCTCTAATGCCGTGTACCAAGAATAAACAAATAACCTGAATAAAAACAACATGAATGAGATGGGAAGACAATATAAGTCTTTACTAATTAAGACAGTGTGAGGTTACTGGCATAAGGGTAGACAAATAGACCAAAAGAACAGAATAGTCTAGAAACAGATACTAAATATTTAAACAGCTGATTTATAACAAAAGTAACATTGCAAAGCAGTTGGTAAAGAAAGGTCTTATCAATAAATGAGACCAGTGGATAAGTGAACATATGCAAAGAAAATAAATCTGACTCCTACTTCACGCCACACATACTCTCTTTCTCCCTCTCTCTCTCTCACACATCCTCACTCCCCGCCCCCAGGTAGACTGCAGATTTAAACGTGAGAGACAAAACAAAGTAACATCCAAAAGGTAATATAGAAGAGTATCTTCATATTGGGGTAGAGAAAGATTTTTGCACCAAGACAAAAAAAGCATTTGACATAAAGGAAAAAAATACACATTAGACTATATTAAAATCAGGAAGAAAATGAAATATGCATTGTAATATCACTTTAATTGCACAACTGAACCTGGAAAAAGTTAAGGGAAATCACCGAAGACCACAAATAAAAAGAAGCATGAAAACCAGGTCACTGAACATGTTAGTCAACTTGATAGGTGCCCTGTGAGAAGTTTTCATTCCCTGTGATTCAGGAGTTTGTCGGCCTATGTAAATTAGAAATCTGAGTCTAAATGCCTACAAGGAAGACACTGAGGCCAAGGCCCATGTCAGGCAGACAGGTGGAACTGAGATCCTTTCAAGAAGGAATCCTAAGGGGCTAGCCTCCGAGCACAGAAAGGTAACATGAAAGCTGTTTCCGCATGAATTCAGCATAGGGGAAAATGTTGCCTTGTGACACTGTAACCCTGGGTCTCTTGTCCACGTGGTTTCCACTACCTGCAGGCTCTGGGTACCCCCAAGAAAACTAACAAAAAAAGTGGCCCCAGGTCAGAGATACCCCAAGGATGCCTAACAGAAGTAATCTCAAACTCTCAAGAGACATATGTCAACTGACAAAGATCAACGGAAGATAAAATTCAAAACCAAAATTTGGACACATTTGGAAGCAATGCTCCATGAACAAAAACTGGCAAACAAAACCAATATGGGATGAAACCCTACAAAGTTCAATTACTAAAACAATCCAATAGAGAACCTAAACTATCTTAAAATGCGTCAAGGCACAAATGGCCCAAAAGATCAAAAAAGTAAAGGACATCATGAAAATAAGCAGACAGTCTTTGAAAGATAGAACTTCTAGAAATTAAAAATATGATCACTAAAAATAAAAACTTAACAAATTAAATGGTAAATTAGATACAGCTAAAGTGAAAATTGTGAAATAGAAAACAGATCTGAGGAAACTACCGTGAATGCAACAGAGAGAAATAAAAAGACAAAGTATGTGAAATAGAAGATAAAAAGAACAGATTAAGAATGAGCAACATTTAGAGTTCCTGTCGTGGCGCAATGGAAATGAATCCGACTAGGAACCATGAGGTTGCAGGTTCGATCCCTGGCATCGCTCAGAGGGTTAATGATCCAGCGTTATGGTGAGCTGTGGTATAGGTCACAGACGTGGATCAGATCTGGCTTTGCTGTGGCTCTGGCGTTGGCTGGCAGCTGTAGCTCTGATTAGACACCTAGCCTGGGAACCTCCATATGCCTCGGGTGCAGCCCTAGAAAAAGGCAAAAAGACAAAAAAAAGAAAAAGAATATGAGTGCAAGTAAGAACACCTATAGGAGTTCCTTGGTGGCCTAGCATTGTCACTGCTACGTCTCAGGTTCAATCCCTGGCCTGGGAACTTTTGTATGCAATGGGCATGGCCAAATTAAACAAACACTTAGAATTATAATGAAATCAAATAACATCTGAGATTTGCTTCAAAATAATTCCTGCTATCTGTGGGAGGGCAAGGGGCAGGTACAGGAAAGTGGTAGCGGTTAAAGTATAAAGGACTGGCTGTGGGTTGAAAATGCTGAAGCTCATTATACCTCTTTTTTTTTTTTTCTTTGCTTTTTAGGGCCACACCCGTGGCATATGGAGGTTCCCAGGCTAGGGGTCAAATCGGAGCTGTAGCCGCCAGCCTAAGCCACAGCCACAGCAATGCAGGATCTGAGCCACGTCTGCAACCTACACCACAGCTCATGGCAGTGCTGGATCCTTAACTCACTGAGCGAGGCCAGGCATCGAACCCACAACCTCATAGATCCTAGTCAGATTCGTTAACCGCTGTGCCACGATGGGAACTCCAGCTCATTATACTTTTGATTTTTGTTTGTTTGAAGTTTTCCAGAGTAAAAAGCTTAAAAGAAAGGGAAAAGGAAGATTACCAATGAACAAATGACAGACTGACAGCCATATTTGAAACAGCAGTAATAAAAATCAGAAGATGGAGTTCCCTTTGTGGCTCAGCACGCTAAGAACCCAACTAGTATCCATGAGGATGTGAGTTCAATCCCTGGCCTCGCTCAGTGGATTAAGGATCCAGCACTGTTGGGAGTTGTGGTGTAGGTCGCAGCCTTGGCTTGGATCTGGCATTGCTATTGCTGTGGCTGTGGCATAGGCCGGCAGCTGCAGCTCCAGTTGGACCCCTAGTCTGTGAACTTCCATATGCCGTGGGATTACAGCCCTAAAAAGACCAAAAAAGAAAAAAAAAAGGCAATAGAATATAGTCAAAGCGCTAAGAGAAAACAATGATCAGTCTTAAATTCTATCCCTTAAAACATCAGCATTTAAGGGTGAAGACAAAATAAAGACAAAAGACAAAATTTGATACCCTTGCCAAAAGAAAAGCTCATGAACATAGATATAAAATTCTGAAGCAAAATATTAGCAAATAAAATCCATAAAATCTCTGTTAAAAAAATATCATGGCCAGGAGGTCCCTGGTTGCCTAGTGATTAAGAATCTGGTATTGTCACTGCCATGGCTCGGGTCCCTGTTATGGTGTGGGTCCTATCCCTGGCTCTGGAACTTTGGCATGCTGTGAGCATGGTCAAATACACACACACACACACACACACACACACACACACCATGGCCAAACTGAGTTCATCTCAGGAATATAAGGGTGGTCAATTAGAAAGTCTATCAATGTAATTTAACACATTAACAAATTCAAGGTCAAAAGCAATAAAATCACTGGCCACCCACTATGTGCCAGGCACTATTCTGGAAGATTTCTTTAAATAAGACAATGTCCTGTAGACCTTAACAATTTAATAATTAGACAAGGGAAAGAAGCACAAAGTATACAGATCAGAAATAAACTATCACAATTTCTTGGCAGCATGATTATTACCAACATAGAAAACTTAGAAGAGAATCCACAGTCAAGCTATCAGTACTATAAAAATTTACGAAGGTTTCCTAGGTATAAGTTTAGTATTTAAAAAGATCAATTCTGCTTTTGCACCTCTACCATCACAACGATGATAAGGATCAGACAGCTTCTGGTCCAAAGAAGATTAAAGAGTTGGGACACCCCATTCCCACCACATAAGCCTAGCTAATCCCCAACCTAGACCCATACAGGTAAGTTCAGAAGAGATCAGTCAAGTCACCTAGATAACCACAGAGACTCATGAGCTAGACACTGCTTACTTTTATAATGACAATATTGATAAAAAATAAAACATTTCAGTCCTATGTACTATAGTAATCAATTAGGCTTAGCAATAACAATGAAATTATTATCTAGGGGTAAATTCAATAAACGTATGTGAGACCATTTCGAAAAAAGTTATAAAAGATACCTAAATAGATGGAAATACAAAGCATGTTCAAGATGCAAAGACTCTATCTACAAAGATGACAAATTTCCCCAGGATAATCTCAATGTCAGGTAAAATTCTAATCAAAAACTCAACAAGTATTTTTTGTTAAAATAAAAAAGGAGCAAAGGGCTGAAAACAATCAAGAGAACTTTTAGGTTTTAGGCAATTACGGTTCAAATCTGTAGGAGCAAAAGTACACTCATATAAAGGCGGATGGGACAAATGCTTACCAAATAAAAATAACTAAATTAGGTCATTACATAAAACTACACATAAAAATAAATTACAGGTAGATGAAAAATCAAAGTGTGAAAAAGCAAGTATTTTTAAATGTTGAGGCAGAAATATAGGAGGATATCTTTACAAGGTCAGTATAATAAAGGAATATTTTAATATAACACAAAAAGCACAGGTCAGAAAGGAAAAAAGTGATAAAACTGACTACATTAAAATTTAAATTTCTATTAAAAAGACACCATAGAGAAAGTTAAAGACAGGCCATAACGTATCACTGCTTGAAATATAAATTGGCTAAATCTCTATGGGAAGCTTTTTGGCAATACCTAACAAAATTTAAAATGCACACATCCCTCTGATGAAGCAATTTACTTTTGAGAACTAAAAGTAAAAACAGCTCCGCCAGTGTGTAAAATCACATGTGAAATCACAGATCATTCCAAACCTTTAGGAATATCCTGGTAGCTCAATGAGTTAAGAATATGACACTGTTACTGCTGGGACTCAGGTCACTGCTGTGGCACAGGTTAGATCTCTGGCCACAGAATTTTCGTGTGCCAAAGGCACGGCCAAAAAAACCAAACAAACAACAAACAAATAAAAAACACCTTTATACAAATTAAGACAAAACCATAAAGTGGAATAAGACACAAGCATACTACAGAATTCCATTTTTTTTTCAAATGTAATAGTATGAAACTATCTCCAAGACATGCTGCTCAGTGAGGGTGGAGAGGGGGAAAGCAAAGTACAGATCAATGAGGAGAGTATGCCATACTTACGTAAAAGGAAAGGAGGAAGGAGTTCCCGTTGTGGCTCAGCAGTAATGAACCTGACTAGGGTCCATGAGGACGTGGGTGTGATCCCTGGCCTCGCTCGGTGGGTTAAGGATCCAGCATTGCCATGAGCTGTTATGTAGGTCACAGACACAGCTCAGATCTGGCATTGCTGTGGCTGTGGTGCAGGCCAGCAGTTGTGGCTCCAATTCGATCCCCAGTCTGGGAACTTCCATATGCCTCAGGCGCAGTCCTAAAAAGACAAGGAAGGAAGGAAGAAAAGAAGGGAAACATTTAATATATATAATTGTTCATATAAGCTGCTAACTTAAAACAATCTCATTTATATATAGACTCCTATATCAAAACTTCAAGGTAACTACAAACCGAAAATCTACAATTGATACACAAACAAATAAGAAAAATCAACTCAAACACAACATTAAAGGTAGTCATCAAACCACAAGAGGAGACAACAAGAGAATAAGGGAGGAAAAAAGAGCAACAAAAATTCAAAACATTTAGGCGTTTCCATCGTGGCTCAGTGGTTAACAAATACGACTAGGAATGATGAGGTTGCGGGTTCGATCCCTGGCCTTGCTCAGTGGGTTAAGGATCCGGCATTGCCGTGAGCTGTGGTGTAGGTTGCAGATGTGGCTCGGATCCCACGTTGCTGTGGCAAAGGCTGGCAGCTACAGATCCTGTTAGACCCCTAACCTGGGAACCTCCATATGCTGCGGGTGAGGCCCTAGATAAGGCAAAAAATATATATATATATATTCAAAACAGTTAATAAAATGACAATAAGAATATACATATCAATAATTACCTTAAATGTTAATGGACTAAATGCCCCAACCAAAAGACACAGACTACCTGAATGGATACAAAAAGAAGACCCACATATATGCTGTCTTCAAGAGACCCACTTCACTTCTAGGCACACATACAAACTGAAAGTGAGAGGATGGAAGAAAATATTCCAGGTAAACGGGAATCAGGACAGCTGGAGTAGCAATACTCATATCAGACAAAATAGACTTTAAAATGAAGAACATTTTAAGAGACGAGGAAGGACACTACATAATGATCAAAGGATCAATCCAAGAAGAAGATATAACAATTTTAAATATCTATGCACCCAACATAGGATCACCACAGTATATAAGGCAACTGCTAACAACCTTAAAAGGAGAAATCAACAATAACACAATCATAGTGGGGGACTTTAACATCCCACTTACAGCAATGGATAGGTCATCCAGACAGAAAATCAATAAGGAAACACAGGCCCTGAACGACGCATTAAACCAGATAGACTTAATAGATATTTATAAGACATTCCATCCAAAAGCAACAGAATACACATTCTTCTCAAGTGCGCATGGAACATTCTCTAAGATTGAGCACATCCTAGACTACAAATCAAGCCTCGGTAACTTTAAGAAAATTGAAATCATAAAAAAAAAGAAAGAAAACTGAAATCATATCAAGCATCTTTTCTGACCACAATGCTATACGACTGGAAATCAACAACAAGAAAAAAATGGCCAAAAATACAAACACGTGGAGACTAAACAACATGCTACTAAACAACCAATGGATCACTGAAGAAATCAAAGAGGAAATTAAAAAATACCTAGAAGCAAATGACAACAAAAACACAACACTCCAAAACCTCTGGGATGCAGCAAAAGCAGTTCTAAGAGGAAAGTTTATAGCAATATAAGCCTACCTCTGGAAACAAGAAAAAGCTCAATCACAAAAATCAGAGCAGAAATCAACGAAATAGAAACGAAGAAAACCACAGAAAAGACATAACAATTTTAAATATCTATGCACCCAACACAGGTTCACCACAATATATAAGGCAACTGCTAACAACCTCAAAAGGAGAAATCGACAATAACACAACCATGGCAGGGGACTTTAAAATAGATACACACACAAATAAGGAAAAGCAATCCAAATACAATACTAAAGACAATCATCAATCCACAAGAGAACAGGACAAAAGAAGGGAAGAAAAAAAGACCAAAATCCAAAATAATTAACAAAATAGCAATAAAAACATACATATCAAAATTAATTTAAATGTAAATGGACTAAATGCTTCAATCAAAAGACATAGACTAGCTGAACGGATACAAAAACAAGATCCATACATACATTGTATAAAGATGTGCTACATATATACAATGGAATATTACCCAGCCATAAAAAAGAATGAAATAATGTCATCTGCAGCAACATGAATGGGCACAGAGATTATCACACTAAGTGAAGTTAAGTCAAATAGTGAAAAACAAACATTATACAATATCACCTATATGTGGAACCTAAGTAAGGATACAAATGAATTTATTGCAGAACAGAAAAAGACTCACAGACTTTGGAAAAAAACTTACAGCTACCAAAAGAGACAGGTGAGGGGGGATGGACTGGAGCTTTAGGATTGGTAAATGGAATGGCTGGCCAAGAGGAACCTGCTCTATAACAAACACAGGGAATTCCACCCAATATTTTGTGATAATATATATGGGAAAAGAATCTGAACAAGAACAGATATGTGTACATATATATATAATTGAATCACTTTCTTGTCCAGCAGAAATTATCACAACATCGTAAATCAATTATACTCAAATAAAACTTTTTAAAAGAAAGAAAAAGATATTTATTTATGCTAATATGGTTTATTAGTTTTACATTTACCAGAGGAGGGGGAAAGATTAATATTTACACTAAACTCAGTCTCATTCTAACAGTAAGTTATTCTATCACAAGTTTTTTGTTTTCATTTTTGGCCACCCCACAGCATATGGAGTTTCCAGGCCAGGGATCATATCCAAGCCACAGTCATGACCCAAGCCACAGCCATGGCAATGCAGGATCCCCAAAGTACTATGCCGGTCCAGTGATGGAACCTGCAACCCAGAGCTCCCAAGATGCCGCCGACCCCACTGTGCCACAGCGGGAGCTCCATCATTACAGATTTTTTTGTTTTTTGTCTTTTTAGGGCTGCACCCACTGCAATATGGAGGTTCCTAGGCTAGGGGTTGAAGCAGAGCTGTAGCCACTGGCCTACACCACAGCCAGAGCAATACCAGATCTGAGCTGCATCTGCGACCTACACCACAGCTCATGGCAACACCAGATCCTTAACCCACTGAGCGAGGCCAGGGATCACATCTCTGTCCTCATGGGTACCAGTCAGGTTCGTCACTGCTGAGCCACAACAGGAACTCTCTAAATCCATTTTTTTATTTTATTTTTAATTTTTTTATTATAGTTGATTTACAATGTTCTGTCAATTTCTGTACAGCAAAGTGACCCAGTCATACATCCATATACATTCTTTTTTTAACATTATTAAATCCATTATTTTAAATGACATACGTCAGCTGCATGTCAACCTAAAAGTATTCAAGTAAATAGAATTTTTAAATTACTTTGAAGGTGCTTCAAAAGTCTGAGGATCATAACCTGAGAAAATCATACAAAGACACACAAAGAGATATGTAAAAAATGTTAATTGCAGCTCTGTTCATAACAGCACAAGTTGGAAAAATCTAAATGCCCAGCAGAAGAAAAAAATTGGTAAATAAACTGGATTTCTGTAATGAATACAGCTATAAATCAACTAGAACTAAATCTATCAACATAAACAACTCAAAAGCATAAAAAAATAGGTTTGGGGATGGGGAAAACAGGTTACAGAATGATTACTTTTCATAAAGTTTGAAAACATGATCTTGTTTTTGGAAAGAAGACACTGTATATGTGTCTATGTGTCTGTGTGTGTATCTGTAGTAAAAGTAGAAACATGCAAAAGAAATAATACACATCCATCTTCACCATACTAGTTGCCTCTTGTAAGGTGAACAGGATTAGGGCAGAATAGCAAAGGACCTTGATTGCTATCTAATATTTTCTGTTGCATAAATTATATCACTGTGTAGTAATAATATTAATAGAAGGAAATTCAGAAGAGCTGGACAGTAAGTACAGATATTTATTTTATCATTCTTTGTATGTCTTCCATAGGCTTAAAATATTTCCTGCTAAAAGAATGTTAATGTTAGCTCAGAGATTGAACCAACACCAAATATGATTGCTTTAAAGCAACCAGCTACTCGATGAAAGTTGAGTTATGTTTCCAAATAAAAAACATCGAGCACACCTATTAAGCATAAGACATGATACTTAAATACACGTTAGGGAAGGGCGAAAAATGAATCTAATTCTGCAAATCTGCCTGAAGATCGACTTGCTAAAACCTTCTGATCAAAATCCTGTATAACTTCGCAAGATGTGGCTGGTATTTCAAAAACCAATGTTAAAGGAGAAAATTAATAGACAGTTTGGGCTTTCCATTCAATTTTGCAAAACCATCCACACAGGAAAAATATGCTGCTTGCAAACAAATGCTTATTAACAGCTGAAAACTACTATCATTTTATCATTTAGAAACAAAACACAAAAAAAATTCTAAGAAATAATTTTTAAAACACAAATGCATGAATAACAAACATTAGGACGAGAAAGCTGTCTATTTCTCTACCATAAAGCAGAGTCAAATTCAATCTCCATTTTAATATATATTTGATCCCAATATTGTGTCACTTTTTATTTGTCTATAAATAATGCTTTTACTTAATTAACATTAAACAACATGTACTCAAATGTTAAAGAGGGAAAAAGATCAAACTTTTCCTTTTATAAATTGTGAATATCATTACAAATTGAATTTAAATATATGTTATAGGAGTTGCCATCGTAGCTCAGTGGTTAACGAATTCGACTAGGAACCATGAGGTTGCGAGTTTGATCCCTGACCTTGCTCAGTGAATTAAGGATCCAACGTTGCTGTGAACTGTGGTGTAGGTCGCAGATGTGGCTCGGATATGGCATTGCTCTGGCTGTGGTGTGGGCCAGCAGCTGCAGCTCCATTTCGACCCCTAGCCTGGGAACCTCCATATGCCGCAGGTGTGGCCCTAGAAAAGACAAAAAAAATAAAAATAATAAATAAATAAATAAATAAATAAATAAACGTTATAGTCTTTAATAGGAAATTACTTTTTACGCTATTTAAAATAATGTTACCAAGTTCCCATTGTGGTTCAGCAGTAATGAACCCAACTAGTATCCATGAGGACGTGGGTTCATTGCTCAGTGGGTTAAGGATCCAAGGTTGACATGAGCTGTGGTGTAGATCACAGACGCGGTTCGGATATGGCATTGCTCTGGCTGTGGTGTAGGCCAGCAGCTGCAGCTCCATTTCGACCACTAGCCTGGGAACTTTCATATGCCAAGGGCACGGGCCTAAAAAGACAAAATAATAATAATCTTATCAAAAACAGGATACTTTTTTTAATCTGTAATTAAGATAGTCCACAAGATTTTATATTTTTGTGAAAGGATTTGTGCATCTAGAAATACAATACTGTTTTTGTTTCCCTTAACAGCACCTGATATAATTTCAGCCTCCAAAGCTTATGGGATTATTAAAAAACAAATCAGAACACTCTTAATTAGAGTGTAATAGGACAAGGGGAATTATTGGACAATTCATTCATCTTAATAACTGTACATCATTAACGTAAAATGGTGAACAATGGAGAACAAAATGAGTTCTCTAAGTGAAAAAGAATTCTAGATGAGTTAACGTATAAATAAATAGCTATAATTAAGGTTCACTCAAAATGTACTTAAAAAAAACCAGAAAACTTAAAGAATTAAAAACTGAAAGAATAGGATTCCCACTGTGGTACAATTGGTTAAGAACCCAACTGCAGCAGCTCAGATCACTGTGGAGGAGCAAGTTCGATCCCTGGCATGGCCCACTGAGTTAAAGGATCAAGCATTGCCACAGCTGTGGCGTAGGTTGCAGCTAAGGCTCAGATTCAATCCCTGGCCTGGGAATATGCCATGGGTGTATCCCCTTCAAGTAAAATTTCTAAAAGGATAAAATCAGAAAAGCAATTAAAGGGATATGACATCAATAAAATGAAGAGAAAGAAAAAACTAAAATAAATTTTAAAAAGTCGCCCTGAGGAGGAAAAATTAGAAAAAAAATAATAAGGGCCAGTTTGAAAGCATAGGAAATAAAATGGAAGGAAGAAAAGAAACAAAATGAAGGATTAGGTTAGTATATAATAGATGAACAGGAGTCACTTTTGCCACAGTGCATTTGGAAAATCATAGAAAATGGTAGAGTATAAGTGAGAAACAAGATGCATACTAGGTTAGTGGCTGAGAAATTTTCAGATACAATTATTTTGGAAAGTACAACCAGTTTCATTTTAGTTTTAGAAACAAGATTGTGTTTAAAGAAAAAAAACGGTATGATCTCTGTTCCACCACAGTAATAGGTACCTATTTCTATATTTAATTCTCAATAAAGATAACCTACAAATTTATTAAATCAATTAATCATAATTAGCTTAAACTGTTTTGATCAAAAACATACTCAGCTTTTTTCCTATACATTTATCAGTCTTCTATGCTGTAGTAAATAAAATGCATCTGCCTATCTTAGGGACCATCTTAGGGACCTTTCACAGATGTAAAATTTAAATGTCAGATATGTGCTTTCAAACATAACTTATACAATTATATTAAGACATTCATCCTCAATTTTTCTTTTAACTCAATGAACATATTTTTACCCCTTTCATCTAAGTAAACTATCTTCCAGGAATCAGCCAAAATCTTTAAAGGTCTATTATATAACTATTCTACATAAAGTTAAGTTTTTACCCAAAATAAGATAACTTCACACAATATCAGCACATATTTTACAACTGTCATTCAAGGACCTGGCTCTACTACACTTAATCTCAACTCAACACAGGCCTCACTGCAATAACCGCAACACTCCACATAGTGGGTTCCTCATAGAGTGAATTCCTAGTCAACTGGGGGACCAGCATATCATTACTTGATATATTTTGAAGACCAATCCCAGTTCTCATCATCAAATAGTAGGTTCTAAAATACGTGGGAATGTCACTGTTCTCACCTCCTAGCACTGGCCCTATCTTCTGATAACATCACGTTTTCCTTTTTTCTTCCCCCTTTCTCAGTCTGTGCCTTCTAGTGGAGTTGGACTTCATCCCTCAGTCCAGAGAGGTACTCAACTCAGGTCTGATCCTTCAGAACATTCCCATGAGCCCAGCCACAGCAATTACTTCAGTAAAGGACTAGGGACTCCTAAGGAAGAGCCATTCCTTTCCAGTGGGATTTAGCTTCTGGACACATCATGTGAAAAGAGCTTGCCGGAAAGTGAGGCCAGTAAAAAGGGAGGGAGAGAGAACAACTGCTCCCCTGGATCTAGCCATACCTGAAACATAAAAAGTTCCCTGTACTTTTAATAAATCTCCCCTATATTCTTCTCTTAAGCTTGTCTGAGCTGGGCATCTGTCACCAAAATAACTTTGACAGAAATTGTATCCAATATAATTTACAAATAAGAGTGACAATTACGAGCCCTCAAATGTGAACCTAGGTAAAAGGAGATGAGGTTGAGGGTAGTGAAAACAACCTGATCCCCAGTTAGAAGCTGGCAATCCCAGTTACGTGGTATCAGAGAAACAAGTCAAAACTATTGCCTGTGGCAACTCAGGGTTCAGATCATGTACCCATCATGATTAGAACACTGGGAACTTGGTATAAAAATACCACTAATTTAGACCATGTTATCAATCCCAAGAGGATAAACCCTGCGTGGAGGTGATATAGGTAAAGGGGATTAAGAGATACAAACATCTAGTTATATAATAAAAAAGCCACAGGGATGTAATTATACAGTATAAGAAATGCGGTCAATAACACTATAATAATTTTTTATGGAAACAGATGGCTACCAGACTCATCATGGTGATCATTTCAAAATGTATTCAAATATCAAATCACTATGTAGTACACCCGAAACTAATATAATATTGTATTTCAAAAAGAAAAAAAAAAATAGAGGATAGGCCCAAACTCCTTGGTGTGGAATATAAAGACTCTAATGATCTGGCCCTCTGTATGTTAGGAATTGTTCCACATTGTAAGGGACAGGAAATCCAACCTTAACTGGCTTGAGAAAAATGCAGACTGCAGCACATTGTAAAACCAAAACTACAGCTTCAGGTAAGGGCTGATCCAGAAATTCAGAAAGGCATTAGGTCTCTAGCTCCATTTCTCAGCCATCTTTCCTCTTCTGGGAGTTACTCTGACCTCAGGTGGGCTCCTATCACAAGAGCAATGCTAGCTACAATAGTTCTAGGCCCTACATTCTCACCGCACAAACAGAAGACTACACATTTCCTTCATAAATGCCCACAGAGGAGAGAGATGTCCAGCAAAAATCCTGAGATTAACTCTGACAAAGTCACCTTGGGTCGCATGCCTACCACAAAACAATCACTATGCTCTGATGGCTTAGCTTAAGTCAAGGATGCACCCTGAAGCTGGAGGTTATTGGGAAGCGAAAGGGAAGGCCATTTACACCTTCCAGTCTCACACCCTTCCACTGTATCTCTTAAAAGTTACGCTCCAACAATAGCAATATCCATCTATGTTGAGTTCTTGAAGTGTTATGGGTTGAACTATATTGATGAAAAAGATACACTGAAGTTCTAACCACACATGAACATGACCTTATTTGGAAACACGTGCTTTGCGGATGTACTTAAGTTGAGGCCATACTCATATATCCAATATGACTGATGTCCTTAAGGGAAGACACAGAAGGGAAAGTGCTATGTGAGATTTAAGTGACAGAGGCAAAGACTGAAGTAAAGCATCTACAAGCCAAGGAATGCCAAGCATTACTGGTAATTCTAGAAGCTAAGAGAAAGGTACAGAACAGATTCTCCCTTGGAGGCTTCAGAGAGAGCATGGCCCTTCTAGCACCTTGATTTCAGACTTCTGATCCCCAGAACTATGAGAGATTAAATTTCTAATGTTTTAAGACATCCAGCCTGTAGTACTATGTTAACACAATCTTAGAAAATTAAGTAAGTTCATGATTCTTTGTCTTTGCACAAGCTCTTTGCTCTTTCTGGAGTATCCTTCTCCCCTAGATGGTCTATTCACACTAAACCTCTCAGATCTGCCCAAATATTCTCTTTTCCACCAGACACTCTCCACCAGAGCCCCCATCAGAGTTACTCTCTTCACCACATACTAGTTCAGCACCAAATACCGCATGTATTTTTATTATTAAATTCTGAAAGCCTCTGCACACAGCAATCTCACCCTCAGAATTATGAGCTCTCCAAGGGGTAAGCAAGGCTTGATTCTAACCCACCTTTACATCCTCAAGTCTGGGCACACAGTACCTAACACATAATCATCATTCAGAAGCTGTTTATGAACTGTACAAGTCAACCGCTCATCTCAAAAGAAGAAAATGGGCATGATTTCAGAGAATTGGCTATTACGGATTATAGAGAACTGACAGTGGGCTTTGGGGTAGAATTTAGATAAGTAGAGAAGAATGTGGAAGCAGGGAGGAGGAAGGGTGCTGAATTTAGCAAATATGCAGAAAAACTACAAAGTAGAGGATTAGGTTAGGGAAAACGGAATGAGTATAAGGCACTGGGGAATCTTCTATTGAGGGTCACTTTACAGATAAAAGGAGTTTAAAAAAAAAGTTTCTGGGGTTCCCATCGTGCCTCAGTAGTTAAAGAACCCAACTAGTAACCATGAGGACACAGGTTCAATCCCTGGCCTTGCTCAGTGGATTAAGTGTGTTGCGAAGTGCGCTGTGCTGTAGGTCGCAGATGTGGCTTGGATCCTGCGTTACTGTGGCTATGGTGTTGACCGGCAGCTACAGCTTCCATTTGACCCCTAGCCTGGGCGCCTCCATATGCCATGGGTGCAGCCCTAAAGACAGCCAAAACAATAAAAAAAAGTTTCTGAGCAAGACAGTGACACATGTTCTCAGGATTGTATGACAAAGGGTAGAATGGATTCTGGAGGTGCAAGAAACCAGCCAGGCTGCAACAGAGGCAGGTCAGCAATGAGGTGAAGGGCCAGTGCACTTGGATAGCAGCAGGAAGAACAGAAAGGAACAAATTTCTAAGACTTTAAAGAATGGAGAATAAACAGAGAGAGCAAAGGATTACTCCTAAATTCAGACCTTCGGTTATCTAAAGTAGGATTTGCTACTAAAGTAAAGAAGTTCAAGGGAAAACACTACCTTTTCAATGAAGATAAGAAGTTTGATCTTAGATGTGGCTCAATATGGGGTGACAGCGCAATAAAGATGCCCAGCAAGTGGTGGAAGACAAGACAATGAAGCTCAGGAAAAATAAAAGGACAAAACATAAACATGGCAGTCAGGTAACTTTTTTCTTTAAGGCATAAAGAATACATAGCAGAATTTCATTCCTTCATTCAACAATAGTTATTGAGTACTTTGTCTCAGGCCCTGCTCTAGGCTCTAAAAATAGAACAATGAGCAAAAAGGATAAAAATTCCCACCCTCATGGAGCTTATGTTTTACTGAGGAAAAGAGAGAAGCCTAAATTTGATTCATGAACATAAATTTAGGGCTTCAGGTTAATATTTCTTAGTAATTACTATAAGCAAAATAAGTATTTTTTTACATTCTTCTTTTAGCAAATTTTATTGTCAAGAATTTTCATTTC
>PVHT021183543.1:24625688-24657946 GCA_004024745.2 Catagonus wagneri | reverse complement strand
AAGAATTTTCATTTCACTAGTTAGAACAGTATATTTATGTCCTCAGACCAGCAGTCAGATAGATATTCAAGTGAATTAAGACTTTTTTTTTAAATAAAGTGAATGAGAAGGTAGCCTATGAGAGAGTGGGGTTGTGTGTTTTACTTTGTTTTTCTTTTTATAGCCACACCTGTGGCATATGGAAGGTCCCAAGCTAGGGGTCAAACTGGAGCGGCAGCAGCAGGCCTACAACCATGGCCATGGCGACGCCGGATTCGAGCAGCATCTGTGACCTATGCCACAGCTTGTGGTAACACCAGATCCTTAACCCACTGAGCGAGGCCAGGGATCGAACTCGCAGCCTCACAAAGACTATGTCAGCTCCTTAACCCGCTGAGCCACAACAGGAACTCTGAGATTTTCTTTGTAATGCTAGCTGTTTCAACACATCTGTTTTCTCTTTTGTTTCTCAAAGTGTTGGAGTTAAGTCAGCACTTCCAAATAACACTCATAAAGGATGACTGGACTCAGAAAAAAATGAGAGGCCAAATGGTACAATGGAAAGCATGAGTTTGGCAATTAGACAAGACCTAAGTTCAAATCTCAATTTTTTACAAGTTGTGTAACCTGGGCAAACTATTTTGTATCTCCGAGTTTAGCTTACCTATCCACGAAATCAGCTTCACTCTAAGGAAGGGAATAATAAAAGGAATAATTTCTTCTTTTTTGGACTACTCCCACAGTATGCAGAAGCTCCTGGGTCAGAGATCAAATCCTCGCCACAGGAGTGACAATGCCAGACCCTTAACCCACTGAGCCAGCAGGGAACTCCTAAAAGGATTAATTTCTAAAAGGCACTTGATACAACATCTGGAAAATATGGAGAAATCTAGAAAAATGGAAGCGGCTATTGCTTCAACTATTACTGTATTATTACTGCATGTGCTGGTCACAAAACAGATACTCAATGAATGCCTATTTTCTTTTTCTTCCATAGACAGTCTTAACATCATACATAACAATAAGGCTCTAATTCAGTAGGTTATTGTATTCTATTCTCCCAAAAGTTGTGTAGCAGGAACTTAAAAGAATTAAATGCACATTAATTTCATAAATGAGCTTAATATCTTTATTCTCTAACTTGATGAGACATATAATCCTCCAAAGAAAATTTTCAATGATGATATCAGAAGTAGAAAAAAATGACTACTGAATCATATAAAAATGAATTGAAGTGGCACTGATTTAGAAATCGTCCACCAAAGATTTCACAGTTATTTTCATTAAACTGGCACCATTAAGAAAGTTCCATGGTGGCCTAGCAGTTAAGGATCTGGCATTGTCAAGGCTGTGACGCAGCTTCAAGCCTTGGCCTGGGAACTTCCACATGCTACAGGCAAGGCAAAAAGGCAAAACAAACAAACAAACAAACAAAAACCTGACACCATTAATCTCATCCTCTGTAATTATTTCTATAGTATCTTACATTTGGGGGGAAAAGTGATTTTCTAACTACAACCATACAATAATCCAAATTTTATTTTATTTATTTATTTATTTATTTATTTATTTATTGTCTTTTTACCTTATCTAGGGCTGCACCCATGGCATGTGGAGGTTCCCAGGCTAGGGGTCTAATAGGAGCTGTAGCTGCCGGCTTTTGCCACTGCCACAGCCACGGCAATGCAGGATCCGAGCCGCATCTGCAGCCTAGCTCACGGCAACACCAGATCCTTAACCCACTGAGCAAGGCCAGGGATCGAACCCGCAACCTCACAGTTCCTAGTTGGATTCGTTAACCACTGAGCCACGATGGGAACTCCCCCAGTAATCCAAATTTTAAACAACATCCTCAGAGTTTTCCTGAAGATTAAATGGCACAATATACATGAAAATGCCTGACCAGGTCCGTGGCACGTACCACGATGGGAACTCCCCCAGTAATCCAAATTTTAAACAACATCCTCAGAGTTTTCCTGAAGATTAAATGGCACAATATACATGAAAATGCCTAACCAGGTCCGTGGCACGTAGGATGCACTCAGTGATAACTGCAGTGAAGTCTAATCCTCTTATCATCCTACGTTCCTTCTAATTAATGAAAAAGACTTTATAACAGCAATTATAACACAGGACTTATGGAACTAAAAGGCTTAAAAAACACACCGACTTGATGCTGACCCAAACCAGAAAGTTACTCACTCTAGTGCCTCTTACCTAATAACAAAGAGGTTTGCAAGTTATATCAAGACGCATAGCAACATATAATTAAAACCAACATTTCACTTTTCTCCTAAAAAACCCTACAATAAAAAAATGAATTAAAGTGGGTTTTTTAAGGTTAAAGATGTAAGTCCCTCTTACCTTCATTTTTTAAAAGGCAAATTCCAGAAGCCCGCAATATACAATGAAATTATCAGCACCAATGTCATAACTGTTTGCCAGGGAAAGAGCACTGACACCAGCTGGAACTGGCTCAAACGGAGCGTCCAAAACAACCAGGGGAGCCCCTTCACTCGTACACGACAGCATCTGAGACAAGCAGCATCAGTCAGGACTGCCCGTTTACCTCTAACAAGTGGCTCTGCTCCAAACCTCAACTGTCCCTATGGACACTCAGACCTGCTCTCTCCATGTGTAGATGACTCCGATGCTTACAGCCTCCTGCCAGATGGATACCCTGAAAGCACCCCAATCTCATTGTGCACAAAATTAAACATCTGAAATCCGCTCCTATGTCTGTCTGTTAAAGATATTACTGTCCTCTCAACCACCTAAGATGGGATCTAGGTTTCTTTCCCTCACCAGGCCCCTCTCTCTTTCCAAGAGCAAGCCAGTTTCAAAGAAAGGTCTGTCATTTACCCCTCCACTACCACCTAGCATCTATCCCTGCCTGCACTCCCACAACTTATCTCGAGATCTCATTACTTCTGTCCTGACCCAGATCAACAGTTCCAACCTAGATGCCCACTATCTTTCGTGCTTTCAGGGAGTCCACCTACTCTGAAGATTAAAGACAGACTGATCTAGCTATGTATGTCCCTCCTTACCCGTGGGCCCCCACTGCCTACCAAGGCACCCCATATTTTCAGAACTTGAAGAACTCTCCTCTGACTCAACCATCCACTCACTTGATCTTGAAAGTTCCTCAGATTCAAAATGATCTGGCCCCACTTGCGAGACCTTTCCTGCTCTGGCTCCAATCTAAAAGCCTGTAATGTCATGAAAACAAGTTGACCTATGCCAATCCAAGGCTCATAGGCTAAAGGTCCAAATTCTCAACCCAATGGACAGGGCTCCACATGGCCTGGCTGCTGCTCATCTCTCCAGTCTTGCCATGCTCCCCGCTTTGCTCTCTCTGCTCCAGCCACCTGGCCTTCTATCCATCCTGCCATGATCCCTCTCATCTCCAAGCCCCTGTACATGCTGGCCCCTCAGCACCCCACGTCACATGTAGGCGGTGTCACATCACCCTTCACATATCAACCCAAAAGTCACTTATTTGGACACTAACCTTACCTTTCCAAACTAAATCAAGTCCTCTGCCCCTGCTCTTCCTTCTACAGCTTTTAAGAAAATTATAAGAAATTGACTACTGGATTTCTTATTCCCAAAATAGAATATAAGCTCCAAAAGAGCAGGACAGTGTCTGTCTTGTTAACCACTGTAATCTCATAACCTAACCCAGAGTAGCCCTCCCAAGTCTGTGTAGATGAATGCAGTTTGTAAAGCAGAACTACATTACCAGAATCCTAAGTTACAAGGCCAGCCCTGCTGTACACTAGCCTTGAAAGCACTTGCTTTCTCCACAAAACTCATCTTCTCAATGTTCTCATTCTGTGAGTTTTCCTTGAAGATCTGACATTACATGAGTCTATAATTCTACTGTTCCAAACTTCTCTCTTACAATTCTCATTTACGTACTCTGGCACTAGCAATACTTAATGGTCTCCACAATTTTGTCTGAATCCTTTGTTCCATTTGGAGTTTTTTCCCCAGCACCACATTTCCCAATCCTACTTAGCCTCAAATGCTCAAACTCGAAATGTCACCTCCTCCTCAAAATATCCCTTGCATCCTCCCAACCAGTCACACTCTCTCTGCCCCTAAACTCCCACAGGTTCTCCCTTCCCTTGCCTCATTCAGGTATCAGATCAAAGGTCACTTCAAATGAGTGGCTTTTCCAAAAACTACCCACTGGTTATAATTCTCTATCAGGCCAGCCTGTCTTACTCACTCGACAGCTTTTGCCATTATCGAAATCACCTTGTTCTTTTCTTTCACTTATTTAATTACTTGTTAACTGCCTGTCTCCCCATTAGAAAGTAAGTTCTATGAGAGCAGGGACCCTGACTGTCTTGTTCTCCATGTTTCCCCACTCCTCCACATCTGACATCACAAATGCTCAGTAAACATTTGCCAAAGGCATGAATGACTTTGTAGTCCTTATGGTTAGAGTTCTCTATGAACATATCTTTCTCCAGCTATATTCCAAACTCCTCGTGGACTGGGGCAGAGTCTGCCTCATCTATCTGTGTGTATTACCCAGAAATCCTTGCACAACTAAAGCAAATAGTTAACTACTGATTAATTAATAGCAAGGTACTGCCCTAAACCAGACCAACTCAAACTCCGTATCCTCCAAAAACCAGGGCAAACAGGAACCTCCTTCAATGCCCGCTTCAGGACAGACCCTGGTCCAATCCGCTTCCTCCAGTGAGCTTCTAAAAGCTACTTTCCTCACTTTCCTTTAGCCAAGAATCACTTGTTCTCCTATATCTAATATCTCACAATCCTACCCTCTTCCCTTCTATCCCCAAGCAGCAAATCTCTTCCAGGGCCCTGTTTCTTCCGAGTACCCCAGAGACTAGAGTATCTCCAACCAGTCAGGAAACTCATCAGGCCCTAGAGAACTAGGGGATGTTCTTTTGAAGTGTTTAAGGAAGACTGGCTCTCTCACCTTTTCTTTTATACCTCGTTTATCAAGAGGCCCCGACTAGTTTTGATAATTCTCAGGACCCTAAGCTTTCTTCCCATGCAGCCCGCCGCACCCAAACTCCTTTGGGGAGCCCCCAGCCTCGCCTCGAACCTTTTCATCTTGTACAAGAAGCCCCCAGGCCAGAGAAGATGATCTCCCCAGAAGCAAATGGTGCTCAAACACCGTGGGGCGGCCGTACCCTCCCCACTTTCTGTCTGGCATGCGCCCCCAGCCTGGGGCTATCTCCAGCTCCCTTGGCCTCAGCCTCTGGCTGGGCCCTACCCTCCAACACCCCACACACATTACCCCCACTCACCTGAAGCGGCCCCCGCAGTGCTGGCATTGCTCGCCCACCCAGCCGGCGGGGCAGACGCACTGGCCGGTGCCGGGGTTGCAGCGGCCGCCGTTAACACAAGGCCGGTCACATTCCTTGGCCTCAGCTGCAGCTGAGCCCGACACGACTGCCGCTGCCGCCGCGGCCTCAGCCACCCAGGGAAGCAGCAGCAGCGGCGGGAGCAGCAGCAGCAGCAGCCACCGCGGGAGGCGCAGCCCGGCCCCCAGCCCCGGCCTCCCGGCCCCAGTTGCGTCCCAGTCCCGGCGCCGCCTGCCGTTCCTGCTCGCGGGCGCTGTCGTCGCCGCCGTCCTCCTCCTCCTCAGCTTCGCCTCAGTCGCCGCCGCCGCCGCCACCATCTTCCCGGGGCAGAGAGTGCGCCCCGCGAACACATACACACGCACGCACACGCACACACACACAGACACAGACACACACACACACACACCGCACGGCCGGCTCAGCTTCGCCTGGCCGTGCGGGGCGGGGCTGTGCGGACGGTGGCTCTGGGCGGCCAATCTTGAGGGCGGGGCCAGAGCTGCGCGGGAGGCGGGGCCGGCGCGTCTTTGCGTGGGCGGCGCGCAGGCAGCCATCCTCTAGCATATGCGGCCCTGGAAGAGTGTCTTTAGCTGGAGGTCTGAGGTTGGCCAAGGCGTCCCAGCCTTTGATACCGACCGAGGCGCCCTAGCTTTCTAGTTTTATCCCTTCTCTTCCCTCGGCTCGGCGGCACCTAGGAAGCGGTCCAGAAGTGTCCACTTCCCTTTGGCTGCCTGGAAGCCTATCGCTCTGCTAGCCAAAGCGGCGGAGTTGAGCGCTACAACGCAGAGACGCTGGCGCCCGTCAGAGCTCTACCCCGACTCTGTGTAGTGCTTCTTGCGGTAACACAGGAGTTCTGCGATCGAGCCTCTGCTTTCTCCTTCGTAATATAGGGTTAACAAGTAACACGTGCGTTAACCTAGAGCATAGGCTATGCTCAATAAATGCCTAAAACTGAAGCTACATAGCACGGCCTCCCTTGATACAGACCGATTCAGTATTAGAACAGACCCCCCACCTTTAATTCTGTAGAGGAAGTTTGGGATGGACTTGCTCCCCACTATTTGCCCACCAGTCATCTCTGAAGAAAGGGTAGCGTAAAATTAGGAACTGGAGCATCCTACCCACCCACTCCGTCACAGCCCCTAGAGCCCTTCTCATCAGGTAGTGTGTTACTTTGTTGACCTGCAGTGAAACGTGGCTCCTGGAAGTATAAGCTTGTGTGGTTCTCCACCATGGAATCTGGACTGAGCCTGTGATTCAATTTAACCAAAGAAGAATGTGGGGGAAGTGATGATGTGCTGGTTCCAGGTCTGAGCCTTAAGGACACCTGGCAATCTTGATTCTGAGGTCTTGATAGACCTAAGCTGCATCCGCTCTTCCATCTTGCCGTAGAGAGACCACATGGAGAAAGAGTAGGAACCCAGTTATCACCAAGAACTGAGATCCCAGACACGAGAACCAGGAGGACCCATCCAGGTGAGGGACCAAGTCATTGAGGGAAGAAGCCATCTAGAGTGTCCCTGCCATCTGAGCTGTTCCACATTATCTAGAACAGAGACAAGTCTTTCCTACTATGCCTTATCCAAAATCCTGAGAAATTATAAACCAGCTGCTATTTTACATCTGCAAAGTTCAGAGAGTTTTGCCGAAACATTGTCTGACATAAGCCTTGTGTTGTGAGGAATATCCCTATGGCAGCTAGGGATATTTGGTCACCTTGCAGTCCCTGGTAAACAAACACCCTCATTAACCTTTGGGACTTCCGGGAGTTACCTCAGAACACAGAATTCTAAGATTCTAGGATGTACCCATGTTCTGATCTTCCTCCTGCATCTTCTTCAAGCCTGGTGAAGATGAACTACATGCAGCCTGCTCTCCACCCTCCACCTACATGAAACCTGTTTTCAGCCAAGGCCCTAGCACTGACATTCAGGTTGTGTTTCTGCTGCAGTGTCCTGCATGAGGCTGTGTAGAGTGAGAAAGGAAAATGGAACACATGGCCCTAACACGGGGCAGACTAACGTGGAGCCAATCCTTGCCTTCAGAAAGCACTGCTCCCCAAGGCCAGAAGTGGAACCAGCCAATCCAGCCATTCCCCACAGCAAAACAGCCCAGGCTGAGAAGTTTTTCATTGCTTCACCAACACTAGAGGATAACAGGAAATGGCTTGCATCTACACAACAGCAGTATGGCTGCTCTCCAAAGCTCTCAAGCAGCAAACATTCTTTTTCTTACTTCCTTAGTCCACTCCCTTCTCTGGTTCTTTTTCCTTAGCCTTCAAACATGCTCAAATTATCTTGTCCTTAAAAAACAAACAAAATCTTTTCTTATGAAGGGAAGTATTGGCATTTTCTTTCTCATTTACTGTTGTTGTCAGAGTCCACTACACCTTCTATTTCTGCATGCTGCATCAAAGATGGCTACAAATTCTTTAACCCTCCTTCCATGGAGAGGCGGGAATGAATCCCCAACTCCTTGAATCTGGGGTGGTCTTAGTGCTTTGCTTAACCAGTGGACTATGGTGGAAGTAGTGGGCTGAGACTTTTGAGTCTAGGTCATAGGAAGTTTTGCAGCTTCCTCCTGAGTGTCTTGAAACACTTGCTCTGGGGAAATCTGGTTGCCTTAAAAGAAGTCTAGTTACTGTGAGGCTACATGCTATGAGGAAGTCAGTTCCCAACAATTTAGGTCTTCCGTTGAGGTCCTAGACGCTCGTGAAGCAGAAGGATGTGATCTGTGCTGAACCTACCCCAAACTGCAGGTACATAAGCAAAATAAATGAGCTTAAGCCACTAAACTTGTTACACAGCAATAGATTACCAGAATACTCTGTAACTTTCTTCCTCCAAGTCTTACGAGGTAAACTTGATTAAGAACTGATCAACAATGGTTGTGTAATTATATATACATCCATCATGTATAACTAGTCATCTCTATATAATACTAAGTGGGTTCTGATATTATAATATCCAGTCACTCCTAACAAAAGGGATCTCCAGAGTTCCCATCGTGGTGCAGTGGAAGTGAATCTGAGTAAGAACCACGAGGTTGGGGGTTCAATCCCTGGCCTTGATTGGTGGATTAAGGATCTGGCGTTGCTGTGGCTGTGGTGTAGGCCAGCAGTTGTAGCTCCGAGTTGACCCCTAGCCTGGAAACCTCCATATGCCGCAGGCGTGACCCTAAAAAGCAAAGAAAGAAAAGGGAAGGAAGGAGGGAGGGAAGGAAGGAAGGAAGGAAGGAAGGAAGAAAGAAGAATGAAAAGAAAAGAAAGGAAGAAAGGGAAAGGAAGAAAGAGAAAGGAAGGAAGAAATACGTAGATCACTGAAGCTCCAGAAGCACTTCTGCTGGACTCCTCATGCCTTATCACCGAGGTTCTGTGGCTGTTCTACCTGAAATCCATGCCCCTTTTTCTCTACTAGTCCTTGTCAAGGCAGCCACGTCTAGGTCCCAGAAACTTTTATTGCAATGGCAAAGATTGCCTAGCCTTTGATCTGGAACTGTTCTAGCTCCAGACTCTAAATAACAGAGTCCTTACCAAGCACAGCCAAGAATGTTTGCCACTAAGATGGTGTGAAGTTGCATCTGCCAATTTTTTTTTTTTTGGGGGGGGGGCTTGTTTGTTTTTTTCACTCAAGAGAAAGCATCTTCGGGAGTTCCCGTAGTGGTTCAGTGGAAACGAATCCGACTGGGAACCATGAGGTTGAGAGTTCGATCCCTGGCATCACTCAGTGGGTTAAAGATCTGGCGTTGCTGTGAGCTGTGGTGTGGATTGCAGACACGGCTTGGATCCCGAGTTGCTGTGGCGTAGGCCAGCAGCTGTAGCTCCAATTAGACCCCTAGCCCGGGAACCTACACATGCTGTGGGTGCAACCCTAAAACGACAAAAAAAAAAAAAAAAGGCATTATATAGCACAGAGGAATGCTGCCCTGGCAAGACCTATCTGCTCAGCTGTCTGACCTTCCCTCAGCGTCAACAGACCTCACTCTGAATTGTTTGAAACATCAGCATATTTTGGATGCCAAAAGTCTTCTTATACTTTTACTCTAGGTGAAATGAAATAATTCCCTGACTACAGATGCCAGGATCTCACCTGACAAGTAGGATACTATATTGCCTGTGAAACAGGCTAATCCTGAAACTTTGGAACAAATACAATGCGAGGGTTCTAGATAGCAATGAAGCTCTGTTGGGGAGCAGCTTCCATGTGAGGGAGTGGTCAACTTACAAACATAAGACCACAGTACTCCTTGGCAGGCTCTAAGGGAAAGTACTTAGGGCCCTTGACCTGGGAGCATGGAGTTGGCCCCCTGAGCTATTGACAGAGCTCTTCGTGGCCTCCGTAGACAAACTCCACAGATACAGAAAATGGCCTTTATATCAGCTTAAGGGACAAGACCCAGCCTTGGGAAGAGATCGCCAATTTAAAGGCAGAGAACTTGAAATTCCTATTGCTTTGTTTTGTTTTGTTTTTTGTGCTTTTGGATTTTTTTGAAATTCCTATTGGATGAGCTGGACACATGCCCCTTTCCCCAAATTTCTACTATAGAGAGCTAAAAAGCCTCTCCTGTACATAGATTAGATATTATAAAAACAATAATAGCATTAAAAAAACAACTGGCCTTGCTAAAGAGTACATCCATGAAGAACAACTTCAAATTAGAGCTTCCCAAACTAAAGCCATCCTTCCCCACCACCCCTGGTTTTAATAAGATATGATTGACGTACCGCACTGTATAAATTTAAGGTGTATAGCACATTGATTTGACTTACATACATCATGAAACAGTTATCACAATAGGTTTAGTGAACATCCATCATCTCATATAGATATAAAATTAAAAAGATAGAAAAAATATTTTTTCTTTGTGATAAGAAGTCAGGATTTATTCTCTTAACAACTTCCATATTATAACATACAAAAGTATTTATCATATTAATCATATTGCATATTACATCCCTAGCACTTATTTATCTTATACTTGGAAGTTTGTACTTTTTTTCCCTTTTTTGCCACCTTACGGGAGTTCCTGGGTGAGGGATAAGAACCAAGCTAGAGTTGTGACCTACACCGGAGCTGCAGCAACACTGGATCCTTTAACCCACTGTGCCAGGCTGGGGCTTGAACCTGTGTCCAGGCACTGCAGAGATACCACCAATCCTGTTGCACCAGAGTGGGAATTCCAGGAAGTTTGTAGTTTTGATCAGTTTCATCCAATTTCCCACCACCTCCACCTCTGGTAACCGCAAATCATATATCTCTTTGTCTATAAGTTTGTTTATTTGTTTGTTTTTGACTGCAACACTGTATTTGTTCCTAGCATAAAACCTAGTCATCAGTATCTCTATACCTTACAAAATGATCACCATATTAAGTCTAGTTACTATTTGTCACCATACAAAGATATTACATTATTGGAGTTCCCGTCATGGCTCAGCGGAAACAAATCTGACTAGCATCCATGAGGAAGCAGATTCGATCCCTGGCCTCCCTCAGTGGATTAAGGATCTGGCGTTGCTGTGAGCTGTGGTATATGCTGCAGATGTGGCTCGGATCTGGCATTGCTATGGCTGTGGTGTAGGTCGGCAGCTGTAGCTCCAATTTAACCCCTAGCCTGGGAATGTCCATATGCCGCCACAGATTCAGCCCTAAAAAGACAAAAAAAAAAAAAAAGATATTACATTATTACTGACTGCATATTACTGACTTCATTTCCCACACTGTACATTTTATACCTGTGACATTTATTTTGTAACTGGAAGTTTGTCCTTAACCTCCCTCACTTATTTCTTTCATCCTATCTCACTGAGGCCATCCTTTTTGATAAAAATTTCTCAGAATTATAGGTAGCAGTCTGTGTGATTTTCCTGTGACTGCTGTAACAAATTACTAAAATCTTGGTGCCATAAAACAACAGGAATATACTCCCTCACAGTTCTGGGTTTCAGCAGGGCTGCATTGCCTCTACAGACTCTAGGGGAGAATCCTTCCTTGATTGCTCCAGCTTCTGGTGGCTCTTGGCATTCCTTGTGGCACATCACTCCAATTTTTGTCATCACGTTGTTTTCTCCTCCTGTGGATATCTTCTTCTTCTTCTTTTTTTTTTTTAGAACTGCACCTGAGGCATATGGAGGTTGTTTCAGGCTAGGGATCTATTCGGAGCTACAGCTGCCAGCCTATACCACAGCCACAGCAACGCCAGATCCAAGCCATGTCTGTAAAATACACCACAGCTCACGGCAATGCCAAATCCTTAACCCAATGAACTAGGCCAGGGATCGAACCTGTGTTCTCATGGATACCAGTCAGATTCATTTCCACTGAGCCACAAAGGGAACTCCTCCTGTGGTTATCTCTTATAAGAACACTTGTCATTAGACTTAGGGCCCACCTGGGTAATCCAGGATGATCTCTTTATCTCAGGAAAAACTAAGAAATGGCAAGAATATGGATAAATTAAAACCGTTGTGCAATGTTACCAGAAATGTAAAATGGTACAGCCACTATAGTAAAAATGGCTTGACAGTTCCTTGAAGCATTAAAAATAGAATTACCACATGATCCAACAGTACCACTTGTGGGTATGTATATCCAAAACAATTGAAAGCAGGATTTTGAAGAGATATTTGTACACACACTCATGTTCAAATAAATATTGTTTGCAATAACCAAGAGGTGGAAGCAGCCCAAACATCCATCACCAGATGAGTGGGTATACAAAATATGGTAAATAAATACAGTGGAATAGTATTCAGCCTTAAAAGGAAAGAAATTCTGACATGTGCTACAGCATGGATGAACCTTGACATTATGCTGAATGAAATAGGTCAGTCACAAAAAGCCAATTACTGTATGATTTCACTTATATGAGGTAATCAAAGTAGTCAAGTTCACAGAAACAGAAAGCAGAATAGTGGTTGCCAGGGTTGAGGGGAGGGGAAAATGGGCAGTGGTTCTTTAATGGCTATAGAATTTGAGTTTTGCAAGATGAAAAAGTTCTGGACATTTGTTGTACAACAGTGTGAATATATTTAACACTATTGAACCTTACACTTAAAAATGTTTGAGATGAGGTGTTCCCACCAACATAGTGTCCGTGAGGATGAGGGTTTGATCCCTAGGCGTGATCAGTGGGTTAAGGATCCAGCACTGCTGCAAGCTGCAGTGTAAGTCACAGATGCGGCTCAGATCCGGTGTTGCCCTGGCTGTGCCCTCAACCCCTGGACCAGGAACTTCCATATGCTGCAGGTGCAGCCAGAAAAGAAAAAGAAAATGGTTAAGATGGTAAATTTTATGGTATGTGGGGGTTTTTTAAACCACAAATAAACAAGTTAAAATCACGTTTTAAAAAAATCCCTGGGAGTTCCCCGCTGGTCTAGCAGTAAGTTAGGACGTGGGACTTTCACCTTTGTAACCTGGGTTAAATCCCTGAGGTTGGGAACTAAGATCCCACATCAAGCTGCTACATGCTGTGCCAAAAAAAGAGAAACAAAAAACCTGCCTTCATGGGACAACTAATTAGGTATATACATATATTTTTTAACTCTCTAATGAAGTTTAACATACATAGAGAAAAGTTTAGAGCTCATACCTGTACAGCTCAATGAATTTTCAAAGTAAACACGGTCATATATAAATAACCAGGGCCCAAATCAAGAAATTGAACATGGGAGTTCCCGTCGAGACTCAGTGGTTAACGAATCTGACTAGGAACCATGAGGTTGCAGGTTCGATCCCTGGCCTTGCTCTGTGGGTTAAGGATCCGGTGTTGCTGTGAGCTGTGCTGTACGTTGCAGACATGGCTCAGATTCCGCATTGCTGTGGCTGTGGCGCAGGCCGGTGGCTACAGCTCCGATTCAACCCCTAGCCCGGGGACTTCCATATGCCGCGAGTGTGGCCCTAGAAAAGGCAAAAAACCAAAAAAAAAGAAAAAGAAAAAAAAGAAAGAAATTGAACACGACAGGACCCCTCTCAGCCCCTTCCGGTCACTACGTCCACATGGGAATCACTGTCCTGACTTCTTACCCTGTAGATTTCTTTGGCCAGTTTTTTTGCTTTATAGAAATGGAATGCCACAATATGAGCTCCTTTGTGATTGGTTTTCACTTAGTATTATGCTTGTGAAATTCATGCCTATTGTTTTACATCGTAGGTCATTTGTTTTCATTTCAATACTCTGAACAGTCTAGGAATCTAGCACAGGTCTGTTGGTGAACAAATGTACACATTTCTCTTGGGTAAATAACCAGAGAGATACTGATAAATGTTTCACCAGCTCACAAGGAGGGGAAAATGCCCTCATATGTAGCATTTGTTGATTCCTAAGTTGTATCTTCTCCCATCAAGACCTATTATTTCAAGCTACCAACGTGATATCACTGAATGTGGAGCTGGGAAGAGGTGCACAGACTCTGCTCTCTCAAACCAGTGGAATCAGCTCCATCACTGGGAACACCTGGGAGGTCTACCAAGAAACAGAAGCCAGAAAGGAATCCAATTGGAAACATGAGGTTGTGGGTTCGATCCCTGGCCTCGCTCAGAGGGTTAAGAATCTGGCATTGCCATGAGCTGTGGTGTAGGTCACAGATTTGGTTTGGATCTGGCATTGCTGTGGCTGTGGTGTAGGCTGGCAGCTGTAGCTCTGATTAGACCCCTAGCCTGGGAACCTCCTTATGTCGTGGGTGTGGCCTCAAAAAGCACAAAAAAGAGAAACGGATGCCAGCACAGAATGAGACGTCTAAGAGACAGATTAGGGGGAACATCTGTGAAGGATAAAAAGAAAGGAAGCAGGGAATGGCAGGGAGGGTATTCAGACTGGAATAAAAACCCGACAGCTGTAAAGGAAAGCGGGAAGGAAGGATTGGTCAGGAAGTGTCTCAGACTGCAGCGCAGTTCCAAGAAGGACCTGTCCAGGACAATGGGCAGTGCTGTAGACAAAACTGTCAGTCGGAGTAAGCCTGAATGTCATAGGAATAGGCCTGCATTAGCACAAATATGGTCGTGGAACTAGGCTGAAGCAGCTGGGTTACCAGTGAGTTACACTCCCCAAAGCAGGAGATCTGAACACTGCATTTTCATGAACTTCACACCTGACAATATTCCTTCATGCCACCTTCCTGGAGATGAGTGGGATGGCTTCTCCATCAGTGTCCTCTCTAGACATCTTACTTTTCACAAGTTAGATGCATGACCCTGGCTTGGCTGACTTGTTTGGAAGCTGCACTGGCCATTTTCAACTGAGTAAGCCCCAGGATTCTTCTGAAAAAGAGAGGGATTCTGAGGAAGACACCAGACTTCCTCCTAATAAGAGCAGATAAGTGTTCTAATTGTTAATTAAAGTAATGAGTTGGCCATACTGTATCCCCAACTGATGATTTGTACCTTACTATTTATATAAGGAAAGAACAGAAAAATGGAAAAAACTAGTCAGAAATAGAAGCTGGAAAAGACCTTAGAATCCAAGTTATAGTTACCTGTTGAACTAAAAGCAGTGAGGTGCTTTTAAAAATATGTCCACAAATTCTTTGATACTCCCTTTATCCTTGTACATTGGAGTTTAATTCCCCTCCCTAGAATGTAGGCCAGACTTGGAGACTCACTTCTGACAAATAGGATGTGACCATACAGAGGATCGCCCTCTCCCTCTCTCCACTTGCTTTGGAAAAAGCCAGTCATCATGTCATGAGGCCACTCAAACAGCCTGTGGTGAGGCCCAAGTGGTGAGAAATTGAGGCCTCCCACCAAGAGCCAGCACAAACTTGCCAGACATGGATGTGAGTAAACTTGAATGTGGATCGTTTAGCTTTAGTGAAGCCTTCAGATGGTAACAGCCCTGGCCAATATCTTAACCATGACCTCATGAATGACCTTGAACCAGAATTGCTTAGTCAAGCTGCCCTCAAATTTCTGCTGCGCAGGAACCATGAGGGTAATAAATTGTTATTGTTGTTGTAAGCCACTGAACTGAGGATAATTGATCCCATGGTGATAGATAACTAACACGGGCAACAAGAATTTGAAAGTCCCCCTACATACAACTAATGTCATAGCAGAAGTTAATTAGAACTAAGACAATGTGGCAAACCTATGGAAGATATCCATTTCCTCATTTTCTGCTTTGGTTCATAGACAACCCATCTCCTCTCAAAGCTGACTCCCAACAAAGCCCACTGTCCTGGTGCCACTAGAAGCACCATCTTTATTTCTAGAGCTTACTTAAGGCCTTAACACAGATTGCTGCCAGGGTTTTGATCAAGGTCTCTGATGCCTACAACAGAGCTCCCCATCTCACATTGCTGCCGAGCCACAGGCGCCGGCTCCCATCATCTAAGGAGACACTGGCAGCAATGCAGACCTCATAACAGTAAAGCAGTTCTTGCATTCCCTTGTACTGTGACTGTGAAGGAACACCAAGGTGGGGGAGGGGTGGCAAATAACCCTTTGTGCAGAGCTAGCTGACCGAAAGCCTGCCTCCTCGTGACTAGAGGTGTGGCCCAGATTGCAGTGTTTACCAAGTTAAACAGGCTGAAGCCAGATCAGCATATCAAAAATGGCTCATGGAACAAGGGCCAAGGGCACTGATTTTGGAAATTTTTCAAAGGGGATAGAAAGAAAGCAGAGCTGCAGCAGGTCCATGAACCAAAGTCCTAACACTTGGGGCAGCTTTGAAGTTTGTGCCTAAGGCCACGGAAGCCATTACGGCCCTTCCCCCATGTACATTTCAAGGGAGTTGAAAGCTTTTTTTTCATCTGGAAAAATTCCCCGTGGAGTTTCCCCTGTGGCTAAGCGGGAACAAACCCAACTAGTATCCCTGAGGATGCTGGTTTGATCCCTGGCCTGGCTCACTGGGTTAGGGATCTGGCATTGCTGCGAGCTGTGCTGTGGGTCCCAGACGTAGCTTGGATCTAGCCCTGCTGTGGCTGTGGCGTAGGCTGCACAGCTACAGCTCTGATTCTGCTCCTGGCCTGGGAACTTCCATATGCCTAAAGTATGGCCCTAAAAAGAAAAGAAAGAGAAGAAAAGAAAAATTCCCCACGGAGTTGTTTGGGTTCAGACTTTGTCCCAAACTGGCAAAATTAGCTTAGGTTCACCCAGAAGAAACCCCTGAGGCAAGTATTCAAGATTACTGGGAGATGTAATCCTAAAAAGCACATAGAGGAGTGGGGAAGTGAGACTGAGTAGGTAAGGGAAGTCAACACACGGTGCTTTATCTCGAGGGAAATGCTGGGAAATGGTGTAGGATACAAACTCCAGGGAGGCCAGAGGGCTGGAGTGTTTGAAGGTATTTATACACTGCTCCAGTCAGCCATTGCTGAGGGTTGCTAAGGGGAAGGAGTGTTAATTACTGGGTGATCAACACAGAGATGCAGATATTTGTTGATCAATCTTTTATTTATTTATTGGTCATTAAGTTCTCCTCTTTTGGAATTGTGTGCTCATATCCTTTGCCCATTTTTCTGTTGGTTTATCTTCTTAACATTGATTTGTATATTTAGATACTAACCTTTTTTTTTTTTTTTTGTCTTTTTAGGGCCACACCTGCAGCAAATGGAGGTTCCCAGGCAAGGGGTCCAATCAGAGCAGTAGCCACTGGTCTATGCCAGAGCCACAGCAATGTGGGATCTGAGCCGTGTCTGTGACCTACACCACAGGCAAAGACAATTTCCCAGGATCTATTCCTTTAGAAGGGTGAAGAGCAGTGCTGGGAATTCAGGTTTTTAATAAGCATCCCAAGTGAGTCTTGTGATAACTGCAAGTATGGCTGACAATACCTTGAAGCATCCTCAGGCCTCTGATCTTGCATCAACAGGAAATGACCTTGCTAAAGCTGTGCAGATTTCAGAAGGGGATCCATTCCAGAAACCTTTTAGATGTGGCCACGGAGGACAATGAACAAGAGGATCAGCAGAGAGAGTAGCCGGGAGGCAATGAGTTGGACTGACCAAGGAACATTGTCAGCTGCCAAAGCAAAGAGCACTTGCATCAGTTTAAGTAGTTTATTTGGGAGGTAAAGGAGAATATTGCTAATAGAGTAAGAAGTGACCCAGGGAAAGTCAGACAACAAGCAGAGGATGTATTATCAAGCCAGTTATCACTGTGTACAATTAGATCTTAATCCCACAGGAAACTCTGGGAGCCACTGTATAACACGCACCACAGTGTTATTCCACTACCAAGAGTGAGGGAGCTGAAGTGTTCATACATCAAATCCTATCACTCATTGGTTGAGAACTGCTCCCGGGGAGGGGAAAAAAATGTTTATTCCTCTGCACTTTTGGCTGGCTGCATAGGTGACAAAGTAGGCAGCAATCAGAGAAAGTCCTTATGCAAAGAAGCACACATAATGGCAGCTGAAAGTCAGGCCAGTGTGCACTAAAGTGGTAACGACAAGGGATTTGGGCAAGGCAGTGGGAGCATCTGAGACAAGAAAAGTTTCTCTTCCATTGTGAACTAACCTTATTATCTAAAGAGGGGCATTTTAAAAGTTGTAGGGCATGCACATGTGAGTGCCCGCCAAATAAGCGAATGTCAGACAGTATCTGATTCTGTTTTTCAGAATTGCCCTCTCCCATTCTGTATGATTCTGGTGGAGCCATCGCTCAGAATGCTCAAGTCCCCTGGCACAAGTCATGCAAACCACCCAAGTGGGGCGATCATCGTAATTCATTGTAGCAGATACTGTTGTCACCCGAGTTAGAGTCCCTTTACTGGCCCAGGGCACCCATCGTGTGGTTCAGCAGAGGGTGGCTGACGGTTGGACTTTTCTTCAGAGAACTGCCCTCAGCAGCAGAAGGCCAATTTGCATACACACATTACACTCCTATTCCACACCTAAGATAAGAAGATAAAAAAGACCACTCTCTTGCCTCATTTGGGGATGAGGGGATGTGGAAGAGACAGTTCAGCAGAGCAATTTATGCTTCAGCACTCCCCAAGAGATCAGGACTGCAGCTGGACCTTCAACTTTGCCTAGTCTGTTCCCTGACCCTATTCTGTTCCCCTCACTCCTTTAGCGGCTCTTCCTGAAAGTACTCCTCAGTCAGTCAGGTGCAGCTGAATCCTGGGCTTGGGCTCTGCTTCTAGGATAGCCAACCCCTAAGCCATTCAGTGAGATACAATGATGGATTGGCCCAGGGGAAGGCACGTGGCTCTGGCATAGCTAGAGCCTTTCAGGGCACTGACCTGGACTCTGGGAAACTTATCTCTCTTTAAGGTTATGAGCTACATTTAAGAAGATTATGTAGGAGGTCCTGTTGTGGTGCAGCAGAAACAAATCCGACTAGTATCCACGAGGATGCGGGTTCGATCCTTTGCCTTGCTCAGTGGGTCAGTGATTTAGCATTGTCGTGGTACAGGTCACAGACACAGCTGGGATCTGGCATTTCTGTGCCGGCAGCTGAAGTTCCGATTCAACACTTGGCCTGGGAACGTCCATATGCTGTGAGTGCAGCCCTAAAAGGCAAAAAAAAAAAAGGGAACATATGCATTTACTCCCTAAAATATTTCACTCTTCTTCTGATAACACAATATGCTGATCTGAGAGGAAAGAGAGAGGAATGAGCTCTTTCTCTTTCTCTTGGCTCCTCTGCTTTGAGTGGAAGCGTCTTCTCGAGTCGGTAGGCGGGCCTGTGACCCATACTGACCAACCGCATTCCCAGGGCCACAGAGGCTGTGGGGTGTGGTCATGTGACCCAGTCAGAGCCACTGAAATATGGCGATGGGTAAAAGAGAAAAAAAAAACTTTTTTCCCCCTGAACTGAGAGTATCAAGGATGAGGGGAAAGCAGGGCTGCAAGAGGCCATCATGAGGACCCAGAGTAGAAAGCCAGCCCAGCAGGAAGCAGGAGACTGTGGAGGGGGTGAAGTGAGTCCTAGTTGATGTTGTTGGTGCCCTTGGTTTGAGTTCCACTCAGATAGGCCTATTTCAGATGACTTCTCTTTGGTACACAGCTAATGGGTTCCTTTCTTTGTTTAAACCATTTTGGGTTGGAATTTTTCGTACAGTCAAAGCAGTCATGACAGACACAATAATGGCAAGCCCGCAGCTGCAGGAAAATACATTGGGAACTCTAGAGGTATTTGGTCCTAAGCCACAACTAGAATTATAACTCCGGCCACATCATTAGAACCATTTCTGTCTCAATCTATGGATTCCCTGGGCTTCTTTCCCATTGAAACTCCCTTTATCTTTTTTGAAACATGGCCCAGTGATTTCAGACTACTCAGAATGTGCTCTACGTGGGTTGAAAGAGTTTTGTTACAGAAGAACAGGAGGAAGGGAAAACCTGGTAAGTATACAAAGCTAGCATACTCATCTCCATTTTCTGTGCCTTGTTCATGAAAAACTTCCTTTTCCCAAATTATATTTGTATAAATTTAGATAGATAGGTTATATAGACAGATACGTATATATGTTTATTTTCAATCTGCTCATATCTTTTGCTTTTAAAATATTCTTTTTAGGAGTTGCCATTGTGGCTCAGCAGGTTAAGAACCTGACTAGTATCCATGAGGATGCGGGTTTGATCCCTAGCCTTGCTCAGTGGGTTAAGGAACTGGCGTTGCTGCAAGCTGTGACATAGGTTGCAGATTTGGCTTGGATCTGGTGTTGCTGTGGCTGTGGTATAGGCTGGCAGCTGTAGCTCTGATTCAATCCCTAGTCTGGGAATTTCCGTAGGCCGTGGTGCAGCCCTAAAAAGACAAAAAATTAAAAAATAAAATGTTGTTTTTAGTTTAGATCTATATTCCTTCAGGAATATATTTTTATTTATGGCATGAGGTAGATATCTACATTTTTTCCCCATATGTAAAACCTATTGTCCTAAAAGCATGTGTTGAATAGTTTATCTTTTCCCCACCAGTTGTAAATGCCACATTCATTATAACCTAGATTCTACATTCATGTGGTTCTTTGTTTTTTTGTTTGGCGATGGCATGTAGCAGCTTGATGTGGCATCTCAGTTCCCGGACCAAGGATTGAACCTGAGCTGCAGTGGTGAAAGTGTCAAATCCTAACACTAGACCACAAGGGAAATCTCAGGTTGTACTTCTTGACTATACATTGCTCCACTGACCTGCTTTTCTATCCCTGAAACTATTCCATGTTGTTTAAATAAGAATTAACTTCATTGAGAAGATTTCAGCATTTTCTGTACTTGTTTCTATTGGAGTGTCACTGCTGCCAGGGTTTCACAGTAGAAAGAGGAACTATATATACATATACTAGTCCCTGTAGACACATTTATTTATTTATTTTATGGCCTCACTCGGGCATATGGAAGTTCCCAGGCTAAGGGTCAAATTGGAGCTACAGCTGCCAGCCTACGCCACTGTCACAGCAACATGGGATCTTAGCTGCATCTGCGATCTACATCCCAGCTCATGGCAAAACCAGATTCTTAACCCACTGAGCAAGGCCAAGGATCAAATTCACATCCTCACGGATCCTAGTTGGGTTCTTTACTGCTGCAACACGAAGGGAACCCGGACACATTTATTTCTAAAGTTATTTCTATATCTATTCATCTGTGTATGTATTAAGCTAAACATGAGTTCTTATTGATGGCCTGTGTTTATATTTTTTAATTCATTCATTGTGCTGGATTCCTGATGAGACCTTTCCAACCAGTAACTTCAGTTTTGCAAACTGGACTATCTCCTGGATATTTCCTCCCTGCATTTTCCCATCTCTCCCTCTCTCTGTCTCAGTTTCAGTCCGTCTGTCTTTCTGTCTCATTATGTATCTATCTCACGTCTTTTTTGTCTCTGTCTCCCTCTGTCTGGATTTAACTGGCATTTCAAGGATATGCTGGTCAGGTGCCTCTTTGCTTACATATCCATTCCTCCCTTTCTTGTGCTTTCAGGGGACTGACCCGCATAGCTTCTCAGGCTCCCTTAACCTCTGAAAGGCTGGCTGGAGACTGGAAGGTGGGAAGAATTTCAGGTTCTTTTTTTCAGTTTGTTTAGGTCTCTGATTTCCATGTTAGCAGCTTTCTACATTAGGTGACCTATGGCCCTCTGTTAATATGCACTCGAACTAATGCTTTGTGTTTATGGGTGGAGTTTATTGATTATGACCTCACAGTAACAGATGGGCAGGGCCCTGGAAGTCTGATTAGGGGACTACCCCAAAAGTATTTCCGTAGGTATTTTTCTCTGGAATGGCCACTATCTCTAAAGAAGTCTTCTACTATGATCAGCCTGGTCAAGCGGAGAGAGTGGATAGTGGTGGAATCTGCATGACTCAGAGCAGGGAATGATTCCAGGATTTCGATTCAGAGCTCAGACTTCTCTCAACTCCCCCATTATCCACTCCAACAGCCCTTAGCTGTGCCTCGTCTCCCTAAGCCTAGAGCTTGGGGGTCCAGCCTTTCCGAATGGCAAACTCTAGTTTTCTGTCCTGACAGACGACGACCAAGATTTTCAACTTTGTCCTCCATTTCTACTATGAACACCAGTGTCTCGGAGCCTTTCTGGAGTAGTGAAGCCCAGACTGGTTTTTGTCTTGCTGGCTCACCCCTATTTACTTTGCAGAACTGAGATGACTGAAAGCAATGTTAAAGCAAAATTCTGAAACAAAAACATTGTATTTATCAAAATTGTATTTAATTCCTTAAGGAAGAAACTAGCAGGTAGAAAGAAAAAAAAAAACTGTCTTGCCAGTGCTTGAAAAACAAAAGTGTGTGTGTATACAAACAAACCTAGAGTTAGAGTTAATGAAAGGAATTTCAAAGAATTTGTTAGGTAAGATTCAAGACTGACTATCTTTCTAGTATAAAAAAAAGAACACTTGGAGCTCTTGCTGTGGCACAGTGGGTTAAAGGATCCGGTGTTGCCACAGGTACAGTGTAGGTCGCAGCTGCAGCTCGGATTCAATCCTTTGCCCAGGAACTTCCATACGTCATATATTTTATAAAAAAATATATATATACAGGTGTATGACTGAGTCACTTTGCTGTACAGCAGAAATTGACACAACATTGTAAATCGGCTATATATTAATTAAAAAATAAATCAGAAACAACTTGTTAACTTTTTACAGGGCAATAAAATCCTTGTGTTTTACACAACCAGGCCATAAATCATAAAACTGTCTGTTCCTTCAGAAGCTGTATAGCAGTTAGGTCAATCTTATGGCAATGGATGACATTCCTCAGGACTCCATTTCAACTTTCATTCAAAGAGGGTTTTAGAAAGCGCTTTCTCAAGGTATCAGGAATCACAATTTTGCTTTTTTTCCAAATGTGGAATCATCTTCTCTTTCTCTTCTATGCCAAGTAAGAACAGCTAAGATATTTTCAACATGACTAGCCAGTCTTGCTTCAATGCCTGTTTTTTTTTTTTTTCATGTGAGTTTTGTGCTTTTTGCCCCCTCTTTTCTAATTTATTGTTATTTCAGTTAGGTTTGGGAAAGAAGCAGGAATAACACATGTACCAAGTTCCCCTTTTTTGACCACACATTTCTTTCAGCTTTCCAGCTTCCAAGACTTTCTTAAAATGTCCAGCCCATTAGTTTTTCAGTTTCCTGATGCTGCTATAATACCATTAGTCTCTCTTTCTCATGTCTTTTTCTGGATTTCATTGAGACTTTTCAGCAGAGATGACAATGTATACTTGTGGGTTCTATATGCCATCTTGGTTCCAAATGCCATCCTCACCTTTGGGGATGGGAAGCGAACGGTTCCCAATATACAGAAAAGCATGGCTCTAAGGAACTCAGAGGTATCATCTCCCAGTCTCTCTATTTTTTACTCATCTCTCTCCACCCAGGGAAGACAGACTTGCCTTTGCTGTGTTCTGGCCCTCTTTGCCTCAGAGGAGCAGCCTTTCCATGCTTTAGGAGTATTACCTTGGGTTGAGGGGACCGCTGTTAACATAAACCACTCGGATGGTCCTTTGGAAGGGCTTTATCTCAGCTTTTAAAACTTTAACGGGCATAAGTAGCACTAGGGGGAGCTAGTTATAAATGCAGAACCCAGAAGATGGAGAAGGTGTCTTGGAATTTACATTTTTTGTTGTTTGTTTTTTTGTCTTTTTAAGGCCGTAACCCGCACCATATTGAGATTCCTAGGCTAGGGATCGAATCAGAGCTGTAGCTGCCGGCCACAGCCACAGCCACAGCAATATCGGAGCGGAGCTATGTCTGCGACCTACACCACAGTTCAAGGCAACGCCAGATCCTTAACCCACTGAGCAAGGCCAGGGATGGAACCCACATCCTTATGGATACTAATCCGGTTGGTTAACCGGTGAGCCACGACGGGAACTCCCGGAATCTACATTTTAAAGAGTGCCCCATATCAAATCCAAGGTAATGCCAGCATCAAATCAGTAATACAGAATGGGTTATAATACATTGAATAAAAAGGAATCCATCCACCTACTATAATATGAACACAGCACAGTTTAAGGAAGATAGAAAGTTCTTCAGAGAAGAATGTCAACTAGTCAATATAGAAGGAATGATAGAAATGGAAAAACTACCATTTTAGAAGCACTCTAGTAAGAACTGATTCAGACAGGAAATTATCAATGAAATATAAAACCACTGTGATGAAAAAGTTTGGAAAAAGGATATTCAAAAGGTCTGAAAGTTTCACCTTAAGGGTATTATGTGGAGTTCCCGTCATGGCGCAGCAGTTAACAAATCCGACTAGCAACCACGAGGTTGCGGGTTCCATCCCTGGCCTTGCTCAGTGGGTTAATGATCCGGTGTTGCAGTGAGCTGTAGTGTAGGTCGCAGACATGGCTTGGATCTGGTGTTGCAGTGGCTGTGGAGTAGGCCAGCGGCTACAGCTCCGATTCGACCCCCAACTTGGGAACCTCCATATGCCATGAGTGGGGCCCCAAAAAGCGCAAAAAGGGGGGAGGTATTATGTAATTGCAAAAAGGAAAAGATGATCTTTCTTTCTTTCTTTCTTTTAAGGGCTGCCCCTGCAGCATATGATGTTCCCAGGCTAGGTGTCGAATCAGAGGCTACAGTTGCCGGCCTATACCACAGCCACAGCAATGCCAGATCTGAGTCACATCTGCAAGTTATGCTGCAGCCCCAGAGCCTTAACCCACTGGTCAAGGCCAGGGATTGAACCATATCCTCAAGGATAACAGGATACTTAGCCTGCTGAGGCACAACAAGAACTCCAGGAAAAGGTAATCTTGACCAAGGGATTACACCTAGCATCACCACTAATATGACAAGCTGATGGCTGTGATGCACTGAGATGGACACAATATCGCTTAATATTTCTATCAAAAATCTGAATCCAGACTTGTTTTTAAGAAAATCAGATGAAATCAGGGTCCTGAGCCTTATGATGCCATAGTACTTTTCATCTTAATGGCTTATTTAATGCATATGATCGATATTTTGAAATTTTCAGGTCCCTTCTACCATAGCCTCCCTTGTGCTCTGGAAGTGACCAGAGAAGACTCTTGTCTTCTTCAGAATCTTCCATTCTTCCTCTAGAAATGGTATCAGCCAGGCCTCTGTTTTATGAAAAAAATGAGCGTGGTCTCTGCCCAGTTTCTTCTATCTTTGTGAAATATGCCCAATGCCAAGATCACTCTGTGCTGAAACTGCTGAAATATACCTTGAGGGAGCTTCTGTTGTGGCGCAAAGGAAACAAATCTGACTCGTATCCATGAGGATGCGGGTTTGATCATTGGCCTGGGAACTTCCATATACCACAAGTGCAGCCCTAAGAAGCAAAAAGAAAAGAAAGAAAAGAAAAAAAAAAGGAAATATGCCTTGAGGACACTTTCTTACATGATAGTCCTAAAAGGACTATTTTCTTCCTCCCTTTCTTTCTTCCTTCCTCTCTTTCTTTATTTCTCTTCCTTTCTCATTTTTTTTTCTTTTTTAGGGTCACACCCACGGCATATGGAAGTTCCCAGTCTAGGGGTCAAATCAGAGCTGCAGCTGGCGGCCTACACCACAGCCACAGCAACACCAGATCCTTAACCTACTGAGCGAGGCCAGGGATCAAACCCAAATCCTCATGGATACTAACTGGATTCTTTTTTTTTTTGGAATTTTAGGGCTGCACCCTCGGCAAATGGAGGTTCCCAGGCTAGGGGTCGAATCAGAGCTTCAACTGCCAACGTGCTCCAACAGCCACAGCAATGCCAGATCCGAGCCACATCTGCGACCTTCACCACAGCTCACAGCAACATCAGATCCTTAACCCACTGAGTGAGGCCAGGGATTGAACCCATGTCCTCATGGATACTATTCAGTTCATTAACCACTGAGCCACGATGGGAACTCCCAGGTTTCTTTTATAAAGAAAGAAGCAAAGGAAAATGGATATTGGTGGAGGGTTAGCAATATCTGCCACATACTTAATTTTACATATATATGAAACAAATCTATAATATAGACTCCCAGAAGTGGAAATTTCTAAGTCAATAGACACGTCCAATGTGTATATTTGTGATTTTTTAAGATGTTGTCAAATTGCCCTCCATAGAAATTGTACCAGTTTTCAAATTACCAGCAAATATGTGTGCCTATTATTTTAAATTTGCTAATCTTGGCAAAAATTAAATTCTAATTTGCATTTCTATTATAAAATATATTGAATATATTTTCTGTGTGCAGTTTGTTGATACCCTTTGTCTTTTTTAGCTATCTTTTCTAATTTTATACTTTGGATTTTTAAAAATTTAAATTATGAGCTAGTTAAATAACAAGAACAATATTAAATAATGGTGGTAATAATAGGTGTTTGTTATTTTAATAAGAATGCTTCTAGTGTTACACTGCTCATTTTCATTTTTAGCGAAAATTATTAATCACATTAAGATGAATCAGTTGGGAATTTCCACTGTAGCACTGTAGGTTAAGAATCTGACTGCAGGAGTTCCCATCGTGGCTCAGTGGTTACCGAATCCGACTAGGAACCATGAGGTTGTGGGTTCGATCCCTGGCCTTGCTCAGTGGGTTAAGGATCTGGCGTTGCCGTGAGCTGTGGTGTACATTGCAGACGCAGCTCGGATCCTGTGTTGCTGTGGCTGTGGCGAAGGCTGACAGCTACAGCTCCTGTTAGACCCCTAGCCTGGGAACCTCCATATGCCGTGGGTGCGGCCCCAGATAAGGCAAAAAAAACAAACAAAAAAAAAGAATCTGACTGCAGCAGCTCAGGTCACTGCAGAGGCGTGGGTCTGATCCATGGCCTGGCGCAGTGGGTTAAACGATCCGGCATTGCCACAGCTGTGGCATAGGTCACAGCTATGGCTTGGGTGGATTCAGTCCCTGGCCTGGGAACTTCCAAATGCTCCTAGTGTAGCCATTTAAAAAAAAAAGGAAAGATGAATCAATTAATATCTTCTTAATTATAAATTTTGTTAGGAATTGCTATTACATTTTACCAAACCCCTTTTCAACATCTATGGACATAATCAGATATCTTTTCTACTTTGTGTTATTAGCGCGGTGAATTATATTAATAAATTTCCTATATTTAACCATCCTTATGTTTCCTTATATTTCATAAATGTACTGGTAGTGTAAATTCTTTGATTTGTGGCTAGCTTTTTTTTTTTTGCTTTATTAGGGCCACACTTGTGGCATATGGAAGTTCCTGGCTAGGGGTCAAATTGAAGGTGCAGCCACTTGCCACAGCCACAGCAATGCCAGATCTCAACTGCATCGAGGCAACCCCGGATCCTTAACCCACTGAGTGGGGCCCGGGATCAAACCCGCATCCTCATGGTTACTAGTCAGGTTTGTTGCCGCTAAACCATAATGGGAACTCCTGTGGCTAACTTTTTTAACCAATGTAACCAAAGTATACATAACATAAAATTTACCAATTTTAACTGTGCAGCTCAGTGGCATTAAGTACATTGATATTGTTGTGCAACCACCACCATCATCCACCTCCAGAGCACTTTCAGTTCTCCAACTGCAATTCTGTACTCACTGAAAAATAAGTCCCAATTTTCCCTTCCCCTAACCCCTGGCTACCACAATTCTACTTTCCGTCTCTATAAATCTGACTATTTGAGTTTCTTCATATAAGTAGAATCATGCAGTATTTATCCTTCTGTGACTAGTTTATTTCATTTAGCATAATGTCCTCAAAATTCACCCATATTGTAGCATATGCCAGAATTTCCTTACTCTTTAAGGCTGAATAATATTCCACTGAATGTATAAGGACCTTTACGTGCAGCCCGAAGTATCCGTGTCATAGTTTGTGTTTTCCAGAATCAAATGCTGAGATGGAGTTTGGGGTACAAGATATTTATTACGGGAAAGAAGGGGATAGAAGCCAGATTGGGCAGGGGAAGCAATCAAACTGTGATGCAGAACCACCGAAGCCTCGGCCAACCCCCGGCACGGAGTTCTTGACAGAGTATGCCCATTAAAAGTGTCCCACATTAGACATGAATGGCCAGGCCTTTACACAAAGAAGACCAGACCCAGTCACTGCACCTAGGCTGTCTTGGGAAGAACGTGACCTTGGAAGGAGTGGTTTTCTCCAGCCAAGGCAGACTCTGAAGGAGCTGAGAGCAAGCAGGCAGCCAGTCCTTCTTGAAGGAGGATCTGAGTAGCATGTCTCCATGTTCCCCATAATTCATCCATCCTAGTGGGGTGCTGGTGAAGATTTGACTTGTTACAGAAATAAACAAAGAGGATTTTGTTCAGCTTTGGACATTCAAAATAGAGTTTCGAGGCATATTAATAGGCTCCAAAGCAAGGCGTCGTCAAGAAGGAATTTTTTTTTTTTTTTTTGCTTTTGTTTTTTTAGGGCCACACCCACGGCATAAGGAGGTTTCCAGGCTAGGGGTCGAATCAGAGCTGTAGCTGCTGGCCACAGCCACAGCCACAGCAACACCAGATTGGGACTGTGTCTGCAACCTATACCACAGCTTATGACAATGCCAGATATTTAACTCACCAAACAAGGCCAGGGATTGAACCTGCAACCTCACAGGTACTAGTCGTTACTGCTGAACCACCACAGGAACTCTGGAAATAATTTTTTTTTAATAAATCTTACTGGAGTATGGTTGACTTAGAAAGTTGTATTACAGAAGGAAGTAATTTCCTAAATTCCTTTAGCTCCATTTGACATATCAAGAGCTATCAGATTGGAGCAGTTCCTCAGAGTGTGCTTTCAAAACTTTCAAAATGCCTGTATTACACAGAGGAAGTTAGTTAGCTATATTTCTTTTTTTTGCCTTTTCTAGGGCCACACTCGTGGCATATGGAGGTTCCCAGGCTAGGGGTCTAACAGGAGCTGTAGTTGCCGGCCTTCACCACAGCCACAGCAACGCGGAACCCGAGCCGTGTCTGCAGCCTACACCACAGCTCACAGCAACGCTGGATCCTTAACCCGCTGAGCAAGGCCAGGGATTGAACCTGCAACCTCATGGTTCCAAGTCGGATTTGTTAACCACTGAGCCACGACAGGAACTCCTAAAATTACTTTAAATGGAGTTCTCATCGTGGCTCAGCGAAAATGAATCTGACTAGTATCCACAAGGATGCAGGTTCGATCCCTGGCCTCATTCAGTGGGTTAAGGATTCCGTGTTGTGAGCTGTGGTGTAGGCTGGCAGCTACAGCTCCAATTCATCTCCTAGCCTGGGAACCTCCATATGCTGTAGGTGTGGCCCCAAAAGAACACACAAAAAAATTGCTTTAACTCAGTAATAAAATATAAACAATTTAAAAAAATTTTCTGCCACGCCCATGGCATGTAGAAGTTCCTGGACTAGGAATCGAACCTGAGCCACAGCAGTAACAACGCTGGATCTTTAACCCACTGAGCCATGAGGGAACTCCACAAACAATTTTTAAATGTGGGCAAAATATTTAAAAGTCATTTCACAACAGAGGATATTCAGATGGTAAAGAAGAACATGAAAAGCTGCCCAGCATCTCTAATCATTAGGGAAATGCAAATTAAAAGCACAATGGGATAACACTGCATACCCAGAGAATGACTAAAGTTAAAGATTGCCGCTACTGAAGTTCCCATTGTGGCTCAGTGGGTTAAGAACCCCTAGCCTTGGAACCGCCATATGCCTCGGGTGTGGCCCTAAAAAGACAAAAGACAAAAAAAAAAATTCATTAATGAGCAAATATACTTAACATTAGCAACATGAGCCAGTACACCAAACATATCTGAGGATAAAGTTAACAACTCTGAAAATTGCTCTTCAAATATGGTTTGTTGAAGCCAATTCCATCTTTCATGCAGTGAGATGGTTTTCCATTCTTCAGTACTATGTTGCATCTCTTTTTTGTGTGTATGTGTGTGTTTTCTTTTTGTTTGTTGTTTTTTTCCTTTTTTGGCCACATCTGCACCATGTGGAAGTTCCTGGGCCTGGGATTTTATGTTGTATCTCTCTCTCTCTCTTTTTTTTTTTTTTGGTCTTTGCCTTTTTCTAGAGTCGCACCCGCAGCACATGGAGGTTCCCAGGCTAGGGGTCTAATCAGAGCTGTAGCCGCCGGCCTATGCCACAGCCACAGCTATGCGGGATCTGAGCCCCGTCTGCAGCCTACACCACAGTTCACGGCAACGCTGGATCCTTAACCCACTGAGTGAGGCCAGGGATCGAACCCGCAACCTCATGGTTCCTAGTCAGATTCGTTAGTCACTGAGCCACGACGGGAACTCCCATATAATTCCACTTTTTTTGTGAAATGTTCAGAATAGGCAAATTCCGAGAAAGAGCTCTAGAGAGAGAGATAGAAATAGAGACGGATTAGTGATTGCTGGGATGGTTGAGAAGAAATGGGAGAATGACTACCAAAAGTAAGTTTCTTTATCAGTGATGGAAATGTTCTAAAATTGATCATAGTGGTGATTGCACAACTTTGTGAATATACCATTCACAAAGAAAAAAATTATAGTGACCATCACAAGAATTGTAGTTTGTATTTAATAAATTTCATGGGTGCATCATTGCTTCTGTCACAAGCCCAAACAAACGGTGAGAGCTGAGTCATGAAAGGGCTGCGAACTTTAATTCACGAAAAACAAATCGAACTTCAAAGGTGAATATATCTAGACTGCCTGCTCTCATAAGGAATAGTCTTCCTCAACAAAGCCAGAGCTGACCTTATACAATGTTTTGGGAAGCCAGCGGTCGGGGATTTGGCAGTAATTTCAGAAGCATAAGCGTCAGAGATTGACCGACTTCCAGCTTTGTTAGTGTGGTCACCGGAGTAAAGGAGTTGACCAGTTAACTTTCAGAAGCCTGGTCACTGAAGTGAGATACTTGCTGATTGGTTGTTGTCTAGAAGCGTGGAGCTGTCAATGATTGGCTGACTTTCACAAGCTCGGGGCTATCATTGATTTACGAACTTTCAGAAGCCAAGCTACCGGAGTGAAGCTGTTGTTGACTGGCTGATTTTCAGAAACCACTGGAGTGAGGCTGTCGCTGATTGGCTGGTTTGTAGATCCTGTGAATTGATGTAAAGCTATCTGTAAATAATGGTGGTTACTGGTTCACGGATTGGAACTTGAGCCAAAAAGGACTTTTCCTTTCTTGAATATGTAAAATAAGTACTTTTAATTTCTAGTTCCTTCTTTTGGTCTTCCCTCAGCTACTACAGCGACTGTCCAGGTCTTTCACCAGTAGAGGCAGTATTTTCAGCTAGTGATTTAAGCGCCAATTGCTGTTGCGGAAAAATAGCTCTAATATTTTTTTAACTGACTGTAAAAAGATGAATACAGGACATTTACGGCATCTTGACAAAATCAATATATGACGCAAGACAAAATTGTTAAATACGTCTTATATATACAGGACGCCTGGCAACTCGGTAAACTACACAGAAGACTAAGGCTTGGTGGGATTAGCGTTCTTTGCACAAGGACCTGCAGTCAGAAACAGGTCGAGTCAGAATCTGAACAGAAAAGGACAGGGATTCTCTGGGACCCTAACGTACTACTAACATAACGTCAGCTAGGAATTGGCTAGATGTTTGAAGGAAGGGTGCGCAATTGACTAGCAGCGCGTGAGGAACAGCAGCAAGGAACCGGCCTGGGAGAGCGCGGTACTACGCGAGCCAGTCACCAGGAAGGTGCTCAGGTCCCATCCGTATTGGGAACCCCGCAGCGGCAGCAGAAAGCTTTGCTGAAGGCAGTACCAATAGAGAGGAGCAGGGCGGGGAGGAGCGGAGCTAGGCCCCGCCCCTGGGTGCGCCCGTGTGCGTGGCTGGGGGCGCCACTGAGAGTCCGAATCCAGGATGCGGGGCCTGAGAACTGAGCAGAGCAGCGGCGCGTTAGCCCTTACTCTGGGGACCCGCGCGCCCAACGTCCGGCCCGGCTGCTTGGATGCTTAAGAAGGACGTGGTCCTGCAGCTGTGCTACCGTCCCCAACCCTGAGCCATTTCCGACGCCCCCATCCGCGTTCTTTGCGCGCGTCCGGCTCCGCCCCCGCCCCCTACGTGCCCCCGCGCGCCGCGCCCCCCACCCACCCGGCACGCCTCACCGCCCCGCCCGGTCGTAGCGGGCCTGGAGCCACCCCGCGGGCTTGAGCGATCCTCGCTGCGGCCAGGTCTTCCTCCACCACCGCCAGTCGCCATGGACGTGTACCCCCCGCACCGGCTGGGGCTGCCCCGTGCGCGGTACCCCGGCGGCCCTGGCCGCGGGTCGCCATCCGTCAGGTATGCGAGGCTGAGGCTGCAGAGGGGCGGGGGGGGGCGGGGGCCCGGAGGTTGTGGGCTGTAGGGGTCTGGCGACGCCTCCCGCCGAAGGGCGTGGCCCGATATGGCTTCCTTGTGGACGGTTTTTCCCGAAACGTCTCCCTGAGTGGGGAACGTTTCCCAAGGAACTGCGCCCCATGCAAAGGTTCCCACAATGGCCTCTCTGTCGACAATCCCACAACGGGCCCCCTGTAAAGACCCCCTGCCCTGACATCCCCGCCCCAGTGGAACGTTCCCCCCCCCCCCGCCCCCGGAAAGATTCCGCTATCG
>PVHT021183543.1:24609898-24624688 GCA_004024745.2 Catagonus wagneri | reverse complement strand
CCGCCCCCGGAAAGATTCCGCTATCGAGAACCTCCACATTGGCTTCTTGCCTGCCGCGTAGGATTATGTCCCCCAGCAACGGCCATCTATGGAGACGTCTCCTCACAATAGCTCCCCAGTATAGAACCCCTAAATGGTTTTCCCCCAAAACGGCTTACCTATCATGCTCCCCTACCGTAGGTCTCCTTTAGAGCCCTTTTGCCCTCACTGCGCCTTCCCTAGAGAGTTGCTCCCCTCCCAGCCCCTACGATCACCCACACGGACAGCATCTTCCCCGTAGCGCGTTTCCCCCCACCTCGCTCTGCGTCGCCATCCTCCCTCCCTCCACGTTGGGGAGCTTAGATTGGGGTGCAGAAGGTAAAAATTAACTGGAGGGATAGGGGAAAAGGGCTAGAAGTCCCAAAAGCGGTGCACTCCAGGGCACAGAGCCTCGAGATAGAGCCCCCGGGTGCCTTGGTATGGGGATGGTCCCCGCCCCTTTTCGATCTAGGAAAATTTGTTTCTGCTTTCTGCTCCCTGTGCCTTTGGGGCTGACCTTGGTAGTCTGGGTATTGTTCCTGATGGAGCTGGTTTGGGGCCGCCAGCGGAGTGTGGAGAGGTTTTGGCAGAGGCCGTTGAGAGGAAGGGAGGGAGAAGAAATGGGCTCTGGTTCTGCTAAACTGTCATTAAATCAGAAGAGAGTTTGGTTTGTTTTGTTTGCTTTTTTTCTCTGCTCTAGCTACTTACAAAGCAAATATCCCTTGAGAGAAGATCGTCAACGGACATGTTAGAACGGTCTTTTCCCGTTTCTTTGTTACATGGTATTGAAGACATCGTGTTTTTAAATTTTTGCTCGCAAATCTTTGTTTGTTTGTTTTAATTCCACCAAGCTCATGGAGAGTAAGAACTAAATCTTAAAATCCTGTCCCTCTCTTACTTACTGACACTCCTTCCACTCCAGCAACTAAAACGTTTGTTGAATAAATAAAGGGTGGGTGATGTGGGACTAGAAATCCTTGGTTGCATTTGGGAGTTTGCTAATTTGCTTCTTTTAGGTGACATGTTTGGACTCCTGATCTGCTCTCTTCAGTGGAATTCCAGTGGGCTACACAGCTCCAGTTGTTTAGCTGTTTATGGTAGCAATGTCCAATCTGTCCTAAGGTTTCTTGCAGCTAGTTTCACTGTTAGAAAGTATTTGAACTTTGAATAAAATAGAAGCTACACAGAAAACTTTAGAACTTCAGGCAGCCACACGTTAAATCAAGGGTCTATGTAGACTTGGGTTTCATCCTATATCATCTTGAGCTTTGGAGTCTTGAGTCTTTGAGACTTTTAGGGGGAAAAGAGAGCTTCCAAGTAAAATCTATCTCCAAGTAAAATCTGTCTCTAAAATAACTGCCTTCCTTGTTTGTAGCAGCATGGCATGGCAGTATGCGGCTTTTTTTTTTTTTTTTCTAAGTAGTGTTTTTATGTTAAAAAGATTAATGTTTGGTTAACTTTACTGATTATGCTCAGACTTTGACTTTTCCATCGTGTGGTTTGAGTGCAACTTGTTAGTCTTAAGACAAAGAATAGTGCAAGGAACCCCAAAGCCTGGCTGTTTTATACCTTTCATAAAAGAAATTTGGTGAAAGTTTCTCTCTCCCCTGCCATTTTTAACTGAATGTGCTTTTCTTACTCATTCAGTGAAGCCTTTCCCAGAGTTTGATATTGAGCATTTCTAGGAGGTTTGTGCTCAAGATTTTCCTGTCACCCATATTTGGCTTCTTTGCTGCACTCTGCCTCCTGAATGATGAAAGAGGCAGGCCTAACTGGTGAAGTTACATTCCTAAAGACCCATAGATAGTACTTTGCAAGTGTGTGGTTTTCTTCTAGCAATGGAGTTCGTTTTGACAGATGAGGAATAGAGATCCAGAGTTGAAATATTGATGCTTAGCACTAGAAGCTTCCTGGAGTTCCTGTTGTGGCTCAGTGGTAACAAACTCGACTTGTACCCATGAGGATGAGGGTTTGATTCCTGGCCTCACTTAGTGGGTTAAGGGTCCGGCATTGCTGTGAACTGTGGTATAGGTCACAGATGCTTGCCTGTGGCTGTGGTGTACGTTGGATCCTGCGTTCCTGTGGTCGTGGCATAGGCTGACAACTGCAGCTCCAATTAGACCCCTAGCTGGGAACTTCTAAATGCCGCAGGTGTGGCCCTAAAAAGCAAAAAAAAAACAAAAAAAAAACTAGAAGCTTCTTTCAGATATTTTTGGTTTCTATCTCCTGGGCACATGGTACAGTTGGACTTGTTTGCCCCCTTGAAGTTAGATATGGCCTTGTAAGTTGCTTTTGGTCAGTGAAACGTGCACAGGAATAATGGATATTCCATCCTGGTAAAAGCTTCTAGTATGTAATTTGCCACTCTCTTTCCCTCTGTTTTGGTGACTGTCGGTGCTCTCCAGATGGTAGCTAGCCTGTCTGTCTGGGAACTACCAGAGCAAGCTTCCAGGTGACCTATGTTTGACATGTAGCATGAGCAAGAAGTAAGCCTTTGTTTCAAGTCACTGAAGTTTTGGAGTAATTACCAAATAACTGTCTTTACTAAGGAACCTGTGGAAACAGCTGAAATATACTTTCTACTTCACATCTTTTTCTGCGGAGGAATCTGATCCTGCTCGGGACTTGTTTAACAGATTAAATTTCATTGCCTCTATGCAAATACTCTAACATACACTGTGCTAGGTGTTGTGGATTCAGAGAAATAAGTCAGTCTCCTGCCCTTCAAGGTCTCTTTTATAGAGAGATTAAAAACTATAATAATCATAATACAGAGTGGTGAGAAATAAGTATTGGGGAAAAAATAGGGCCGAAGGAATAATATTGTAAGAGGCAAAGTCGTTTGGGGGCTCAGGAGTTGGAAGAATAGAGGTGCCATTTACTGATGTTGGGAACATTGGAATAAGAGCAGGTTTGTGGAGAAAATAGAGTTCAGTTTTGGCTTTGTTCATTTCAAACTTCCTAATAGATATCCAAGTGGCGATATTGGTTTAACAATGGGTTATATTAGTCTGGAGTTCAGGAGGGAGATGGGAACGGGAGATACCACCTATATACTGATGACTCCCCAGTTTTTCTTTAAAGCTATAAGACTAGAGAGAGATTGAGGGAATAAATGTTGATAGAGAAGAGGACCAACATCCAAGCCCTGGGATATCCGTGTAGCAGTGTCTTCCAAATTCTTAGGCAAAATGGCCTCCTTCCTCTGAGATAGGAGAGGAATCAAAGACAGTCATAGATAGTCAGATAATAAATGCAAGAATAGACTATTACATTTGGTAATGTGGAGGTCATTAATGACCTTAACAAGAACAGTTTTGGTGCAGTGAGTTCAAGAAAAAATAGAGGAATTGAAGACAGTGAGGGTGGACAGTTATAGTGATGTTGTTTAAAGGATTGTTATAAGGGAGAGCACAGTAATTGGATCGTGGCTGGATGGGCATGAAGTGTTGAGTTCTTGTTTGTAGGTGGGCAGAAAATATAGCATATATGTAAATTAATGGGAATGGTGGAGTACGAACAGACAAATTGATGATTAAAGAGAGGGAAAGGACAGTTACAGAGGTGAAGTCTTTGAGTAGATGAGAGGGAAGGGGGTCTAGGTTATAAATGAATATGTTGGCCTCAGACTGGGTAGATACATGGACAGTTCATCTGTAACAATTATGTGGACCCAAATACTGGTGCGTTGGTAGGTTGGTGGTATGACAGAGTGAAAGTTCTCTTCTGATTACTTCCATATTCTCGGCTAAATAAGAAGGAAGGTCTTCAGCTAAAAATGAAAAGTGGGGGAGATGTTGGAAGTTTTAAGGAGAAGGTGTAAAATTCATCCAGGAGAATGAGGGAAAATTAGTTGAATAAGGAAATATTTTAGGATTGTGAGACAACATCAAGTGCCCATTTGGCATTTGTTATAAATTTAAGGGGAGACCCAGTCAGCATGATTGAATGCTTTCCCTTCACTTGTGTTGAGCTGCTTGATTGTGGGCACTGGGAGAGGGAGTGGCTGAGGTAGGCTAGAGAACATCAGTGGAAGACAGAAGTAAAGGAACTGAGAGATAAGGATAGTGGAAGGGTTACCTCAGTGCATATTGAGATCATCATGAATCAAGGTGGGAGTAGCAATAGCAAAGAGACAGTGATCCAGAAGCTTAAATCTTGAGGGAATGTGGAAGACTGAACAACCTAGAGGTTTGTAGATGTCTGCAACAAGGAGGATAGGGTAGTGAGTGGTTATTGTTTGTTGGCATGAATAAGTCATCCAAAATAAAATACAGTTTCTGAAAACCAGAGGACATGAGTTTCTAGATTAAAAGAACCCTCCAAGAATCCAGCACAATTAATTTTATTTTTTTCCCTATAAGTTTATTTAGTTTTTATTCTTAGTCAATTTTAGTTTTTTTCTTTTTTAATGATTCTTATTTTTTCCATTATAGTTGGTTTACAGTGTTCTGTCAATTTTCTACTATACAGCAAAGTGATCCAGTCATACACACACACACACACACACACACACACACACACATTTTTTTTCTCACATTATCCTCCTTCATGCTCCATCAAGCGACTAGATATAGTTACCAGTGCTATACAGCAGGGTTTCATTGCTTATACACTCCAAATGCAAGTTTGACTCTGTTAACCTCAGACTCCCAGTCTGTCTCCCTCCCTCCCTCTCCCCCTCGGCAACCACAAATCTGTTCTCCAAGTCCATGAGTAGAAAGTGTCATTTGCAGCACAGTTAATTTTAAAACTCCATGCCAGGCACAGCATCATGAAATTTTTGAGCAGTATAAAGACAAAAGAGTTTCTACAAATCACCTAGAGTCAGAAAGCATAAGATTGTAGCAATGCTGGACACTAGAAGATAGTAGAAGGAGTCCTTTCTAAAGGAAAATTAATTCCCGCTCAGAATTCTGTAAACAGCTAAACTCTCAGGTCGGTGTGAGGGAAGGATAAAGACATTTCGTACATAGAAGATCTCATAGTTTGACTTTCCAAAAGCCCTTTATTAAGAAGTCACTAAATGGGGTGTGCTCTAGCAAAACGGTCTGATTAAGGAATTCCTTGCTGGGGTTCCTCTGTGCCACCTATAGGTGGGATTTCTTCCTGGTTTAAGGATCATAACGAAGGACCTTCTTTTTTGCTCCTGGAAATTACCAGTGGGCTGGGACAATTTTTTTATTGCCATTTCTCACATTGCTTGCCCTAGGGCTTAGGTCAGTGTCTGGTACATAGGCAGCACTAACTAAATATGATCTGCTGTTATTAGCCACTATTAAACACTGCTTGCACTAATTATTTATTGAATGAATAGAGAATATTTACAGGTGAAACTGTGGGCTATGTGTTAAACTTCATGGGTGTTCAGAGAATGAAGAATCAGAGTTGTGAGTTAGATGGTGGGCAGGTGATTCACCATAGTGATGCTCTACAGAGAGCACTTAAGCCTCAGAGAGGCAGATTATCTCTTCAGGTGGTAATTATTAGCCAGCTGCCAATACCCATGGTTCTCTTTTGGGTTACAAATCTACAAAAGTAGTAATTGTCCCTACCTTAGGAAAACTCAAAATGCAGAGTAGGACTATGACTTTGTATGTCTTTTGTAAGCTGAAATGCCATAAAGTGAAGAAGCAGTTATCTTAGAACACATCTTGCTAACAGGGGCATAGAATAAATCAGGGTAAAGTATAGATGCTCACAGACTCGGTTCAAAGCTATGGAGGCTCATTGCTGAGATGCTGAGTGTAGTTCACAGGGAAGGAGCTTGGCAATGCCACTCTCACTCTCCACTGAAAAACGGATGCTGGCTGGGAGATCCCATTATGGCACAGTGGGTTAAGAATCTGACTGCAGCAGCTTAGGTCACTGTGGAGGTATGGGTTTGATCCCCACCCTGGGGCACTGCATCTCTTGCACCTATGACTTAGGTTCAGTCCCTGGCCTAAGAACTTCCATATGCCACAGGTGCAAAAAAGCAGATGCTGGCTTTCTTTGCTTTTTACCTTTTTTAATAAAAGCAAAAACCCTCTTCAGATTTCTTTCAGTTAGTGAAAACAGGTAAGTCTTTTGTAAGAGAACTTTCAAAAAGCAGGAAATGCCTCTATTTGCTTTTCATTTGTGTCTGGGATGACTGTGTTCTGAGGACTCATATTTAGTGAGTATAATTGCATTAATAGTGCGTAGTATTATAGTTTATTTAAATTTAAATCTATTTTATTAAATTTATTTAAATTATATTTAATTAAATTTATTTAATATTAAATTTAATAAATAATTTAATAATGTCAGCAAATTTAATTTAATAAATTTAACAAATAAATATTTAAATTATATTAAGTTATTTAAACAAATTTATTATTAAATAAATTTATTTAAATGTATTTAAATACACATGTTTAAATTTAAATATGTGTGATAGTGCACAATATTGTTTCCTAGCTCTTGGGCTGTTCTGTGGTGTTCTACTTTTGCAGAGCTGGAATAAATGAGATGCAGATGCTATTAAGAGTTACGCAGCTTAAATATTGTTTTGTCCTGAAGTTAAAGAGAAAAAGAATTTGCACAGAAAATTTACAACCATTTTCTGTGATTTTGAACCCTAGTTTGAGTAAAAGTTACTTCATTTCAACTTCTTATTTGAAATAATGTTAGATTTATAGATGAGTTGCAAATATGGTACATAGTGTTCCTACATAGCTTTCACCCTGCTTCCTCTAATGTTAAGATGATGACAACCATGGTGCATTCATCATAACTAAGAAATTAATGTTGATAGTACACTAATTTATTTATTAAACTTTGGTTTAATAGTTAAAGTTTTGCTTACTTAGTAAAATGTTTGCTTACTTGGAGTTTTATTACTCCAGACTTTATTTGGATTTGCCCAGTTTTTCAACTAATGTCTGTTTTTATTCCACGATCTAATGCAGGATTCCACATTGCATTTAGATTTGTCATGCTTTTAATAGTCAAAGAAGTGAGGGAAAGTAATTGTGGATGCTTTCTGAATGAAGAGTTGTGAAACTCAGTTTACAAAGAGCAGATTGTGTGTGGAAATGCTCAGAGAAAGCTAGGGAAAAGAAAAAAAGGGGAACTAAGATATTGTTACAGTGAATATAGTGACAGACTTGGAGAAAACGTTTTCCATTTGTGGTGGGTAGCATTTTCTGAAGTTCTATGATTTAGTTTGTAGAAAGTCTTTAATATACTCCAAATTGGTGAAATATGTGTGTAGACTTGAGTTGCAATTGGGCACAAGTTTTAACCAGTTTAGATAAGGTTGCCTGTCAATTAGGAACTGTGGCAGCTGGCAAAATACACTTAACAATTAATGGTGTAACTTTGAGGTTTATTCTCTCTTGCAAAAGGTGGCTATCTAGAAAAGGGCAGGCTAGTCCTAGTATGAAGTCGTCAGGGAACCAGGCCTCTTCTGTATTTGTATTTTGCTATCCTTAGCAAGTGGATTCTGTGTCTCCGTAACTACAGAGTCACAAAATGGCTGCAGGTACTCCAGCTATATCATATCTGTTAGGTAAGAAGGGGAAAGAGTATGGACAGCTCTCCTAGTTGAGTCAGTTCCCTCCCTTCAGAGAGCTGACGGCTTTTGCATATCTCGGTTAGCTCTAGGGCCAAAAGAGCTGGGCCATTGCTGCTCCAAATAAAATTGGGGTGCTATTAGTAAAAAAGAAGGGGAGAATGGATATAGATTAGGCAACTCTTTGTCTCTACTACAGGGAGGTAGTTGTGTGGAGTGACAGTTATATTGCTTAGAATTACTAATGGCTGTAGTTTACAACGAGAAAATGCTGAAAGAAAATTCAAGTCGTTAAATAGTCAAATGATGCCAACATCTTTCTCAGTTGTGTGTGTGTGTATGTGTGTCCATCCCTTCAGTTTGAGCCACTTTATGATCACCAGTTAATCATGTATTGGTCACGAGAGCAGTGATACTGGCTTTACTTTTTCCATTGCAAGTTGTTGCTCCAGAAAGGATATCAGTGGGAAATGACATTTGTTGACTTGAGGTATGTTCTGCCTCCTTGCCTTTTATCCAAGTCTGTTTTACAAAGGGAATAAATAATTGCCACTTTAATGCAGGGCCAACTTTCTTAAACTCTTTTCCTAGAAGTATTACAGGAGCTCCTTTGAAATTAGTACCTGAAGTCCCAATTAATGCTAATATGACTTGTACTACTGCTGCTGTTGATTTTCCCCACAGTATTTGATTATGAAACTGATCGTAAGTACAGAAAAGTTGAAATAATTGTTTAGTAGATATTCATGTATATTTGGGAGTTCCCATTGCAGCTCAGTGGTAATGAACCTGACTAGTATCCATGAGGATGTGGGTTCAATCCCTGGCCTCGCTCAGCAGGTTAAGGATCTGGGGTTGCTGTTGTTGCCGTGTAGGTCTCAGACACGGCTTGGATCTGTTGTAACTGTGGTGTAGGCCAGAAGCTGCAGCTCTGATTCGACCACCAGCCTGGGAACTTCTATATACTGCAGGTTCGGCCTTAAAAAGCAAAAAAAAAAAGGGAGTTCCCTTTGTGGCTCAGTGGTTAACGAATCTGACTAAGAACCATGAGGTTGCGGGTTCGATCCCTGGCCTTGCTCAGTGGGTTAGGGATCCGGCGCTGCCGTGAGCTGTGGTGAAGGTTGCAGACGCGGCTCGGATCCCGCGTTGCTGTGGCTGTGGCGAAGGCCAGCAGCTACAGCTCCTGTTAGACCCCTAGCCTGGGAACCTCTGTATGCCGCGGGTATGGCTCTGCATAAAGGCAAAAAGACAAAAAAAAGAAAAAAAAATTATAAAAAGGTATTCATGTGTATTCATACCTGGATTTTGTGCTTAATATATTTGCTCTATTTCCCTTAACATTTAATCATCCCACTATCCGTCAATCCATCAACCTATCCCATATTTTAATGCTTTTCAAAGTAAGTTACAGACATTGGTATGCTTCAACCCTGCACATTTTCTAGGAATGATTTTGTAATAAGAAGTGTGCTTTCTGTTGCAAGTTTCTCTTGTCAGAAACCCAGCTCAAAAGATCAAAGTAGGAATTCCCACTGTGGCACAGTGAGTTAAGAATCTCAACTGCAGGAGTTCCCATTGTGGCTCAGCAGGACTAGTATCCATGATGACTTGGGTTCCATCCCTGGCCTCACTCAGCAGGTTAAGCATCTGGCATTGCCATGAGCTGTGGTGTAGGTCGTAGACATGGCTCAGATCTGACATTGCTGTGGTGTAGGCCAGCAGCTGCAGCTCTGATTCAGTCCCTAGCCGTATGCCACTGGTGTGGCCGTAAAAAAAAAGACCCCCCAAAAAAAGTAATACAACTGCAGCGACTTGGGTCACAGCAGAGGTGTGGATTCAACCCCCAGCCAAAGCAGTAGGTTGAAGGATCTGGTGTTGATGCAGCTGTGGCATAGGTCACAGCTGTGGTTCAGATTCAATCCCTGGCCCGGGAATTTCCATATGCCATGCATACAAAAAAGAGTAAACTTAAAAAGGAAGGAATGTATTAACTTACTTGGCTGGAAAGAGTAGTGGGGAGACAGACTTGTAGGAAAAGCTATAGGAACTAGGGCTTCAGAAACTGGAACCAAGACTGCTATCAGAAGTCTGTCCTTATAGCCTCTGTCCTTATAGCCCCAAATCCACATTTTTTTTCCTGCCCTGTTACCCTAGAGACCATTTCCCTTCTACCTCTAAAACAGGAAATCCCTAGAAAGGACTCTGGTTGGCCTCACTTGCCCTGGGTAAGTCATGATTGGATGCTGTGGCAGAGAAGGGACACAGTGTATGTTACCGAGGGAAATAAAAGTGCAAAGCATGCTGAGTTAAGTATATACCTCAAAAAGTTTTCCTGCTTGTTCTCTGGTGCTGGCATAATCCTGGTATTTGACTAGGAGAGTACAAAGGAGAACTACAAATGCAAAAATCTTAAATAAAACAGTAGTACAATCAGCCCTTCATATCCACAGGTTCTGTATCCGTGTATTCAACCAACCCAATAAAAAATACATTTTTTAGGCATTCCCGTTGTGGCACAGCGGAAACGAATCTGACTAGGAACCATGAGGTTGCAAGTTCAATCTGTGGCCTCGAGCAGTGGATTAAGGATCTGGCGTTGCCATGAGCTGTGGTGTAGGTCGCAGACACGGCTTGGATCTGGTGTTGCTGTGGCTGTGGCATAGGCTGTCAGCTGTAGCTCCGTTTGGACCCTTAGCCTGGGAACCTCCATATGCCGCGGGTGTGGCCCTAAAACGACAAAAGACCAAAAAAGAAAATCATTTTTTACATTTAAGAAGGTTCCAGGAGTTCCTGCCATGGCACAGTGGTTAACGAATCCGACTAGGAACCATGAGGTTGCAGGTTCTATCCCTGGCCTTGCTCAGTGGGTTTAGGATCCGGCGTTGCCTTGAGCTGTGGTGTAGGTCGCAGACGCAGCTCGGATCCTGCGTTGCTGTGGCTGGAGCATAGGCCAGTGGCTACAGCTCCGATTAGACCCCTAGCCTGGGAACCTCCACATGCCGCGGGTGCGGCCCTAAAATGACAAAAGGCCAAAAAAAAAGGTTCCAAAAAGCAAAACCTGAATTTGCCATATGCAAGCAACTATTTACATAACATTTACGTGTATTTACAACTATTTATATATCATATTAGATATAAGTAATCTAGAGATGATTTAAAGTATACGGGAGGATGTGCATAGATTTATGCATATATTATTGCCATTTTATATAAGTGACTTGAGCATCTATGGATTTTGGTGTCTGAGGGGATCCTGAAACCAATTTTTCATGAATACTGAGGGACAACAGTATAATAATGAAAATTCTAACCATTCAGTTAACAGTTGAAGAGTAATAACACATGGTTTAGAAGTTCTGGGAAAACACTACTCTGGTATATTGGGTGAATGTTTATTGAAATTTACCTTTTTTTTTTTTTTTATGGCTGCACCTGTGGCATTTGGACATTCCCAGGCTAGGGGTCAAATCGGAGCTGTAGCTGCTGGCCTGCGCCACAGCCACAGCCACAGAAATGCTGGATCCTTAACCCACTGAGTGAGGCTAAGGATCAAACCTGCATCCTCATGAATACTAGTTGGATTTGGTACCACTGAACCACAACAGGAACTCCTGTTTTATCAAAATTTTAAATGCAGATATCATTTAATGTGGCAGTGCTGGTCACTACTTTGCAGAAACTTTAGTACTTGTAACAAAGATGGATATATAAGGTTGTTCACGGAAATATTGTTTACCTTTTGCAAAAATAATAAAAATCCTGAATATTCAATCATAGTGTCTGTTTAAATAAAAACAAAAGAATGCAGTGCAGCAGTTTTAAAAATAAGGTTGTGTTCTATTTACTAACTTTGAAATATCTTAAGGTACAGCGTTAAGTGAAAGAGGCATATTGCAGAACGGTTACATATCTCATTATTATGGTTTTATGTAAAAACAACTCTCTCCCCTCAAAATTCATCCAAACTATATATTACTGAGAGATTCATAGAAGATTGTTCACAGCAGTTTCATAAGATGAAATGAAGCAGATTGGTATGAGGATTCACTTTGTGAAACATTCAAAACGAAGCATATGCAATATAAGGAGAATGTATTCACATTTTAATTGCTTAATTTTGAAAATCGAAAGACATAAATTATGGGAGAAAAATGGGCAAAAATTAAGATTTCAATTTTTTTCTCCGTTTCCCTGGCTACTAGGATAATAAAACACAAACAAATTATACTTGGCTATGTGTATAGTAATTGTTATAAAGGCAGTAAGCAGTGAAATTAACTATTACTATATAAAATGGAAGATGGGGAGAACAGAGGTGATTGTTTAGAATTCAGAAACGTTGTATCTGAGGCTAACTTTTTTGTCAGGAAATCAGTGAGGTATATCAGAAAGAAAAAGTTCAGAGTTAGACTATCTGGTGGTTCAGGGTCTAGTACTTCTTGGTTTTGTTTTTGTTTTTTTGTCTTTTTAGGGCTGCACCTGAGGCATATGGAAGTTCCCAGGCTAGGGGTCAAATTGGAGCTGGAGCTGCTGGCCTACACCACATCAACTCCATATCCAAGCCTGTCTGCGCCCTACACCACAGCTCATCGCAATACCAGATCCTTAACCCACTGAGCAAGGCCAAGGATCGAACCTGCGTCCTCATGGATGCCAGTCAGATTCATTTCCACTGAGCCACAACAGAAGCTCCATTTTCTAGTACTTTTAATCTTTACTCAGCTTTGTGATCTTGGGCAGACTGCTTTTGGTTAGGTAACATGTATAGATTCTGAGCCTAAATCCAAGGAAAGTGAGAAGTGCAGTATAGTACACAAGCAGCCTATTTGACATAAACTGCATTACTGGGTCTGCTGAGTCTGCAGGTATTCAAGAGGAGGAACTTTGTAAAGTTGTGGATGACCACAGGCCATCTACCCAGGACGTGCTAGCTGTGCTCAGGTAGACCTAGAAGCTAGAGGTCAGTGCTTTTGCTGGGCCTGGTGTATGTTTAAAAGTTTTTATTGAAAATAGGGAAAAAAGACTGGATGGCTACCCAGCAAACTCATAATGGTGAATCTGGAGGTGAGGAACAGTGAACACTTTAGTTTTATATGTAATTTTCCTTTTTTTTAATGGAAAAGGATAATAAATTAATATTTTACATAATTTAAAAGGCACTAACATAGATAAAAGTGAATACGCCAGAATGATAACAGTGATTAATTCTGGGTGCTGAGAAGATGAATGATTGTGGTTTTCTTTATAGTTACCAGGGTTTTTTTTAATTGGTAAATATTTTAGTAAGTGACAAGTTTAATGGTTCAGTGGCAAATAATAGGCTCTTCTGGTTAAAAATTAAATTTGGCAAGCAAAAAAATGTCCAAAGGAAAAAAGAACTGAATTTAGTTCTGCCCGATTGACAACAAAATAGGAGATACTGTTGTTACTGATGAGGGCTCTTGGCCTTCCGTAATCAATAGAAATTGATAAAAGCCCAGACAAATTCAGGCAAAGCTTTTAGGGTTCCTGATGCCTCAGGAAGAAGTGAAAACAAGTAACAGGTTCCTCTACTCCCTTACTTGCTCAGTGGGGTGATGAGCTGGTTCCTTATATGGTACGAGGGTAGGGGCTGGTGCAGGGGTCAGACTAGATGGGTGGCTAAGATGGTTTGCCCACCTCCTTGATGATGGTGTGTGCAGGGGGCACGTGCAATAAGTACCCTGCTCTTGCTACCGGTTCCCTGTTTCTGCTTCCAGCTCTTCACAAGTGGCAGTTGGGCTTTGGTCTTTCTGTGTCTTGTCCATAATTTTCCCCAACTGTGCATGCACAGTTATTTTTAGTCCCATATAGTTTGTATTTTGTTGCTTGAGGAGATGTTTGTCTAAGTTTAAGCACTGCAGCAAAGGGTCCCAGGTCCTAGCCTGTTTTCACTGTGATAATGTTTTACTCTGGGAAGAGGAAGGTCTTTTTACATTTTATGTACTTCCACTTTATTTGGCTAAGATACTTGTGGAAAAGAAACTCTTTTTGCGGCTGTCTTTAGTAATCTCTTGGCTTCTCATAGCAAAAGTGGGGGAGCTGTTTGTTTCCTGGTTACTGGTTGGTTCTAAGTTTGAAAACCAAAGAGCTCTGGTAACCTTGGCAGTCGGCCAGGGTTGGGAAAGGGACCAAAGGACCAACTTAATGAAATATTTTTAGTGTAGAGAATGATTGCAAGATGAATTTTATATTAAACATGAGCAAGTAGGGAGGGTCAGGCAACCATTTCCCAGGAAAAGAAGTTTTCTTACTTTAATCTTGATCATCTTGCAGTTTAAATTCTACTTCTAAAACCCTAAGTTTGTTCACATGTCCCCCTTATCTGTAGCCCCAGATTTGTATTTTGAAAATGTTCAAACAACACAGAAAAGACAAAAGAATGGTATAGTGAATACTCTATACCTATCACTTAGATTCACCAGTTGTTAACTTTTTGCCTTATGTGCATTGTCTTTACTTTTTCTTTTCATTCTTCTTTTTTGTTAAACCTTTTTCAGGTCTCAGTCATCATAATACTTCACTGCTAAGTACTTCCTCGTGCATCTGTTAAAAAGGACATTCTACTATGTAACCACCATAACTTTTATCTCAGCTATGAAAATTAACAGTAAATTTGAATATGCCATGGATAATAGGTAATCCAGGGCATAGTCATACCTGATCTTAGACAAAAGGCCAAGAAGCAAGATCCAGGGCATACTCATATTTTCTCAGATGTCTCATTGATGTTTCCCTGGGGGAGGGGGATGGTTGTTTGTTTAACTCAAATTAAGGTTTATAAATTGCATTTTCTTTTTTTTTCATATTAACAATGAATTTTATTTCAGTTATAGGTGTACAAAGATCATAAGTCAATACGATAGATTTTGTGTCCCAAACCCACAGTGCATCCCCTCACCCCCTAGATTGTCTTATTTGAAAATCCAAGGTTTTCCAAAATCTGTGAGTCATTGTCTGTTCTTCAAAGAAGTTCATTGTGTCTCTTTAGTTTCCACTTGTAAGCGGTAGCATTGGCTGTTGCTGTCTAATTGTCTGACTGGTTCCACCTCGAATGATAATTTCTAGGTTCATCCATGTTGCTATAAATGTTATTCCGTTCCTTTTAATGGCTGAGTAATATTCCATTATGTGTATGTACCATATCTTCCCTATCCACTCCTCTGTCGGTGGGCATTTAGGTTGTTTCCATGACCTGGCTTCTTCCCTCTCTAGCT
>PVHT021183543.1:24582330-24608898 GCA_004024745.2 Catagonus wagneri | reverse complement strand
TTTAAGACTGAGAAGTTCCTGCTGTGGTGCAGGAGGATCTTCGGTATCTATGTTAGCATGAGAATGCCATTTTGATCCCTAGCCGCCACAGTGGGTTAAAGGATCCAGTGTTGCCTCAGCTGTGGTGTAGGTCACAACTGTGGCTTGCATCTGATCCCTGGTCTAGGAACTCCATATGCCACAGGACATCCAAAAAAGGGAAAAAAGGATCGAATGGTATTCCATTTTATGTATATACTATATCTGTATCCATAGACACTTGGGTTACTCCTACCTTTTGACTGTTGCAAATTATGCTGCTATGAAAATGGGAATACAAGTATCTCTTTGAGTCTTTCATTTCTTTGGGGGTCCATTTAGGTCTTTATGCTGAGTTAAAAATATTTTTTGTTTTTTGGAGTTTTTTTTTTTTTTTTTTTTTTGGTCTTTTTGCCTTTTCTAGGGCCGCACCTGCGGCATATGGAGGTTCCCAGGCTAGGGGTCTAACAGGATCTGTAGCTGTCGGTCTTCACCACAGCCATAGCAATGCACGATCTGAGCCGCGTCTGCAACCTACACCACAGCTCACGGCAATGCCAGATCCTTAACTCACTGAGCGAGGCTAGGGATCGAACCCGCAACCTCATGGTTCCTAGTCAGATTCGTTAACCACTGAGCCACGGCGGGAACTACTTTTGGAGTTTTCTTTGACTGAGGCATACAGCAGCTTGATATGGGATCTCAGTTCCCAGACCAGCAATTGAACCTGGGCCACAGTGATGAAAGAATCCTAAATACTAGACCAACAGGGAATGTCTGAGTTAAATTTTGTATATGGTGTAAAGTCGGAGTCCAGATGATGATGATGATGATGATTTTGCATGTAGCTATATAGTTCTCCCAAAACTGTTGAAAAAACTCTCCTTTCTTAATCTCGGTACCCTTGTCAAAAATCATTTGACAGGGAGTTCCCATCATGGCTCAATGGAAATAAACCCAACTAGTATCCGTGAGGACTCGAGTTCAATTCCTGGACTCCCTCAGTGGGTTAAGGATCCAGGATAGGTGTGAGCTCTGTTGTAGGTCACAGACAAGGCTCAGATCTGGTGTTGCTGTGGCTGTGGTGTAGGCCAGCGGCTGCAGCCCCAATTCTACCCCATGCTTGGGAACTTCCACATACCGTGGGTGCAACCTTAAGAAGCAAAAAAAAATTGACAATGAGCGCATTATGGTAAGCGTCCTGTACAGCATTGCTCATGAGAGGGCTTTTGGCTCCATCCTTTGTTGATCCAGAGAGCCACTGACTACCCAGTTTGTAATCAGCAGTTCAGACTTAGTCTTCAGCCTAATTATGCATCATCTCTTCTAAAAAAATAGAGGAAAAAAGAATATTCTTACTTTTTTTTTTTTTTTTTTTGATTCTGATATCAAAGCCAGACAAGGACTAGTTTCCATCCCTAGCAGTCGTTCTCTTCCTCATGCCTTCATGTGCTGGTGTTCAGGAAGCTGATTTCTGTTCTATTGCAGCTGCAGTCGACTCCGCCAGGTTCAGAGCATCCTGACCCAAAGCAGCAAGTCTCAACCTGATGGGATCCTCTGCATCCTAGGTCAGTGCTTTTAACAAGGTGGAACTCAGGGCTGGGACAACTTGGCTTCTGTTCAGAGGCAGATACTGATAGTAGTATCACTGCGAGATAAGCTGTGAGTTAGTAGCAAGTTATTCCAGCTTTGGCCATTTGCGACTCTTTCAGTTAGCTATGTCCCTCCCTTTGACATATCCCCATCAAAGTTTTAGTTTATTTAACACTTCTGTACTTTCTGACAGTGTAAGCTACTCTAAAGTCTTTTTTCTGTTTTGTTTTTAGGGCCACACATGTGGCATGTGGAAGTTCCTGGGCAATGGGTTGAATCCGAGGTGCAGCTGCTGGCCACAGCCAAAGCCATGGTAATGCAGGATCCAAGCCATGTCTGCAACCTACACCACAGCTCATGGCAACACCGGATTCTTAACATACTGAAGCGAGGCCAGGGATCAAAGCCACATCCTCATGGATACTAGTTGAGATTGTTACTGTTGAGTCACAGCGGGAGCTCCAAGGTACTTTGGTCTTATTTTGTATATTACCTGCTCCGGTTCTAAAATCAGTTTCACTAAGGAGCCCTGACTACTTTTCTTTCCTTTTTTTTTGGGCTGCACCTGGGGCATGTGAAAGTTCCCAGGCCAGGGATCAGACCCATGCCACAGCAGTGATCTGAGCCACTGTAGTGACAACGCTGGATCCTTGACCTGATGTGCCATAAGAGATCCCCATCCTGGATTTCTTTTCTTGGAGAATGGTAATAGAAACCCAGATCTGGCCTTGGGTATGGTCTTTGCTACTGGGATGGCATAGCTTCTAGGCCCTCTCAGATGACAAAGTAAGGAAGTGTACATGTATACATTAACTGGTGTATATACCCAAATCTATAAATGTTACGTCTCCATCTCTATCTATATTAACGCTAAATATGATTCGTATTAATGTTTCCAGCTCAAACCCATTACCACATGGATCATTCTAGTCTCCTCCTCTTGCTTATCTGTAAACTCCCACTCCACCAATGAAAAACTTGCCACCTACCATCCACCATCCATTTACTTGTGTAATTACAGTATACATGTGTGGTAGTATCCAATTTAATGTTAACCCATAATGCCCTATAAGAAACAACTTTATCAACCAGAGTACAATGCTTACATGTAGTATTTTTTGCCTTTAATTTTACATGGTCAGTCTTTTTAATGTTAGGAGTTTTTGTGGCCATTTATGTAACTGGAATCCTTAGAAGAGGACATGCTGCCCAGTCTACGGAGTATTTTTAACTCTGTAGCCCTTTTAGCTTCAGGGCTTTTGTAGGCCTGGTCATTCCTGCTTTTGATTATTTTTCATCCCTCCCTTCACTGAACTGTTGGATGGGATAGAAGAGGGTGCTGCTTTGATCTAGTTGAAAAAGTAGTCTTCCCATATTTGAAGTCCCCTGTCACAGGTGGCTCCTAGGACTCCTGGTCTGAATGGCCAGTAATTTTCACTGATATGAATAACCTTTGGCAGTCCTGTTTCTCAGGCTTCAGCCATATTTTCATTCTTGGAGCTTCTTCTGCCCCACCCTTTCCTCTTGGCCTCACATAGATGGCCGCCTCCTGCCCTTGACATGTCCTCTTGCCAAGAGCCATAGCTCTGGGCCTTCATAGATACCCAGGAACCAGGTAGTATATGTGCCTGTAGCACTGAAAGCGGTTGTGAAGGCTGGCTTGCTTAATTTCCTTTTTATTTGTCTCTGACCCAGCATCTCTACACTGTAAGCTTTGTGAGGACTATTTGTTGGCATGTTTATGACACACTTCAGCATCCAGCACAGTGCTAGGCTTTGGGCCTGATAAATATTTAAGACATGACAAATGTCCGTGGGTTCATTCACTGGTCTTCTTTTCATTTCTTTGAGTTCTTTTCAAACCACCTTAATCCTCCTTTATTTGATCCCACATATTTTGGTAAAGGTTTCTTTGACAAACGAATACTTTTCTGATGGCTCTTCTTATTCCAACTGAAAATATTATGAAATCTTTAACCAGCCATGACAGGACTTGGACTATATTTTCTGGTTCCTTCTATCAAGAATTGTGTTTGCCTAAATTAACGGTTTCTGTAATCCACGCTATTTGACTGTCTCAACTATATAGATCTTGAATCCAAGTAAAGGTACTTGATACTGAGGCCTGCTTTCGCAGACAGAGTTGTTTGATTTCAGGTGCAGAAGTGGTCCGAGGTGCTGCTTTAAACCTCACCAATAGGGTTTTGCTGAGCAAGAGCAATTGCTCCTCCTGGTACAGTACAGCTGATCATTGCCTTCTTTGCCTCGCAGGAATTGATAGCAGGTACAATGAAGGCTGCAGAGAGCTGGCAAATTATCTTCTGTTTGGTTTGTACAATCAGAATACCAGTGATTTTGAGAAATCTGGATTTTCTGAAGAAGTTCTTGATGGTAAGTATATATTGATAAACTGTGTGAGAGAGGAGTAGGTGATTTATTCCTTTGGGTTCTTATTTCATGATCTTTTTATGGAAAAATATCACATTTAAAATAGCCTGGGAGTTTCCATCATGGCTCAGCGGAAACAAATCTGACCAGGAACTATGAGGTTGTGGGTTTGATCCCTGGCCTCGCTCAGTGGATTAAGGATCCGGCATTGCTGTGAGCTGCGGTGTAGGTTGCAGACGCGGCTCAGGTCCTGCGTTGCTGTGGCTGTGGCGTAGGCCGGCAGCTGTAGCTCCGATTAGACCCCTAGCCTGGAAACCTCCACATGCCCCAGGTGTGGCCCTAAAATGACAAAATACAAAAAAATTAAAAAAATAGCCTGAAGCCTCAGTAGGTTTTTGCTTTTTTTTTAATTAATAAAAACCAGCATTTCTTTCTTGCTGATGTATTAAGGAATATGTACTGTTAGTCACCTGATGGATAATAAGAGACTAGTGACAAGTAGTTTTCAGAGTATGTTTACTGGGTAAACCAGCTTTAGAAGAAAAAAGTAAACGTCTATGTTTGGCTTTATATCTTCTTGGCAAAGTACTAGTTTTCCTCTGAATTGCCCACTGCCTCTGCGTGCTGGGAGGTTCATATTATGTGCTATTGTCCTGTGAAAGCACTTTCAGCTGTGAGTCAAGGATGAGCCTGCAGGCTACTCCTACAAGGAAGACTTCATGTGGGTCTTTAGTTTAGGAACAAAGACTCTTTGTCCTGCTCTGTCTTTGGGAATTGTTTTCTGTGTGACTGTAATTCATGATGGTGCCTGTGACTACAATGCAGGCTTTCTACTTACATTCCGCTTTCCTCTGCTCTGAGACACTCACCCCGTGTTGATGCTGCTGTGGGGTAATGCCCAGGAGCTATCTCTGATACCACATACTTAGCATCATCACTTGTCTGCTAGATGGATTAGGAGACACAGGAATACACAAATCAAAATGGACAAGAGACAGCTCTTGTGAAGCAGCTGGGGGATGCATGAAAGCAAACATCTGATGTTGAAATAATCTTGCTGTAGATCTAGTGCAGTGATTCTCAACTGGGGGCAGTTTTATCCCCGAGGAGACATTTGGTGATATCTGAATACAGTTTTGTTTTTTGTTTTTTGTTTGTTTGTTTGGTTTTGGTTTTGGCTTTTTTTTTTTTTTTTTTTTTTTGCTTTTTAGGGCCGCACCCGTGGCATATTGGAAGTTCCCAGGCTAGGGGTCGAATCAGAGCTGCAGCTGCCGGCCTGTACCACAGCCACATCAATGCAGGATCCAAGCTGAGTCTGTGACCTACACTGCAGCTCACAGCAATGCAGGATCCTTAACCCATTGAGTGAAGCCAGGGTTCGAACCTGCATCCTCATGGATACTATTCGGGTTTGTTACTGCTGAGCCACAGTGGGAATTCCCTGAATGCAGTTTGATCGTCACAACTGGGCAGAGTGTGTAGAGGCCAGGGATGCACACTCTGCAGTGCACACACAGGATAGCGCCCCACAACAAAGAGTGATCTGGTCTAAACTGTTAGCAGTTCTGAGGTTGAAGAACCCAGGTCTGCTGTATGTGAAAATTCTTCTGCAGTAAAGTCCTTAAGTATCTGTCCTTATTAGGGGTTGACTAAAATTTTTCTTTTTATTAGGAAGTACAGAAAGAACAGGCTAAATTATTCCTTTTAAATATTTTTCAATTCAAATTTAGTTTCAGATTTAGATTTTTAAAAAACACTCTCTTACACTGGTTTAGAAAGAATTCATCTTGGCAGCACATTTAGAGAGTTGCAGAAAAGCAGATGCAGAGTTCCCTTGTGCCTCAGTAGATTGAGGATCTGGTTTTGTCACTGCCGTGGCTCTGGTCCCTGCTGTGGCGTGGTTTCCATCCCTGGCCCAGGAAAATCTCCCCATGTTGTGATGTGGCCAAAATAAAAAAAGAGTCAGATGCTTGTACTAGCCACATATTTCACTGCATCCAAGGTTACTAAGGACACTGCAGTACTACAATTAAGGAAATAGTTTAAATCTTCAGTAGTGCTCTTTTTTGCATATCTTTGTCTTTATCTTTTCATCTGGCACAATGAGCGCTTATAAAAAGAGCATTTTCTTCCAAATTAATAAAGTCATTGTATATTATTTATTTGACTGCCCCCACAACATCCAGAAGTTTCCAGGCCAGGTATCAAACCTGCGCCGCAGCAGTAACCAGAGTCATAGCAGTGACAGCACTGGATCCTTAACGCGTTGGGCCAGCAGGGAATTCCAGTAAATTCATTTTTTAAATCCAAATAGCTGGAAAGCTTAGTTTACTGGATTTTTGCTTCTACATTTTGATCCCTAATTATCTGACAGGAAAGGAGGCAAACACGAAGGGTTTATTTTTATTTTTTTGTTTGTTTATTGTCTTTTTAGAGCCACACCTGAGGCATATGGAGGTTCCTGGGCTAGGTGTCCAATTGGAGCTATAGCCTCTAGCTTGCACCACAGCCACAGCAATGCCAGATCAAGCCTCGTCTGCGACCTACACCAGAGCTCATGGCAACACCTGATCCTTAACTCACTGAGCAAGGCCAGGGATTGAACGCGCAACCTCGTGGTACTAGTCAGATTTGTTTCCACTCAGCCACGACGGGAACTCCACAAAGGGTTTATTTTTAAAAGAAACTTTTAAAGTAGTTTATGTGTTCATTCAATTCTCGTATGCTTTCATCTTTTCCCTAATTGTGTAGTCTGTTAAAATTTGTAGTGATGACGTCAGTCCTCTGAGATACTGAGCATGCTTAGATTTAGTAACTGTTGCATTATTTCTTTTACTGGATCTTAATTCTTTGTAGTATGTTACGTATTAGTATAGAGTATAATCCACATAGGAAGCCCTCAGTGACATCAAACTCTCACTGTTGAGCTGGTGATCCTCATGTGACTTGGGGCGAGAGGGTGGGGGGGAATCTCCCAGCCAGGAAGAGAGGGGGCCTCTTTCCTATCCCTTGCTGCCTTTTAACTCCAGCACTTGGCTGAGAGTCAGCAGTTAAGAGGCTCTTTCAGGCTGTGTCCCTAGAACACTTTGAGTCTGACTACATGTGGCACTCAGAGTGACTTAAAAAACCACCATCATGGAGCTTTATTTCATGAGGCTACCTAGGTGTGTTGTCAGCTGAGATCAGTATTCACTGGACTTAGGTTTTCACAGATTATGGTCTGTCACACTGTGTTACTGTGTTGGCATTGCCTCAGCTGCTCCCTGCCCCCATGCCCCTCTCTCACCTCCAGCCACCTCCTCTAGTCTCTTCCTTGGCGTCACCTTGTTAGAAAGAAGCCTAATGACTGGTGTCTGAGGAGTCACGGAATGGAGCTTCTGCTTTCTTCTGGAAGTAGGGCTGCTTTCTTTTTCAGTGTTCAAACTGGTTTAATACTCCTGCTCCATTCCATGGCTCATTTATTAATTTATCTTGTTTTATTTGCACCATTGAGATTGTTTATTTAACACACCAGCATCGATGGTTGTTCCTTAAATATGTGAACTGCAGATCTATTTATGGAATCCTTGTCCATTTGCCTCTGCTTCCTTCCTCTCAGCCTTTCCTGTGTACGGAGTTCACCCCTGTGTATACAGTAACCCTTCCCAGGTTCCAAGGAAAGGGATGTCCCAACAGACACTGACAGGTGACATCCTTGGGCCCACCATTGCCCTGAACTAGATGAGCCAGCAGCCAAGAGCTTTAGATACCGATGTCTGCGGGAGAGCCAGTCACTGGCCATATTTGGCGCTATTTTCCTGCCTCAGTGGCTTTTGGCTGTGTAGTTGCCATTTACTGTTTATCTTTGCAGTGAGTTTGGTACAACGGATTTTGCTTTGTTGAACTTTGCAAACCCTGAAAGCTGTTCTTTTGACTTATTCTGTGCCTGCACTACCTTAATAAGGGAACTGTGGTGGTGAAAGTGTTGTGTGGGGACAAGGAAATCCTTACTGTCTACACTTCCATAGTCACTTTGAAGCATGTTGCCTAATTAAAGAATTTTCAGTGTAGAGTTTTGTTACATTGTCTCTGAAGTAGTTTTAATGGTTTTACAGCTAATGTGGTCAGGATGTCCAAAGGAAATGCCTTTCACAATCTTGTGTTTTAATTTTTTTTTCTTTTTGCAGATGTGATTATATTGATTAAATCAGATAGTGTCCATCTGTATTGTAATCCTGTAAACTATCGTTATCTCTTACCCTATGTGGCACATTGGAGAAATCTGCATTTCCACTGCATGACTGAAAATGAGGTGAGGAGAAAAGATGGAACAGGCACTTAGAGACGCTCTAAAGATAATCTTCCAGGAAAGTAGAATCGGAACAGGAGACCCTTAAAAAAATCAAATTGTAAAATGTGGTTACACAAAAAAGGTTATTCGTATGAGGGGATTTTTTCATGTCATTATGAGGCTACCCTAGAGATAAGTTATATGCCTGAAAGAAACAAAAAGGACTCTTCAAATTGGGACCTAATAGTAGGCTTGTGAACCTACCTTCCTGCCCTGCTTCTTCATCACCAGCCTGGATCCATTCCCTCAGGCCTAGGAACTGCCCCAGGAGCCTTTGATAAGCTCTGTGACATTTCCGTCTTTGAATTTCTTGGTATTTGTTTCTGTTTCCCTTTGAACCCATTTTAAGGGTTTGGCCGGAAATTGGGACTTAAGATTTAGAATTTCATAGAAATTGTGATCTGATGTAGGTCAAGAGCCCTTCTTTCCATGTGAGCATTTGGGGGATTTTTGTGGACAACTTTTATCTCTTCCATTTAGGTTTCTTTGAGTTGATTTAAGGTAAGGGAATAACAAGTGTTTCTGACCAGCAAACATACAAAGTTGTTTTTGTTTTGTTTTTTGCTTTTTAGGGCCATACCCAAGGCATATGGAAGTTCCGAAGCCAGGGGTCCAATCGGAGCTACAGCTGCCAGCCTACACCAAAGTCATAGCCACACCAGATCTGAGCCACATCTGCGACCTGCACCACAGTTCACAGCAACGCCAGATCCTTAACCCACTGAGTGAGGCCAGGGATCGAACTCACAACCTCATGGTTCCTAGTTGGATTCATTTCCTCTGAGCTACGACAGGAACTCCACAAAGTTGGTTTTAAAAACACTCTCTTGGAGTTCCTGTTGTGACTTAGTGGTAAGGAACCTGACTGGTATCCATGAGGATGTGGGTTCAATCCCTGGCCCTGCTCAACGGGTTAAGGATCCGGTGTTACTGTGAGCTGTGGTGTAGGTCAAAAACACAGCTTGGATCTTGAGTTGCTGTGGCCTAGGCCATCAGCTGTAGCTCCAATTTGACCCCTAGCCTGGGAACTTCCATATGAAAAGCAAAAAAACAAAAACACCCTCTTGGGACATTTGGGACAACTAATAAAAGTGCAGAGAAAACATGGGACTTTGTATGATGTCTCTAGAGCCTGTTTTCATTTTAATTTCCTTCTTTAGTATGAGGATGAGGAAGCTGCAGAAGAATTTAAAATTGCCAGCTTTGTGGACATGGTTCGAGACTGTAGTAGAATTGGCATTCCTTACAGCTCACAAGGTGTGTATCTGACAGTCAGCCATTTGGAACCTTGCCGGGATGGTGTGTGTGACCCATGTCCTTGTTTCTCTGTTCAGTGGATGCTTTCAGCTGCGAGACCTGTTGATCTATTTTTCACTGAAGGCAAAGAGTATCAAGCTTATGTTTATACCTGAAGTTTCTATAGCAGTACAGCAAACTACCAGCAGTCAGATGGAAAAACTGATAAGGAATTTACCTTGGTTTCTGTCTAGTCTATACCATTTATTATACATGTGGGGCTTTTGCTAATAAGAAATTTGCACAGGTGTTAAAAGCATGCTGACAGTGAGCCTCAAATACATTGTGTAAAAATACTGGGAAAAAGTCAAGTTTAGCAGAACTTATATCTTACTTTAAAAAAAAAAACAGCTTGTACATTGAAACTTATTGTTATAAGAAAGGGAAATTTTTGATTTGGTAATTTTCCCTTGAGGAAGTTGGTTAGCTATATTTCTTTTTCTTTCTTTTATTTATTTATTTTTTGCCTTTTCTAGGGCCGCACTCACAGCATATAGAGGTTCCCAGGCTAGGGGTGTAACAGGAGCTATAGCCGCCGGCCTGCGCCACAGCCACAGCAAGACAGGATCCGAGCTGCGTCTGCAACCTACACCACAGCTCATGGCAATGCCAGATCCTTAACCCACTTAACGATGCCAGGGATTGGAGCTGCAACCTCATGGTTCCTAGTTGGATTTGTTAACCACTGAGCCACAACGGAAACTCCTGGTTAGCTATATTTCTTAAGGATAAGGAGCCATGTTTTGGTCTATAAATATACCTTCTAAATGATACAAGTTGGATGTAATAGGCCACTATTTTTTTATTAATTACTTACTTTGGAAACCAGAATGTGAAAATACTTTAGAGAAATATGAATTCTTGTAATTTTTTTATAGTTAATTTTTTTATAGTTTGTATTTTCTTTGACTTTCATTTTCTGTTGTTAATATCTAACCACTTTATCTGTTTCAGTTTTACTTTGCTATATGAGGCTGTCGTGAACTTGTGAGAAATGATGCCTTTCTGGCCACATTAGATCAGGTTTAGGCTGCTGTGTCCAGGGCGGTGTTTGATACGTGTTGTACTTGATTCCTCTAGGTCACTTGCAGATATTTGATATGTTCGTAGTGGAGAAATGGCCAATTGTACAGGCCTTCGCACTTGAGGGCATTGGAGGAGATGGATTTTTTACCATGAAATATGAGGTATGTATGGAAAGTGGTATGCCTGCTTTTTGTCTACCACTGGGTTGTTTTTTTGGATGGGCCACAGTGTGAGTGTTCATTATAACACTGAAAAGCTTGCAGTGACCTCCAAAGGACATGGAGGAACTTAAAAGACGTAAATGGAAAGTAGTTGCTGTTTAAGGCTAGTCCTCAGGCTGAACTCTTGTGTCCTTTATTCTTGGAGTTCTTCTCTGTCCTCCTTCCTCTCCTTTCCCCATTCTGAGTTCACTGTAGCACCCTAGGCTGACTCCTTTTTACAGCTTTTATCATCCTGTGTCAACATGTTTGTCACACACGCACACACACATCCACCCCAGTCACTGAACTGAAAGCTCCTTGAGAACAAAAACAGTCTTCTTGTTGTTTGTATCTCAGAAGTTCATATAATTTAACTATTCAAGAGCAATGGGACTGTGCAGAATTTTGTATAAGTACTGTATACTAGAGGTATAAAAAGGTTAGCCTTAGTGGTAAGAACAGTTATCTTTTATTTCAATATTCTTTGCACCTGGAGGATGACTAATAAATATTTGTTAAGTGAATTAATGAATGAGACTGGTAGAGGGGATCATCCAGGGTACACATTAGGGAGGATGACCTGGTACCCACACGCCTCCTCCATAGGATCCCCACTGAGATGACCTGCCCCCCGCGCAGGAAACCAGGGAGAGGGAGCTTTTGACATGCTAGAAATGGGAACATAATTTTAGGGCTACAGTAGGTGGGAAATGGAAGCAAGGCCCAGGACTAAGTCCTACCCTTCCTTCTTGGTGTCGTTGTCCTTAAGAAATTAGTGTAGGCTCACCTGGCAAACCCTGTAATGTAGAGGAATATGGACCATAGGGTTGAAGAGACACACACTACATCAGCCCCACTTTTCTTGCTCTAAAGCCACAGTTTTGTCACATTGACTTAAAGTCAGAACATCAGCAAGGCTGTGGGAACTGTCCCAGCTCTCTAATTTAGAATAATAGGGGCTTAAAGGGAGGCAGGCCATAGGAAATAAAGAGGAAGCTTAACACTTTTAGTGATAATGGAAATATTTATTTTTAATTAGTTGTGTAAACTGGGCATTTATCATGTCTCCTATATGTAAGGCATAAGCATTTTTTATGAATTTACTTAAATTCTTACAATAACCTTTTGAAGGAGTTCCCGTCGTGGCTCAGTGGTTAATGAATCCGACTAGGAACCATGAGGTTGCGGTTTCGATCCCTGGCGTTGCTCAGTGGGTTAAGGATCTGGCGTTGCCGTGAGCTGTGGTGTAGGTTGCAGACGTGGCTTGGATCCTGCATTGCTGTGGCTGTGGCAAAGGCCAGCAGCTACAGCTCCTGTTAGACCCCTAGCCTGGGAACCTCCATATGCTGCGGGTGCGGCCGTAGATAAGGCAAAAAGACAAAAAAAAAAGCCTTTTGAAGTAGATACTATAATTATCGCTATTTTATGGAAAGGTTAAATGAATTTCCCAGAGTCACAGAGATAGTAGCTGGTGAGTAGCAGGGCTAGGGTCCAATCTAGAGGGTCTGGCTGCCACTAAATTAGCATTGGAAAGCAGTGTGCTGGGAAGCTTTACGATTCAGGCAGCCCAGATGGGGCAGGCTTCTAGCTCCTGCCTTAAGGTGCTTCACACCATGAAGTCACATCCCAAAGGAACAAAATCTTCTTACAAGAAAACCTTTACAAAATACTGTAGATTTTTTTCTTTGCCACACCTGTGGCATGCAAAAGTTCTTAGGCCAGGGATCAAACCTGTGCCATAGCAGTGACCCAAGCCAAAGTAATGACAATGCTGGATCCTTAACTGCTAGGCCACCAGGGAGCTCCAGTAATGTAGATTTTTACTGAGGATGGTGTTTTTAGGGGGCTCTCCAGCCTGGAGGCCCTGCATTGGGAAGATGAGCACCCAGAGCTTTTGGCCTTGAAGGCCAACCAGGGCTTAATTTCAGAAGTCCCACAAGATTGAGGAAAATAGAAACTTCACTCTTAAAGGCATACAAAAAATCTCACACACTGCATGACTCAGGACAGAAGCAATAATTTGATAAGAGCCTGGGCCAGACTTACCTGCTGGTCCCAGAGAGTCAGGAGACAACTGCACCACATCCTGGGAGCATAGCAGCAGCCGTTCCCTGAGAGCTCCCTTCTACCAAGTGGACACTGCTGCTAGCAGCACCATTGTGGAATCCTCCCTCTGACTCATTCACGTGAATGCCTGGCCCCAACCATGGCCCGCAGGTGCAAATGCTGGGACACCTCAGGCCAAACAACTAACTGGGTGGAGCAAACAGCCTCACCCATCAACAAGCACTCTACCTAAAGGCCTCCTGGTCCCACAGCCACTTCTAGACAAGGCCTACCCACCAAATGCACAGGCCCAATTTCCACACACCAGTGGGCAGGTACTAGAATCCCACGCGCCCTGGTCTTGCCCTCCAGGAACCCTGTGGTAGCCTCTGGACTAGCCTCATTAACTAGGAGGCAGACACCAGACACAGGAAAACCACATTTCCGCAGCCTGTGAAGCCAGCCTGCCCACAGTAGGCCAGACCCTGCCCACTAACAAGCAAGCATAAGCTTCAGGACACCCTGGACCCTGAACCCAACTGTGTCAGGAAATGCTGCTATCTCCTACCAACAATATGGCACTAGCTCTGGGATCCCTGGGCTCTGAAACCAGACTCCAGGACCCTGGTCTGCCTGCAGGTAGTCTGGTACCAACCCCAGGACCGTGCTTCATCCACCAGAGGGCAGTCAATAGCCTTGGAGTCTTCTGGACTCTGACTCCACCCACTAGTGACCCAGCATTAGTCCCAGGGCTCCCTGGGGTTCTCCAGCCCTGCCAGCCAGCACCGTCTGCACAAGGTGGAGCCACAAAACCTATCACCCAACCCAGATAGTTCTCTACAACAGAAGGACCCATGCAGTCCTCATAGGGGGAATCCCTAGAGCATAAGTCTGAGTGATGAGAGGGAAATGCACTGCTGGGATGTATGAGACGTCTCCTAAGAATGTCACTTCGCCAAAATCAGGAAACATAACTAACCTACCAGGTACATGAAAATACAAACAGCAACTTAGGCAAAGTGAGGCAACAGAGGAAAATGTTCCAGACGAAGGAACAAGGTAAAACCCTAGGAGTTCCCTTTATGTCTCATCGGTTAATGAACCCGACTAGGATCCATGAGGATGTGGTTCAATCCCTGGCCTCACTCCGTGGGTTAAGGATCCAACATTGCCATGAGCTGTGGTAGAGGTCACAGACATGGCTCAGATCTGGCATTTCTGTGGCTATGGTATTGGCCAGCAGCTGTAGCTCTAATTCGACCCCTAGCCTGGAAACTTCCACATGCCGCAGGTGTGGCCCTAAAATAGCCAAAAAACAAAACAAAACCAACAAGACGATACCCTAGAAGAAGAACTAAGTAAAGTGGAAATAGGCAGTCTGCCCAAAAAATTGCAAGATAGTGATCATAAAAATGATCAAAGAACATGGGAAAAGAATGGATTCACAGAATGAGAAATTAGAAGTTTTTAACAGAGTTAGAAAACATAAAGAACAACCAAGCAGAGATGACAGATACAATAACTGAAATGGAAAAATACTTTAGATGAAATATCACTACATTAAACGATACAGAGAGATGAATGAGTGAGCTAGAAGACAGAAAAAGGGAAATAACTGATGCTGAACAGAAAAAACGATTGAAATGAGTTCACACTGTGGAGTGATGGGGTTGGCAGCATCTATGCAGTGCCAGGATGCAGGTTTGATCCTCAGTCTGGCACAGTGAGTTAAAGGATCTAGCATTGCTGCAGCTGCAGTAATGGTCGCAACTGTGGCTCAGATCTGTTCCCTGGCCCAGGAACTCCATATGCCGTGACAGTGGCCAAAATCAAAAAAGAGTAAACCACCACCACCAACAGCAAAACAGTTTTTAAAAATTGGGACAAGTGCACTAAATAAGTGCACTAATATTTGCCTTACAGGGGTTTCATAAAGAGCAGAGAAAGAGAAAGGTGTGAGAATATATATGAAGACATAATAGATGAAAACTTCCCTAACCCATGAAAGGATTAGTCATCAAAGTCCAGGAAGCACTGAGTCCCCTAAGGATTAACCCAAAGAGGAGCACACTAAGACACGCTATAATTAAAATGGCAAAAATTAAAGAGCAAATATTAAAAGCAGTAAGGCAAAAGCAACACATAATGTACAAAGTATCTCCCATGAGTCTGTCAGCTGACCTCTCAGCAGAAACTGTGCAGGTCATAAGGGAGTGCCACAGTGCCACAGGAAAAACCTACAACCACGAATACACTACCCAGCAAGGCTCTAATTCATATCTGATGGGGAGATCAAAAGCTTTACAAACAATCAAAAGCTAAGAGTTCAGCTCCACCAAACCAGCTTGACAAGAAATATTAAAGGAATTTTTCTAAGCAAAAAAAAGGCCACAACTAGAAACATGAAAACTGTGAAATGAAGAAGCTCACTAGTAAAAGAAAACATACAGCAAAGGTAGAAAATCATCAACGCACAAACCTATTAGGAGCATTAAAAGACAAAAATAGTAAAATCATTTATATCCACAATTAGCTGTTAAGGGATACACAAAACAATTAGATATATGACATCAGGAGTTCCCTGGTGGCCCAGTGGGTTAAGAATACAGCATTGTCACTGCTGTGGTGCAGGTCCAATCCCTGGCCTGGGAACTTCACATGCCACAAATAATGCAGCCAAAAATTATATCTGTATATGTATATGTATCTATATCTATTTATCCACCTACCTACCTACCTATATCAAAGATAGTACTGGTGAGGGAAAGCGAGCACAAATGTGGGATTGTTAAATGAGGAGGTCAGCAATTTAGAGCAATCAAGTATGTATATAGATTGCTATATACAATAGCATGGTTTTGTCATGGTAACCACAAACCAAAAATCTAGAATAGATAATACACACAAAAAAAGAAAAACAAATCCAAGCATAAAACTAAAGGTGGTTATCAAATTACAAGAGAAAGAAGAAGAAAGGAAAACAAAGACCTATAAAAACTTACCAAATGCAAGTTCATGTGCCTGATGCCCAGTGAGGCCAAACTGAAACATCAGAATTTGGAGCAGAGAAAGGTCTACTATACGGTCATGCCAGAACGGGGGCTCATGCCCAAAAAACCCTGAACTCCTCAAAGAGTTTCAACAGAGCATTTTAAAAGGCAAGGTGAGGGAGGGGTGTGGTTAGTTGCTGCAAACTTTCTTCGTTGCTTTCCACGTAGGTCAGGTCACAATGTTCCTGTCCAGCAAGACAGATGTAATTCTCTGTTCTAAAATTTTTAAACTTTATATGAATGGGATAGTCAGAGCCTTGAGAGTGGGCTCTCCTGTATATTTCAGGCTGTAGGCAACGTTCTTAACTTGAATCAAAATCGACAGAATACACAGGTTAAAGTAAAAGAAATGGATCTAATATGGAGTCAGATTTGTTCCCCCCTATTACAACAACCTGAAAACATTTTACGAAATAATAAGAACCTACATATTAATAATTACCTTAAATATCAATAGACTAAATGCTCCAATCAGAAGACAAAGAGTGGCTGAATGAATACAAAAACAAGACTTGTATATATGTGCCTAGTCACAGACACACACAGATTGAAAGTGAGGGAATGGAAAAAGGTATTACATGCAAATGGAAATCAGAAGAAAGCCAAGTAGCAAAATAGACCTTAAAGTAACTATTAATATAATAGACAAAGAAGGACGGTACATAATGAGGGATCAATCCAAGAAGAAGATATAACAATTATAAATATAGGAGTTCCCGTTGTGACTCCATGGGTTAAGAACCTGACTACTATCCATGAGGATGCAGGTTCAGTCCCTGGCTTCACTCAGCGGGTTAAGGATCTGGCATTGCTGCAAGCTGCAGTGTAGGTTGCTGGTGTGGCTCTGCTCAGGCGTTGCTGTGGCTGTGGTATAGGCTGGCAGCTGCAGCTCCAATTCAACCCCTAGCCTGGGAACTTCCATATGCTGCAGATGTGGCCCTAAAAAGAAAAACAGAAATAATTATAAACATAATATGCACCTAACATAGGAACACATAAATACATAAAGTAAATATAGAGCGTTCCATCCAAAAGCAGCAGAATACACATTCTTTTCAAGTACATGTGGAATATTCTCCAGGACAGATCACACAGAATGCCGGAAAACAAGCCTTGGTAAAATTAAGAAAATTGAAATCATATCAAACATCTTTTCTGTTTTTTTTTGTGTGTGTGTGTGTGTTTTTCTAGGGCCACACCCACAGCATATGGAGGTTCCCAGGCTAGGGGTCTAACAGGAGCTGTAGCCACTGGCCTACACCACAGCCACAGCAAGGGGAATCCTAGCAGCATCATCAACCTACACCACAGCTCACAGCAACGCCAGATCCTCAACCCACTGAGCAAGGCCAAGGATCGAACCCGCAACCTCATGGTTCCTAGTCGGATTTGTTAACCACTGAGCCACAACGGGAATTCCCCCAAACATCTTTTCTGACCACAACACTAGGACTAGAAATTTACTTCAAGAAAAAAACCTGTAAAATACACAAACACATGGAATGTAAACAATATGCTACTAAACAACGAATGAATCACTAAAGAAATCAAATCGAAAATAAAAAATTACCTAGAGACAAATGAAAACGAAAACACAACAATCCAAAATCTATGAGATGCAGCAAAAGCAGTTCTAAGGGGAAAGTTTATAGTGATACAAGCTTATCTCAGGAATCAAGATAAATCTGAAATCAACAACCTAACTTTACACCTAAAGGAACTAGGGAACAAAAAGCAAACAAAACCCAGTGTTAGTAGAAGGAAAGAAATCATAAAGATAGCAGAAATAAATGAAATAGAAACTAAAAAAAAGAAAAGATCAGTGAAATTAAAAGCTGGTTCTCAGAGTTCCCATCGTGGCTCTGTGGTTAACGAATCCGACTAGGAACCATGAGGTTGCAGGTTCGATCCCTGGCCTTGCTCAGTGGGTTGAGGATCCGGCGTTGCTGTGAGCTGTGGTGTAGGTTGCAGACGTGGCTCGGATCCTGCGTTGCTGTGGCGAGGCAGGTTCTCCAAAAGATAAAACTGATAAACCTTTAGCCAGACTTAGCAAGAAAAAAAAGAGGGAGTGCCCAAATCAATAAAATAGAAATGGAAAAAAAAAATTGCAAAAGGGGAAATTACAAACAACGCCACAGAAATATAAAGGATCTTAGAGACTACTGTGAGCAACTGTCTGCCAATCAAGGGGGCAACCTAGAAGAGATGGACAAATTCTTAGAAAGGTGCAGTCTCCCAAAACTGGACCAAGAAGAAATGATAAATGCAAACAGACTGAAATTGAATCAGTAATTTTAAAACTCCAGAGTTCCCATTGTGGCTCAGGGGTCAACGAACCTGACTAGTATCCATGAGGATGTGGGTTCAATCCCTGGCCTCACTCAGTGGGTTAAGGATCTGGTGTTGCCATGAGCTGTTTCGTAGGATGCAGACATGGCTCAAATCCCACGTGGTGTAGGCCAGCAGCTGCAGCTCAGATTCGACCCCTCGTTTGGGAACCTTCATATGCTGTGGGTGTGGCCTTAAAAAAAAAAGACACACAAAAATTTTTAAAAACTCCTAGTAGAAGTTCCCATTGTGATACAATGGGATTGGCGGTGTCTCTAGAGTGCTGGGACACAGGTTTGATCCCCAGGCCAGCATAGTAGGTTAAAGATCTGGTATTGCTGCAGTTGTGGCATAGGGAGCAACTGTAGCTCGGACGTGGTCCCTGGCCTAGGAATTCCATATGCCATGGCATGACTAAAAAGGAGAAAATAGAATAGTGTAAAATAAAATCTCCTAGTAAACCAAAATCCAGGACCAGATAGCTTCAAAGATGAATTCTACCAATCGTTTACAGAAGAGTTAATACCTGTCTTTCTGAAATTATTCCAAAAAATTGCAGAGGAAGGAACACTTCCAAAATCATTCAGTGAGGCCAGCATCACCCTGATACTAAAACCAGATAAAGATATCACAGGAACAGAAAATTACAAGTCAGTACCACTGATGAAACATATGCAAAATTTCTCAACAAAATATTATCAAACCTAATTAAATAGTGTTTTAAAAGGATCATATATCATGATCAAGTGGGGTTTATTCTAGGGATACAAGAAATTTTCAATATTTGCAAACCAGTCATTGTGATCCACCACATTAGCAAGTTGAAGGATAAAAACCATATGATCAGAGTTTCCACGTGGTGCAGTAGGTTAAGGATCCGGCATTATCGCTGTGACAGAATGGGTTCTATCTGCAGCCCAATGCAGTGAGTTAAGGATCCAGCATTGCCAAACATGTGGGCAAAAAATAAAAAAGCATGTCATCTCAGTAGATGTGGGAAAAGCTTTTGACAGCGTTTAACATCCATTTATGATTTATAAAAAACAAAAACAAAACAAAAAACAGCATTCCCATCGTGGTGCAGTAGAAACAAATCCAACTAGGTACCATGAAGTTGCCGTTTTGATACCTGGCCTCACTCAGTGGGTTAAGGATCTGGCATTGCCGTGAGCTGTGATGTAAGTTGCAGACGAGGCTCGGATCCTCCATTGCTGTGGCTGTGGCATAGGCCAGAAGCTATAGATCCCGTTTGACCCCTAGCCTGGAAACCTCCATATGCAGTGGGTTTGGCCCTAAAAAGCAAAAAAGAAAAAAAATTAATTTTAAAAGTTTCAATTCTCCCTAAAAAAATAAATAAAACCGCCATGTACCCCATTGTTCTATTTTTTTTTTTGATAGACAAGAATTAGATTTATTAAGATAGGACATTTGTGAGAGGTGCAGGCAGACAGAGAAGCACTCCCCCAAGCATTAGGTGGGCTACATTTTTATAATCCAAAGAAAGTGAGAAGGGGAAAAGATCACCTTCTTCCTTATTCTTTGAGAAGTCCCACCCCAGTGTTCACTGCAACACTATTTACAGTAGCTATGACATGGAAGCAGCCTAAATGTCCATTGACAGAGGAGTGGATATAGAAGATATGGTGCATATATTCAGTGGAATGTTAACTCATCATTAAAATAAACAGAAAAAAAGAACAAAATAATCATATGCAACAACATGGGTGGACCTAGAGATTGTCATACTAAGTGAAGTAAGACAAAGACAAAATATACTAAGATGTCACTTATATGTGGAATCTAATAAAAAATGACACAAATGAACTTATTTACAAAACAGAAACAGACTCATAGATTTTGAAATCAAACGTAGAGTTACCAAATGGGAACTGGGTCAGGGAGGGATGACTCTGGAGTTTGGGATTGACATATATACACCACTCTGTGTGGAATGGATAACTAACAAGGACCTACTGTATAGCACAGGGAAATCTACTTAATGTTCTGTGATAACCTATATGGGAAAAGAATCTGAAGGGAAATGAGTATGTGAATGACTGATCCACTTTCCTGGACACCTGAAATTAATACAACATTGTAAATCAACTATACGTGAAAAAAAATTTTTTTAAGCCTTAGAAAGTGGGCATAAAAGGAACATACTTAATAATGCCTACATAGGACAAACACACAGCCGAAGATCAGGAACAAGACAAGACAAGAATGTCCACTCTTGCAGCTTTTATTCAACATAATTTTGAGAGTCCTGGCCACAGCAATCAGAAGAAAAAGAAACAAATCTAAATCAGAAAGGAAGGAGTAAAAGTGTCACTGTTTGCAGATAACAAGATACTACATAGAAAATCCTAAAGACACTACCAGAAAACTAGTAGAGCTCATCAGTGAATTCTCTAAATTTGCAGGATGGAAAATAGACAGAAATCTGTTGCATTTCTATACACTATAATGAATTATCAGAAAAGAGAAATTAAGGAAACAATCCCATTTACCATCTCATCTAAAAGAATAAGATATGTAAGTATAAATCTATGTAAGGAGGTAAAAGACCTATACTCAGAAAACTATATGACACTGATGAAAGAAATTAAAGACACAAATGGAAAGATGTACAGTATTTTTGGACTGGAAAAATTAATATTCCTAAAATGACCATACTACCCAAGGCAATATACAGATTCAGTGAAACCCCTATCAGAATACCAATGGCATTTTCCCCAGAACTGAAACAAATAATTTTAAAATGGGTGCATAAACACAAAAGATACTGAATAGCCAAAACAATGTTAAGAAAGAAGAACAGAACTGGAGGAATCATGGTCCCCGACTTCAAACTGTACTGCAAAGCTACAGTATTCAAAACAATGTGATACTGGCACACAGACACATAGGTCAATGGAACAGACTAAAGAGCCCAGAAATAAACCCTTGCACTTATGGTCAATTAATCCATGAAAAAGAAGACAAGAATGTAATAATGAAGAAAAGGCAGTCTGTTCAGTAAACAGTGCTGGGAAAACTAGATAGCTACATGTATCGAACATTTTAAATTAAATCACTTAGCAAGTGTCAGAGGGAAATAACCTTAAATTTATCTATGCCGTTTTTGAACACTAAGGATCAAAGAATATCACGAAGAAACCTGCAGGGAGAAAGAATAAGTCATGTACAGTAAGATAACAGGAACTCGATTTCTCTCCTTCCCCAACCAAAGCACATTAAACAAAATATGTGAAGCAATGGTTTTCAAGACACATAAGGCAGTGAAGAATAATGATTCTCTGAGCTAGAAATAAACAAGGTGAGCTTCATGATTGCCCTTGCTTACTACAGTTGACCCTTGAACCACACAGGTCCACTTATATGCAGATTTTTTTCAGTACCAAATACTACAGTACTACACCATAATTCACGGTTGAATCCACAGATACTGAGTCATGGATACAAAACGGCATATACAAAGGGCTGACTATAAGTTTAACATGGATTTTTGACTGCACAATGGTCAGTGTCTATAACTCACCTGTGTTATTCAAGGGTCATCTGTACTTTGGGAAGATTCCAGGCCATGGCACAGGGAGATCTCTCAAGATTCCTTTCTCCCTGCACCCCTCATCCCAAGCGTTCAACAGAGTAGGATCAATGCGTTCATGTGTGACATAACTACTGAAAGTAGAGGAAGAAAAAAAATCTGAAAGTATTCCACAGTAGTGCCTGGTGCCTGCTCAAATCTGGAAAAAGTGCCTGTTCCCATTAGTTAGACTGGAAAAATGCATAATTCACAGAGGGCATCAGACAGAATCTTCAGGAGGGTTTTGTCTCAGTAATAGGGAGTAATCAGCCTTAGTCCAGTCCTGGTCTGGACCCTCCTAACAGTTTATAAAAGCAAGACCTGAAAGGATGGAAGATGGAACTGTTTCCAAACAGTTCCAGAACAAAGCACAAGAATATTTATATGGAATACAAAATTTTCTAGCACTCAAGGAGTTCCCTGGTGGCCTAGAAGTTAAGGATCCGGCATTGTCACTGCTGTGGCTTGAGTCACTGCTGTGATGCAGTTCAGTCCCTGGCCTGGGAATTTCTGCATGCCACTGGTGCAGCCAGAAAAAAAATTTTCCTAGTACCCAACAATGTAAAATTCATGCTTTCTGGCATCCAAAGATTATCAGTTTACAAAGAAGCAGGAATACGTTACTGATAATTAAGTAATCAATCAGTCAGTCAAAATTGACTTAAAATTGATGGAAATGTTGGAATTAGCAGGCATGGACATTAAAACAGTTACTTTAACTCTTCTGTATGTTCAAGAAGCTAGAGGAAAGATTGAACAGAACGTTATACAGAAGCAAAATATAAAAACTGAACTTTTAATTCAGTGAATTTTATTATACTTCAAATTGAACTTTTAGAAGTGAAAACTGCAATATCTAAGATGAAATATACACTGGATGGCATGAACGTTAAATTAGACCCTAAGAAACAATTAGTGAATTATTTGAAGCCAAAACAGTAGAAACTGTTCAGATGAAGCCCAGAGAGACTAAAGAATCATCCAAAAGAATGGAAAGAGCATCAGGGATACGGCAAAGCAGTGGTAAGGACAGAATGAAGACATTTTAACACTCAAAAAAATGTTTTTCCTCCCATGAATCCTTTCTTAGAAAGCTAGTGGAGGATGTTCTCCAGCAAACAAGGAAGTTAACCAAGGAAAAGGAGACAAATTAGGCCATGGAATCAGATCTGTCATGTGAGTGCTGTCATATTATTGCCAATATAGCAAAGATAAATCTCAAAGTGAAAATTGTATTTGCACAGCAAGCTTACATAATAGGTAGGGCAGAATGAAGCAAGAAGAAAAAGAATCGATGGAATATCTGATATGTTTAAGCCAGTGGTTCTCAAATGCGATGATTTTGCTGCCACATCCCTCACCCTCCCCCTGAATCATTTGACAGTATTTGGTTTACCTGGATAGGGAGTTGTTACAGTGAGTTGAGGCCAGGGATGTTGCACAGGGCAGCCCCTCACAACTAAGAAATAACTGGCCCAAAATTACGGTAGTGATGCTCTTGAGAAGCCCCAGTGTAAGCATACTAGCAAGTTAATTGGGGAAGTTAGAAAAAAATTTTAGGATTTTTCTTTTTTTTTTTTTTTTTAATTATGCAAGTCAAAAAGGAGAGGCTGTGGTAGCTGTTGGAAAAAACAACATTTGTTTAAGGATTTTTTTTTTTCTTCTTTTCACAGCTGCATCTGTGGCATATGAAAGTTCCCAGGCTAGGGGTTGAATCAGAGCTGTAGCTTAGGCGTACATCACAGCCACAGCAACATCAGGTCCAAGCCACATCTTTGACCTACTCCACAGCTTGCAGCAATGCCAGATCCTTTAGCCCCTGAGTAAAGCCAGGGATCAAACCTGCCTTTTTGTGGAGACGATGTGGGGTCCTTGACCTACTGAGCCATGTTGGGAACTCCCAAGATTTAAGAAAGCTAATAGGAGTATGGTATGTACTTGGCTTGCAGTAAATTATATATACATATTATATAACAGTAACTACTAATGTAACCAAAAAGTCATATTCTGATATTAAATAATGTTAAGATGGGTATGTTTAAGTAGAGAAAAAGTGTGAAAATGGGATGGGTGTAAAAGAGCATGTCTTTGGAGCTCCCATTGTGGCTCAGCAGGTTACAAACCTGACTAGTATACATGAGGATGCAGGTTCGATCCCTGGCAAGAAAGAAAGAAAAAACCCAAGAAGAGCACATCGTTGCTGTGAGTCAATATTTAGTTTCAAAACTGATAAATCAAGAAATAGTGATAGAAGCTTTTATATTAAAATATGTAGGTAATTACCAAAATGAAAATGTTTAAAGACTTCAAGATGGTTGTCTCTGAGAATTGAAACTAATGGAAGTTTGTGAAAAGTTGGAGTATGGGATTTAAAAGTACTAGTATTTGTTTTTTTAAAACTGTAGGAATATATTATTTTAATTAAAATTTGATTTTAAATGAAGACAAAGGTTATATTTTTGTGTATGTATACAAATATATATATTCTCATCATTGAAGAAATTCAAAAGGTGTATCAAAGTCTCTGAAAATGCAGTTTCCTTGAATGAGACAGCATTTATTAATAAGTATAAGTTCTAATATAATCGATGACATTTTTATTTATTATTCTCATCACTGAGTTTTCACCAAGGTAGTCATTTCTTTTTTTTTTTTTGTCTTTTTGCCTTTATGTAGAGCTGCACCCGCGGCATGTGGAGGTTCCCAGGCTAGGGGTCTAACAGGAGCTGTAGCTGCCGGCCTTCACCACAGCCACAGCAACGCGGGATCCGAGCCATGTCTGCAACCTACACCACAGCTCATGGCAACACCGGATCCTTAACCCACTGAGCAAGGCCAGGGATCAAACCCACAACCTCGTGGTTCTTAGACGGATTCGTTAACCACTGAGCCACGAAGGGAACTCCCAGTCATTTCTAAATATCAAAAAATAATTCTGATTGTCCTGATGATATTGACTTAATTATTTCCGTGTTTTTTCCCTTATGTTACAGTTGCAGGACGTGAGTTTGAATCTCTGGAATGTCTACAGCAAGATGGATCCTATGTCTCTGGAAAGTTTGCTTTCAGAAGTAAGGAGCCACAGAATATTTAACTTAGAAATGTTATAACCAGCTCAGTTATCCACTAATGGTATTTAACTTGAAGAATTGGAGGATATATTTTAATTTGCCTTGGTCAAAGACTTGAGCAGTTTCTTCCCAGATTGTTATCTTGAACTCTTTGTGGGTGGAAAGGGACCTGGAAGAGTAGTACTACCTCTTCTACTCTGAGGAAACCTCTCCTGAGATGAGACCAAAGCTGCCTGCCTGGTCTGAAGTTTAGGATTTCACCTAAAGATATTCTTTCCATTGGGCTGGACTTTAAAAAAGAGTACAGAGGGTGCCTTTGCACCTTCTGAAAAAATAAAGTTGGGGTATGCCTTAAAGGAACCAAGGACTAGACAGAGGTTGACAGCATTTTTCTGTAAAGGGATAGATAGTAACATTTTAGGTCTTGTGGGCCCTATGTCTCTGTTGAAACTATTCAACAATGCCATGATAGACAGTGCTTTAACAAATACATGTGTCTGGGTGCAAAGGAAACTTTATTTATAAAAATTTATGGCCTACGTATGTACCGTAATTTACTGACTCCTGGATTAAAGGGTTAGGAATTAATTTTTAATCTGAACTTTGAAAAAAAAAATCACAGGGTGGGTGAAGCAATTTGCAAGGAGGAGCAACAAAGAAAACTAAGGAATAGGTACGTTGGTTAACTTAGTAGTGTCTCTCAGCAGTCATGGATGGATATGCATGGAAAAGAACAGCCAGATTTTTTTCTTTTTAGGGCATATGGAAGTTATCAGGTTAGGGGTCAGATTGGAGCTACAGCTGCCAGCCTACACCAGTCATAGCAACGCAGGATCTAAGCCACATCTTAGAGTTCCTATTGTGCCTCAGCAGGTTACGAACCCAAGTAGTATCCGTGAGGATGTGGGTTCAATCGCTGGCCTTGCTCATTGAGTTAATCCGGTCCGTGTTGCCATAAGGTGTGGGACAGGTCACAGACGTGGCTTGGATCCCAAGTTGCTGTGGCTGTTCTAGGCTGGCAGCTGCAGCTCTAATTTGACCCCTCGTTTGGGAACTTGTATATGCCACAGGTGTGGTCCTAGAAAGAAAAAAAAATATCTGACTGCAGCAGCTCAGGTTGCTGTGGAGTCATAGGTTCGATCCCCAGATACAGCATTGCAGCAGCTGTGGCGTCGAGGTTGTAGCCCAGATTCAGTCCCTGCTCCAGGAACTTCCTTATGCTGAGGGTGTAGCCATAAAATTTAAAACAAACCAAAAAAACAGGGTCCTACTGTATAGCACAGGGGATTGTATTCATTGTCCTGTGGTAAACCATAATGATAAAGAGTATGAAAAAGACTATATATCTAAAACTGAATCAGTTTGCTCTACAGCAGGATTTAATACAACATTATAAATCAGCTATACTTTAGTAAAATTTTAAAAATATATTTTTGGGAGTTCCCGTTGTGGCGCAGTGGTTAACGAATCCGACTAGGAACCATGAGGTTGCGGGTTCGATCCCTGGCCTTGCTCAGTGGGTTAAAGATCCGGCGTTGCCGTGAGCTGTGGTGTAGGTCACAGACGCGGCTCGGATCCTGCGTTGCTGTGGCTGCGGCGTAGGCCAGTGGCTACAGCTCCGATTAGACCCCTA
>PVHT021183543.1:24523866-24572574 GCA_004024745.2 Catagonus wagneri | reverse complement strand
ATTTGGAAGTGTTCCTGGCCAGAACTCTCTTCTCTAATCATGTTTTTGATTTGCCACTCTAGCCCTAATAGGCAGCCATTTGTTCTCTTTGGTAATCATTCCACCCGAGAAAACCTGAATGCTGGCAACTTTAACTTCCCCTCTGAAGGGCACCTGGTACGCAGCACTGGACCCAGTGGGAGCTTTGCCAAACACATGGTGAGTGGCTTCACCGCCTGGTGCTTAATTGATTGTATTATCAACCCTGTAGGGAGGAGGGGATAAATGGAACCGTTCCAAATAGTGTATGGATTTAACTTTGCCACAGGCACAGCCAAAAAGAAAAAATGATAATATAAAAAAAAATAATTGGGGATCTTTATTTTGCAAACATGGGAACCTAATGAAGTCAAGGAATTTACCTGAGACCTGCTCCTAAAGTGGTAGGGGTCCTAGTTATGAACTTTCATCTTCATTCAGCTCTATTTCAAGGAGACATACTTAGTCCTTCCCATTTCTGTGCATAATTTACAAATTAATAGGTGACTTGTAAAGCATACAAATCTGATTATCTGAACTGTTTTACATTACATTTGCAAATTCTGTTGTACCAGTTTCCTTTTTTAATGTAAACATCAATAAATTTAATGATATGTGCTCACATAAATTTGTGACATCATCTAAGCAAGCAGGTTGGAAATACATGGCACCTTAAAAAAACTTTAGTTTGGGAAAATTTGGAAATCCAAGGACCATGTTTTAATTAAGGAAATAAGCCTATCAGCCAATAATTAGAAGTGTGTACATGAATTTTCATTTAGGATCATGGCACTGTTGATCGTATTCACTATGGTGAATTTTAGCTTAGTCAGAATCAAAATTTTATTTTAAATCTATAACTTGGATTCACAGTGGACACAATATTACAGAAAAATGCCATATATTTTCTTGTGACATCCTTAAACAATAGGTTAAAATAGAAGGGATGAATATTTGTGTCATATTTAGCTATTTTTAATATGCTGTGCTAATTTCCTTTCCTTTAGTTCTTATGGTAGCATTTTTGCATTTTGTACCTGCGTTTTCCTAAACTCTGATGAGATCTTGGATTTTTAAAAGAGAGAAGGACATCCATTTCCATCTGTGTAAGTGAACAATCAAACAGGAAAAAAAAATAAGAATTTAAAAGTCCAGAGAACTTTCTTTTCTGGAAGATCTCTGTACAGGGACAAAAAGTAAATGAAGATGGGGACCTGAGTAGCTCCTCTGTTCCTGAATTTGTAGCCATACCCCACACACATCTGCCTATCACGTCAGCCAAGATCCTCACTGTTAAATTTCAGGACTGCATATTAATGACACTCAAAACCCAAGCACATTTCCTCTTTTTTCCTTCTCAGGAAAATATCTCAGTTGTTAAATATCTTGGGGCCCTGGGCCGACCCAACGGCAACCTCATAGCCCAGGTTAAAAATGCACACAAGATACCTTTGGAAAAGTGACAATTAAAGGTGACCTTTTCCTGTATGCATTTAAAAAACAATAAATCAGCTGTTGGTAAGGTAAAATTGATTTCCATTAACTGTACACTTTTTGTTTCTCTAACAGTACACTCTAAGTCCTCGCTCCTTTACTTTTTTTTCCCCTGACATCCAGGTAGTACAGTGTGTTTCACCAAAGGGACCTCTTGCTTGTTCAAGAACATACTTTTTTGGAGCTACTCATGTTCCTTACTTTGGTAAGTCCCTGTAAGTTGTGCTCTCATCAACTTTCCTAATGAATAGTTTCTCCCGTGAACTAGATATGGTCTCAGGATTTACTGCTTTCCTCAGAAACTCATAGCCTCTAACTCCCTCTTAATTCCAGATGGAGAGTTGATGTGCCTAACATATTTCTCACACAGTGTATTTCAGGATGAATAATTATCATCTCAATATATAGTAAGTCTAACCATGTGTAAGACCGTGTGCTTGGTATCAGAGGGAAGGCAAAGGTGAGTCAGCTGTCATTGGAGAAAGCGGGAGGAGATATGGCCTGCAATGGGAGTTTGGATGACTCAGCATCCAGAAAGGCTAGGCTGACTGAGGCCGTCCTCCTCGCTGGGCTAACCAGAACCTACAGTTATCCACAGAGACATGGAGAAGAGCCTCTCAAATGAATGAGGATCCCAGCACTGTTCCACAGAGGAGAGTGCGTCACAAACCAGGTTTCCTCCTGAGTGTTGTTAAATAAGCCAGGAAACTGAAAGAAGCATGACATTGGTTGAATAATTTTTTTTGGCCATGCCCTTGGCACGCAGAAGTTCCCAGGCCAGGAATCCAACCCATGCCACAGCAATGACAATGCTGAATCCTTCACCCAGTGAGCCACCAGGGAACTCCTTGGATTTGATAATTTTAAGGAGATGAAAAAAGAGGCAGAAATCAACCTGCATACTTATACCTCCTAGTTTAAAAAATTAAAAATAGAGACAAAAATATTCCAGAGCCTATTCTGCATTGGGTAGGGCGTATGGTTTAAGATATGAGCAGAGCTGCATGTTTTCTCTGTTGTTTAGTGGTGATGCTGAGCGAGTTGTCAAAATAAGTGTTGGGAATGAAGGTTTAGGAGGATCCTGGGAGAAGCTAGGTTTCCCTGTTGTTTGTGTTTGTACCATATGTAACTCAAAACAAAAAAGTTCTTGACATCTTTAAATTAAGAAATTCTAGGGGTTCCCGTCGTGGTGCAGCAATTAACGAATCCGACTAGGAACCATGAGGTTGTGGGTTTGATCCCTAGCCTTACTTAGTGGATTAATGATCCAGTGTTGCCGTGAGCTGTGGTGTAGGTCACAGACGTGGCTTGGATCTGGTGTTGCTGTGGCTGTGGTATAGGCCAGCAGCTACAGCTCCGATTTGACCCCTAGCCAGGGAACCTCCATATGCTGTGGGTTTGGCCCTATAAAGCAAAAAAAAGGAAAAAAAAGAAAAATTCTAGCCTCCTTGTGAGGTCTTTCCATCTGTTATCTTATCACAACTTTTTTTTTCAGCCACACCCACTTCATATGGTAGTTCCTGGGCCAGGAATCGAATCCAAGTCACAGTTGCAACCTGCACCAGAGCTGTGGCAGTGCCAGACCCTTAACCCATTGTACCGCAGCGGGAATTCCCTAATCTCATCATATTCTTAATACATGGTCCTTTTTCACAGGAGATGACAACAAGGTGCCCAAGAAAACTGAACAAATGTAAGTCTTCATTTCTGTTACACTTTTTTTTTTTCTCAAAGTTGAGATACTCAGAAGTTGTGACTGTCCCATCTATCTCCTTTTGAGATCAGCATTGGGTAGGGCGTATGGTTTAAGAGATGAGCAGAGCTGTGTAGTCTCCCAGGATGTCCCAGTCCCTGTCTCTAATCTTGAATTCCAGGCTAGAGACTCTGCCAGATTTGCCATTTGCTCCTCCCTCCAGAACTCAGAGACTTCCTGCCTGCACACGCATGCATTTAAATGGCATAACTCTTCTTAATATGCCTTACATATAGTTTATATATAGAAGATATAATTTTATGCATTTTTTATTAGGGGCTTGCCAAAAACTTAAAACATCCTGAAACATTGGGAGAATCTGTATGAAAGTGCATCTGGTATAAGAAGTGTTTCCTCTGAATTTGACACTCATGCTTGTGGAGCAGAGCTAGAATCTCAACTCAGGCCATGCAACTTTACAAAGGACCTAGTGTTGACTTCTCCCCACTTCCCGCCAACTCCCACATACAGCAGGAAATTGAAGACAGGAAATAAAGTCACTAATGCTTATAGTAGTCTGTTTGGGCTGCAGTAACAAAATACCACAGAGTAGGAGTTCCCTTCGTGGCTCAGTGGTTAACAAATCCGACTAAGAACGATGAGGTTGCGGGTTCGATCCCTGGCCTTGCTCAGTGGGTTAAAGATCCGGCGTTGCCATGAGCTGTGGTGTAGGTAGCAGACGCGGCTCGGATCCCACGTTGCTGTGGCTGTGGTGAAGGCCGGCAGCTACAGCTCCTGTTAGACCCCTAGCCTGGGAACCTCCATATGCCGCGGGTGCGGCTCTAGATAAAAGGCAAAAATACAAAAAAAAAAAAAAAAAAATTACCACAGAGCAGGTGGCTTAAAAATAGAACTTTTTCCCCACAATTCTAGGGGCTAGAAGTCTAAGGTCTAGGTACCAGCAGGGTTGGTTTCTAGTGAGGCTTCTCTCCTTGAGTTGAAGACCGCCACATTCTCCGTGTGTCGTCACTTGGCCTTTCCTCTGTGCTCACATGCAGAGAGAGAAGGATCTCCAGTGTCTCTTCCTCTTCTTATGAGGACACCAATCCTATTGGATTAGAGTCCTACCCTTATGACTTCGTTTAACTTTAATTACCTCTTTAAGGCCCAACAGTCACACTGGGGGTTATGAATTTTGGGAGGACATAATTGGTCCATAATAGTGCTGGAATTTCTATTTCCATAAAGGAATTTTCCTTCAGAAATATTAACATTCCAAGTTCCCGTCATGGCTCAGCGGAAACAAATCTTACTGGTATCCATGAGGACGCAGGTTTGATCCCTGGCCTCACTCAATAGGTTGAGGATCCAGCATCACTCTGTGAGCTGTGGTGTAGGCCACAGACACGGCTCAGATCTGGCATAGCTGTGGCTGTGGTGTAGTCCGGCAGCTGAAGCTCCAATTCGACCCCTAGCCTGGGAACCTCCATATACTGCAGCCCTAAAATGACAGGGAAAAAAAGAAAGAAATATGAACAGTTCTGTTCTATTATTACCTAATTATATATCCCAGCCTAAACTTATTAGATCTATCCTTCCAAAGGCTGACAGTGACAGGTCACAGAGAATCATCCTTATTAAAAGGTACGTTTCCCAAGCTGTATAGTAGTTCCCAGAACTACTGAATCAGGATCTCTAGGGTAGGGCCCATGGAACACTATTTTATAAGAAATATTATATATATATAAAATATAACATAAGGTAATATAATCACACTACAGAAAATTTGGAAACTAGAGAAAAAAATAAGATCAGTTGGGATCAACACATACTCACTATTTTACATATGTATAAAATATGTAAGTAACAAAAACCTACTGTGTAGCACAGGGAAGTCTACTCAGTACTCTATAACCTATATGGGAAAAGAATCAAAGAATGGATTTATGGATAACTTATTTTGTTGTACCTCTGAAACTAACCCAACATTACAAGTCAACCCTACTCCAATAAAAGTTTTTTTAAAAAGATCAGCCATTTTCTCTTCTTTGACACTACTCTTTAGTACCTTAATGGGTATCTATTTAGGGTTTTTGTTTGTTTTTTAATTACACATTTAGGTTTTGTGTAGCCGTAATTATAATGTGTATACAATTCTTTTGTGGGTCTTTATTTTAGCAACAAGTCAATCACATTCTCACATGTTAGTGGATACATATAATCTTGCTTTGTACCTGCTTGTGCTTCCATGCCAGCTCTACTTAGCCTTTGCCTTGGATTCTCATTTTGGACCCTTAGACATTTCACCTAAACCAAATCCATCAGTGCTCTCCTTTAGGGACTGCTGCTGAGAGCCGCTTGGGCCCATGTCAGGTGACTTACTAAATCATAGGGCTGGTGGAACTTGGGCCTAATGGAGTCCTAGTGAAGGCAACACAGCACCATCCAGGCATAGAGCAGATCCTTCCCTAATCCAGGCCATTTTATGAGTCAGAGCCAGGTAGCTTTATATTGAGCTCTTGCCTGAAGGTCTGTATAGAGAAGGCCCAACCAGGGGGTCAGCCTGACGAGTGTTGGTATTGAATGATGTTTGAATTAAGCTGGGTGAGGGAGGGAGGAAGCATATCTTTATATGTCTTTGGTGTTGGCCTCTGTGAAGCTTTGCCCTTGGTGTTGAGGTACAGGATTCTTATCATACCTGAAAGTGGCCAAGCTCTTTGGCACTGTCCCTGCTGGGCATCTTCCTCCCAAGACATGCCCTTCTGCTATGGCCTGGCCGGCAGTCTTCAGGATATGTTGCACCTTGAAGCTGTCATTTTGTCCTTTCTCTTTTTCTTCTGCCCAGTTCAGTCTCTTACCCACAGGGCAGAGGTGTGGTGTAGGAGCCAAGGAGGAAACTGAAGGAGCTGGCAATGTGATGTGGCACAGTGGAAAAGCACCAGGCTGAGAACAGACCTGAGTTCAAGTCTGCTGTTTTTCTATGACTTTGGACAACTTATTCCACCTCTGTAGGCCCTATCTGTTTTGTTCTCTAAGATGAGAGTGTTAGACCAGATCATTTCTGTGTCACTTCCTGCTATCAAATTCCTTTTGCCTTCCTTTACCTGTGAGAAGATTCTCAGGCTTAAAAACAGACATATTCTTAGGTAAGGCATTTACCCGCCAGACTTCTCCCTTGCCTTTCAGGGCCTCATGGATGAGCGCCTTCTCTCTGTAATTATCCCAGTAAGGTCCTGGATCTCCTTCCCCCAAGGCAGTGGTTCTCAACCAAAGGAAATTTTACCCACCAGTACCTCCCCAGCACCCTCCCCAGCACCGCATCCCCAGGGACATTTGGCAGTGTCTGGAAACATTTTTGGTTGTCACAGCTGGGAGTACTACTGAGAGGCCAGGGATGTTGCTAAACATCCTATAATACACAGGATAAGACCCCACAATGAAGAATTAGCTGACCCCAAATGCAGAGGTGGTAAAACCTTACCCTAAAGGGAACCAGACCTGGAGTTTCTAGGGATCTTCATGGCAGTCTCCATCTAGCAAACAAAAAACCTTCTTCTAATGACTTTGGGAAGTGAGAAGTCATACCGAAAGGGAAAGACCAGGCAGGGCCGGGGATGCTTCCCCTCAAAAGCATTTTCTATTCCCTAGATTCAGGTAAGCTGTTTGGAAAGCAGTCTGTGGCTGTCTTCCCTTCAGTTGGATAATCTCTTTGCCCCCGGAGGGCTCCAACCCTGAGGTTCCAGTAGCAGCCAGCCCTTAGCAGGTCTGAGAAGGAGACTTGAAGATGTGATGTGGTTGATTCCTGGAAAAGCAGCAACTCTGTCAAGATACCTTTCAAGGAAGTTCCCATGTGGTTCAGCAGGTTAAGAATCCGACATAGTCTCTGTGAGGATGCGGGCTTGATCCCTGACCTCTCTCAGTGGGATGAGGGTCTGGTGTTGGCACAAGCTGTGGTGTAGGTCACAGATGTGGCTCAGATCTGGTGTTGCCGTGATATGGCATAGGTCGACAGCTGTAGCTCCTATTTGACCCCTGGCCCAGGAACTTCCATATGCCATAGGTGCATCTGTAAAAAGACAAAAAAAAAAAAAAAAAGACACCTTTCAGGTCCTCATAGACGGTCAGGGAGCCCATACAGTTTTCTCCTGTTAGATCACAGCAGGGAGGGTTGGTCTTTTGAACAGAATTAAGAAAAGCCAGTTCTTTTATCTTTTTACAACAGCAAAGTAATTGGAATGGGACACATGGATTTTGAAAGGTTTAGAAATCAAGTTCTGTTGTTGTACTTTAATCATTCTATTTAAAAATCAGTTTCTTAGAGAATGTCATTTATGTGCATGCAGCTTTTGATAAAACTTTGTGATGCTTTAGTTAACCCTTATTTTTTGTTGTTAAAGTAGGCTCTTGTCACAGGTGTATGCTGCTGTTATTGAGGCTGTTTTGGCTGCCATTGCATGTTATGCTAAAACTTCCAGTCTAACAAAGGTAATTTAAATACCACATTTTTCTTTCCTTAGTAGTTATTTTAACGTACAACTTCTTATCCATCAGTTTTTTTCTTTGGACACCTTACAGTACTTAGTTTTCTGTGAGCCTGGGCACCAAAGAGATACCTTATTTGAGCTCATGATGCCTGTGATCTGTTGTTGCATTATGACTGACAGCTAATCCACACTTCTTTGTAGATATCTGGTTGTGTTAAATAAAAGTCATTCTGTAGTTTAATGTTTTACCTAGCAGTTTTTTAAAAGGCCTTTAAAAGTTTAAAGCAAAATATAGATTATTTTACTATGACTCTTAATAAAGTTAGATAAGCTTGTTTTGAGTTATATAGTTTGGTTTCCTATCATTTTTTTTTTTCAAAAATTAACTGCAGATTAGAAAATCTGACTTCTTTCCTAGATAGGCACATGTGTTCTCATCCTCTGACCATTAATGTCCTTGCTGTTGCGGTTATTAACCTGTTCTTCTGAGTTGGATTCTGTATCTGACCTGGTAATGAGATAAGAAGAGTCATCTTGATGCCTCCAGTAGGACCTTTCCTGAAACAAGCCATTTGACCTTGGAAATGTTGTGTTGTAGATATCAAAGAGAGTGTAGTCTAGTCACCAGGTCCTGGCCATCTGCCCTCCTCACTGATACTAGTACTTGGGATTTCTCAGCCCTTTAGCTGAAAGCCTGTGCAAAACCATTGGTTATCCTTCAATAACAGTTCTGCACCTTTGTTTTTTACCTGATCTTTTGTAACTTCAGTTATTTGAATATTCTTAGCATCTGAGCAAAAACACTGAGGGCCTTGGTCCCTCCCCCAGGGCCAGGGGAGGAGAGGGGAGGAGAAAAGCACTTTTCTAAACCTCACAACAGCGCTGTCCCAGCTGGCTTCAGCTCACCAGCAGATCAGGTTCCTGTGCCCACCTGCCTGAATGAAGTGTTTTCTCATGAACTCAGCCTGAAGAAAGTAGACACCTATTTCCCTTAACAAGATGTTTTCACTTTAATCTGTGGATGTGTGCAAAGTAGTCACGTAGAGGGGACGCGCACAGTGTTTTCCTGGCCAAGTGTTAGGACTCTTCCTGTCAGAATGCGTACCTCTTTCATGCTGTGAAAGCTTATTGTCCCTGTTTTGTTGCTGGTTTTATAGGCCAAGGAGGTAGCTGAGCAGACCCTAGGATCCGGGTTAAACTCTTTCGAGTTGATGCAGTTTAAGGCAACCCTACGGTAAGTAATGGCTGATATTGTCTATAAACCTTTAATGTTTGTGTTTTTAAAACCTTATTTGGAATTCCCATTGTGGCTCATTGGGTTAAGAATCTGACTAGTATCCATGAGGATGTGGGTTTGATCTCTGGCCTTGCTCGGTGGATTAAAGGCTACAGTGTTGCCATGATCTATGGTGTAGGTCACAGACGCAGCTCAGATTGGCATTGCTCTGGCATAGGCCAGAATGTGCAGCTCTGATTCAGCCCCCTGTCTGGGAACTTCCATATGCCACAGGTGCAGCCCTAAAAATCAAAATTAAAAAAAAAAAAAAACTTTTCTTGGAGTTCCCATAGTAGCTCAGTGGTTAACGAATCCGACTAGGAACCATGAGGTTGCGGGTTCGATTCCTGGCCTCGCTCAGTGGGTTAAGCATCTAGCGTTGCCGTGAGCTGTGGTGTAGGTTGTAGACACGGCTCGGATCCTGTGTTGCTGTGATTGTGGCGTAGGCCGGCGGCTACAGCTCTGGTTGGACCCCTAGCTTGGGAACCTCCATATGCCATGAGTGCAGCCCTAGAAAAGACAAAAAAAATAAAAACAGAAACAAAAAAAAAGCCTTTTCTCCTCCTTTGTAACTGATATTCAATCACCCTTTTGGAAATGCTCCAGTAAATCAGTAAGATGTATGAAGGAGAGTCATTCGTGATCAGGGCTTTATTTGAGAGGCCAAGGATCCAGGAGGGGAGGAACAATATGAGAGTCAGATACACTGAGGCTAAAATGGGAGGCACATCAATGCTAGAACCAATGGAGACCTTACAGACCTGGGAAGCTAACCTTCATGAACACAGTCCATTCAACCTTTTGTCCTACATGAGACAAAAGCACACAGAGTGACAAAGGAGACAAAAGATACCAATATTGGAATTTCTTTAAGAATACTTCTGGGATGTGCCCTGTGGTACCTCAGCTCCATGCCCCACATTTTATAGATCTAGAGTTCTGGGTAGTAAGAAGGAGCATTTATAGAAAGTTAAGTCAGTTAATGATCTAACAAGAAAAATTCTATTGCTGCATCTCCAGGAGCAGAGCAAAGAGCCAGAACTCTTTTGGTACAAACCTTTAGGCTTGCTTAAGCTCTCTTTTCCTTTCTTCTGGGTCTTCTGGATCCTATACCTCTGTCCATGAGAGAGGAGGGCCAGAGGAAGTTTGGCCCCTTAAGGCCATGGTCTGGCCTGCACTGTCTGTTCCTGGCAGACCTGAGTTTGAGGAAGCTCCTTTGCTTTCCAGCTGTGTTACCTAGGGCCAGATAAGGAGCTCTCTGTGCATCTGTTTCCTCATCAGTGATTGGGCAAGTGAATGGTTGTACTGTCTCAGTGGGTTCTCTTCTGTCACCATCTGTATGGCTGGCAGTGTCATTCCATTCCTCCTGGCCTTGGGTCCTTGCCCAGCCCAATCTACCTTTTCAGGGCAGGCTACTTCTCAGTCCCAAGGCCTTCTCAGCATAGGTGTACCACCCTGCTGGAGGAAGGAACAAGAAGAGAACATCCAAGTAATAGGAGCCGAGTCTGCCAAGGCCAGGCTGCTACCCTAGAGCCCCACGCCCTTCTTTCCATGTGGTCACTTCCCTCAAAGTGCGTCAGATGGACAAATCTTCTCCTGGGAGGAATGTGAGAAATGAGCCTACTGACCAGTACTTGTTAAGGCAAAAAGTTAAACTTATACAATTTAGAAACTTTCTTTTACAAAAAGGGCTTTCCAAAAGGATTTTCTGGTTATTCTTCAGCTCCGAAGCCCTGGCCATGCCCCTTATTACACAGCAGTTGACTATGGGTAGCAGTCTGCTTTTGAGCAGAGGTGGCAGTTTGAACACAGAGATGGTGAAGAGGGGGAAGATGAGGAGAGTATGTCCAGGCTATGGGCCAGAGGCCCAGGACTAGTACAGGTTTATTCTCAGTCTGCCATGGACAGCAATCTCCTGCTGTATCCAAGAGTCTAGATAGCTCTGAGAATCTGACTGGAGTCAGACACTGGCCCCGAATTTGCTGATGGAATGATACCCTGGGGCAGGTAAGGACAACGCACAACCTCAGCGATGGCTGTGAGGGCCCAGCACAGGTGCACTGCAGCAGCAGGTGTCTGGGGAGGATGCTAACACAGTGCTTGCAAGAGCAGACTGATTTTGTTTTACTTTGTTTTGGGTCTACAGCTCCAAGATGGCTTTTCATATACATGCTGTGAATAATCAGGGGAGGTAAGTATACGTTCATAGTGTGTCCCTCATTTGGGGCAAGTTTTAGGAGCAAAAGGAAAGACTACCTTGTATCTGATGGCATGGGATGGTCTCATAGTTCCACACCTAGCAGTGGCATCACTCCAGAAATGGGCTCAGAGCTGCCTGAATGCTTCCCATGGAAAGGCGAGGGCGGGTTTGGATGAATATAATCCCCTTCAACGGGAATTCTGCGTACGTGCAACCCAGTGTTTTGAAAACTCCCTGAGAGAGATCTGAGTCTGAGAGCTGCTTCTAAGTTGAAAAAACAGAACATCGTAAATTTAATATATGTCTCTCCCATCACTTTCCTCTTTTAGAATCGTGCCTCTGGACAGTGAAGATAACTTATACTTTGTGAAGACGGTAAGCAGAACTGTTACAGGTCAACTCTCAGGGAATGGCCTGTAGAGGACACCTACAGGGGTGACATAGCAGTGTGTGGGAGTCGAAAACTGGTCTGTTTTCAGCACTGGTCCACCTGCAGATGGCCTAGGCAACTGTACCAGGCCCACCAAGGCTATAGTCCCACGTCTTGACACTCCGGGTGCAGAGTCTTAGCTCGGGCATGGGGAGTGAGGGTTGGGGTAGTAAACACCCCTTTCTTGAGGTTAAGAAGGCTTCCTCCAAGTGGCTGAGATTGCTCTGACCTCACATGGAAATCTGAGCTGAGGACAAGCCTACCTGGACACAGACTAAGTTTTCAGTGGCTTCTCTGTGTTCCAAGGCCTATGTTAAGCCTTTATTTAGCAGGAGCTTATGAAAATAAAAACAAACATTAAAAAAAAAAAAAAAAAAAAACAGGGGTCCCTGTTGGGGCTCAGTGGAAAGGAATCTGACTGGTATCCACGAGGACGCGGATACTAGCCTGGATCAGTGGGTTAAGGATCCAGTGTTGCTGTGAACTGTGGTATAGCTCATAGATGCAGCTCGGATCCCATGGTGCTGTGTCGGTGATGGAGGCCAGTGGCTATAGCTTGGGAACTTCCTTATGCTGAGGGTGTGGCTTTGAAAAAAAAACTAAAAAACACAGAGGCCTGAGTTTCCTGTGAAGTGGGATAGTCAGAGCAAAGCTTTCTGGCCTGTATTCTGAGGACACACTGATGGGCCAGGGAAATGGGTTTAGATATACAAAAATATTGGTCCCTGGGATGGGCTGGCATCTTCTTAGGGAGCCAGAATTTCTAGGCCAGTTGCTCCTAGCACAGCCGAGTCCTCTGTTTACCCCAGTGCATCCTCATGCAGAGAAAATTGGCAAGCAATGCATGAGAGGATGGTGGACATCCAGCCAAGATTTTGGTTGTAGTATATGTAGGAACAAGTTATACCTTGAGTCCATTCTGTGGCTACTGCCTGAGTCTTACTTTTGGTGAGCTTTTGGAACTGGCTAGGCAGGTATGGATGACTTGGTGTAAACACATGCCCCCCACCATCACTATAGACAAGTAGTGTTACCTCATCTGCAGGTAATAGTGCACCGTGGGTAATTTGTCGAGGTTGTGAGGAGTTTCTGTGTTGATAATACACTTGTACTCCCGCTGTCAGCATTTTGTGTTGAGGTTCTTTTAGACCAATTGAGACTTTTTTGTGACATTATTAAGACACTGGGAAATACTTTCTGGTATTTAGGTGATAATGCTTAATCTCTTTGCTGGACTTTACTTGACTTCTCTCCTTAGACTCCTGTGCAGTGAAGGTAATTGCACTGGAGTAGGGATTAGGAGTCCAGTAGAATCAGACTGCTGTGTTAAGTATGCATTCAGTGGCACTAATGAAATATGAAAGAAAAGATAGTGTGTGGGTGCTTTCTGTCCAGATCTTATCCTCCCTTCCGGGCAAAGATGAAGTTCTTCCTCCTCCAAGCCTAGCCAACTGGTTTTGCCTACAAGTACCATATTCCTATAGTACTCACAGGTTATGCCATATAAATTAGGGAGTAATTCTGTAGCGATGTGCCACATGATAATGCCCTTGTCTCTCCAACTATGATTACAGGTTTCCTGAAGATAGGAACCATGCTTCGTATTTTTTCTCTTTTCCATGCCGCATGTGGAACGTACATAGCAAGTGTCTAACATATGCTCCATGTATTATTTTTAATGGTCTCTCTCCCCTTCTTCAATACCAGAAGCGAAATAAGAAGTGGGGGTTAGGTACCCACAGGATTTGTCTTCCTAATTTAGCTGGGAACCAAAGAAGTGGAGTTCCTTGTCATTTAAAAGGAACCATGTAGCCTAAGAAGGTTCTGTCTTCAAATACTCAAAAATCTTTGGTATAGATTTAGGTAAACCTTCTAGTTGTCAAACCTAATCAGAAATTTAACTAAAATTTAAAGCCTGTGTGTCATTTTCGTGCCTTCCTTTATCATGACAACATGGAAGATTAAAGACTTTGACTTTAACTGTTTTTTTTTTTTCAACTTTTCTGCCATCTCTCTTTTTTTTTTTTGGTTTTTTTATGGCCTCACCTGTGGCACATGGAAGTTCCCAGGCCAGGGGTTGAATCGGAGCTGCAGCTGCCAGCCTACACCACGGCCATAGCAACGCCATATCCGAGCCACATCTGTAACCTACACCACAGCTCACAGCCACACCGGATCCCCAGCCAAGGCCAGGGATCAAGCTCACATCCTTATGGATATTAGTAGAGTTCATTACTGCTGAGCCATTGTGGGAACTCCGTGCTATCTTTTTTTATTTGAGCGTCTAGCAGTCCCTTCAAAAGGCCTAGGTCTTTTGTCTCAGTCCTAAGGGTAGAGCAAGCGTCCTATGCAAGGACAACAGGATGTGAAAATGAGCTCTGGCTTCAGGAGCTCTGGACCTGGCCATTCGGCAGTGTCAGGCCAGGAGAGCAGGGGCCTGGGAGGGCTCATTATCCCACATCCCTCACCAGATCCTAACAGTCATCACAGACTCTTCACTCGGGCTTGTATCATTTTTGCATTTCCTCTGCCATCTAATAATTCTCTCCTCAGAATTATTCCATTTTCACTAGTTTTTAACTGATTTAGAGCCTTCTTACCAGTAACTCAGGAGCTCTTGAGTTGCTCCAGGATTTTTTTTCTGGCCTACTAAAGCTTCTACTTTTTGTGTCTTGGCCATAAAGTTTGTTAATTTTTTTGGCTCAGCGGGTTAAAGATTCAGTGTTGTCACTGCAGCGGCTCAGGTTGCTGCCATAGCATGGGTTTAGTCCTTGGCCCAGGAACTTCCACGTGCCACAGGTGTGGCCAAAAAAAATAAGAAAGGATTGGATGAGAGTGTGGACACGCTGGGAAGTAATACTAGTCACAGTTACGAAGGGAGGCTGCTGCAGCCTTCCTCTTAGGGAAGATAAGCCATCTGAGGGAATTTATAGAAATGTAAAGGGAGTTCCCATTGTGGCTCAGCAGGTTAAGAACCTGACTGGTATTATCCATGAGAATGCAGGTTCAGTCCCTGGCCTCGTTCAGTGGGTTAAGAATCCAGCATTGCTCCACGCTGCAGTGTAGGGCGAAGATGTGGCTCAGATCCAGTTGTTTTCTTGGCCCGTCATAGGCTGCAGCAGCAGCTCCGATTCAGCCCCTAGCCAGGGAACTTCCGTATGCCAAAGGTGTGGCCCTGAAAAAAAAAAGAAGAGAAACATAAAGAGACTCTTCTTCTAGCCCAAGTATATCTCTGACCAAGGAGCAATTGCAGAGAATCCTGGATAATCCTGAAGTCATCTCTCAGTTCTGAGATATATTTCAAGATAACTTCAGTTTTTCTTAGAAATTCTCCAGTATTCTTTTGTCATGTGCCTTAGTATTTTGTGATCTGTTTCTTACGGGTCTTTTCCTGAAGGTGTAGGACTAACAGCTAGTCTAATTCTAGTTTCTCATTTGATACAGGCTTGTATGACCATCTATGACGTTCCTGACTTACTGGGAGGAAAGGGTTGCTTAGGATCTGTGATCTTCTCAGAATCATTTTTGACCTCTCAGATCTTGGTTAAAGAAAAGGGTAAGTGTATGTGGTCTTTGGAAAGCAAAACTTGAGCTTGCTTGTGTGTGGATAGATAGATAGATAGATAGATAGGCAGGCAAAATAAACTATGAACTAAGTCAAAGGACCAGCAATAAACCAGTGAAAATATTAGAATATTTACAGTAAACAAAGGGTATATATCCCTAACTTATGAAGAGCTCTTACAAATTGATAAGAAAAAGATAAGATACCCAATGGTAAATGGGCAAAAAAACATGAGCAGGCAATTCACCAGAGTGGAAAACAATTTAAAATATACTTTAATATTTTACATTTACATACATAAATACACACACATACACACATAATTGACTCCTGAACACGGGTTTAAACTGCACAGGTCCATGTACACACAGATTTTTTTTTCCTTTTCTTTTTAGGGCCACACCTGTGGCATATGGAGATTCCCAGGCTAAGAGTCGAATTGGAGCTGCAGCTGCTGGCCTACACCACAGCCACAGCAACGCCAGATCTTTAACCCACTGAGCGAGGCCAGGGATCGAACCCACATCCTCATGGATACTGGTCGGGTTCATTACCACTGAGCCACAACCAGAACACCCAGAATTTTTTTTTTTTAATAGGTACATGCTACAGAACTACACATTCCGTGGTTGGTTGAATCTGTGTATGTGGAACTGCAGTAGGGGAGGCTGACTGTAAAGTTACACATGGATTCTCAGCTGTGCAGTGGGTTAGTGCCTCTAGCCTGCACATTGTTCAAGATTCCACTGTTTGTGTGTGTATATTTATATACATGAATATGTACAGTAGTCAAGAAGAAGCAATTTGAAACAGTAATTAGATTTGGGTTTTTTTGGTCATAAATGTTAGCAAAAAATTCTAGCGAATGTTAGTATCCAGTGCTGGTAGGATGAGCTCGATAATGTGTTTAATTTTTACTATATACACCTGTACTACCTTATGAAAGTATAAATTAGGACTTCTCTTGTGCAGTGGATTAAGGATCTGGTGTTGTCAATAGTGGCTTGGGTCACTGCTATGGTGCAGGTTCCATCCCTGGCCCAGGAACTTCCAGATGCCGTGGGCACGGCCAAAACAAATTCAAATAAAAAAAAAATAAATAGGAGTTCCCGTCGAGGCGCAGTGTTTAACGAATCCGACTAGGAACCATGAGGTTGCGGGTTCGATCCCTGCCCTTGCTCGGTGGGTTAACGATCCGGCGTTGCCGTGAGCTGTGGTGTAGGTTGCAGACGCGGCTCGGATCCTGCGTTGCTGTGGCTGCGGCGCAGGCCAGTGGCCACAGCTCCGATTAGACCCCTAGCCTGGGAACCTCCACATGCTGTGGGTGCGGCCCTAAAAATGACAAAAGGCAATAAATAAGTAAATAAATAAAAGGGACTGTATTTAAATGTGTGTTTCTGTTTGTCATAAAGAGAATAGAGTTAACCTATTAAGGGGAAGACTTTCTCCATCACCTCATTAGACTCCTTGACCTCAGACAAGGACGTTTCCATTATCTGAAGGCATCAGACTTTGTATACTAATAAGTGGGTCCCTTATTCCTGAGAAGGGGAAGCCGTCAGGGGCCTGCAAGGTGGGCTCAGGTGGTGGGCAGTAACCGACATGTCTGTGGTCTTCCTACAGATGGCACTGTCACCACAGAAACCAGCTCCGTAATCCTGACAGCCGCCATACCCAGATTCTGCTCCTGGCTGGTTAGTGTCATTCGTCAGATGAAAGTGAACGTAAACATGGAGAAACTGGGGAGAACACTAGAGGAAGAGCGTCTTCATTGGGTCCCTGGAGGAATATCTGATCCTGACCCAGCTACAGTTGAGGAATAGAAGTTGGTTCACCCTGCCCTTTTTCTTTATACAAGCGGACCTAGTTTCTTTAAGTCTCTCATAATCTGGTGCCTTGGAACACAGGAAGTGTGACAGCAGTGAGTCTAGTGATGGTCTAAGTACCTGTTTCAGAATCTGTTCATATTCCGGTTCTGCAGGTCTGACATGAACAGAGAAGAGAAAGAGTCATCCTCTAATGTAAACACATTAGACGCTCAAAATATTTTAATATGTTCTCTTTCCTTCATCCCTAAAAAGTCTTACCTGAAGTGAAATGTAGGTGAAGACTAACATATCCTCTCCACATATCAGGCTTATTTAGTTGGACTTCAGGTCCCCGTGAGAGAGGCTACCATGGCCTGGTGCTCCGAGCCTTGGTGACCAGCAGCCAGCTCTGAAAGCTGTCGGGGTCTGAGAACACTGGATTCTGTGAAGGGACTGCTGTCCTGGAAACATGTGAACACAGGGGAGACCTAGCAAAGTTTTGCCCTTGAAATAGTAAACTGAAAATCTGCACTCCTTTTGGCTACAGGTAGAAGATACTGAAGTAAAATTGTCTGAGAAAACCCAGCAAGTGGTTATGGTAAGCAACCTTCTTAATGTTATGTCTTATCAAAATGAAATGTAAACAATTTTTAAAAACAATTTTAAATATTTCATTTTACTGCTAATCTAAAGGTTGTATACTTCCTTGTCTCAGTTCCTATTTGTATTCTTCCCCTTCCTAACAGAGTTCTAGAAATAACCATGTATAGGGTACACAACTTTAGATCTTTTTTCATAATCTCGCAAGCAGATCTCAGATTGGCCTAGACATGTAGAGCTGAGAGGTTAACGCTTTAGGCCAAGGAGAAGCTGCTTATTATCAGAGGATATAAATCAACTGGAACATGAACAAGCATTGCAGACCTTGGTGTCTAAACTCAGAGAGGACCTTAACATTCTTTTTCTCAACACAAGTCACGGATGCCAGTAACCTGGCAGAGAGCCAAGCAATGCCACAGGCCACAAAGGAAGTTGCGTGTATTGGAGGTTGACTTAGCAGCTTTTGTAGACAGACAAACTTGGGCAGGACTTTTGATTCTGTGAATGTTTATGCTGTAAATCACCTGCTCTTTGTGTTTGTTTTTTAAAGGGAGATGAGTGTCTCCTGGGCACTTTTCTAACTAGAGGAGAAGGAGCATATCTTTTTTCTAGTAATCCACAGTCTTGGCCTGAGGAAGGTGAGCAGCTCTGACTTTTGTATTTTTGACTCTGGTTGGGTCCCTCTTTTGTAGATAACCGACCTGGGTGTTGTGATTAACGATACATCTGATGTTTGAAAAGACTTTCTGGTGTGGAAGTATTTTCTTACAGCTTTTCTCATTTGATCCATCCACTTTCCAGATGAGGAAACTTGTGCCAGGAAGGACTGGCCGCATAACTGCACCTGGTTCTCTTGTTGCTGCCTGAGAATTGCTGTCAGAATGGGCTGGAGCAGCATTTCCAGAAATAGATTCTGTGGATTGAAACAAAATCTGGATTCGTTTTTTATTGCTGTGTAACAAATTAGCACAAATGTGGTAGCTTAAAACAACATGCATTTATTATCTCATAGTTCTGTGGGTCAGAAGTCCAGGCAGCCTTGCCTGGATTCATGTTTAGGCTCTCATAAGACTGAAGTAAAGGCATCAGCCAGACTAGGCTGATACCTGGAGGCTCTGGGGAAGAACTTGCTCCCAAGCTCATCCAGGTTGTGTGCAGACTTCTTCAGACTGGAGGACTGAGGGGCCTCTTCTGTTGCCGACTGTCCTCTGGAGCCACTCTTAGTTCCTTCCACCAGAGGTCCTCACCCTGTGACCCTTTCCATCTCAGCGACAAAGAACTTCATTGTGCTGAATCTCCCTCATACTTCTAATCTCTCTGAACGCCTCTCCTACCAGTCAGAGAAAACTCTGCTTATAAAGGTCTCAGCCGATTAGATAATCTCCCTTTTGCCGTGTAGCATTACTTGAACAAAGGAGCAACCTAAGATGGTGAGGGTCATGGGGCTTTCTTAAATTTCTGCCTACCGGAGTTCCCATTATGGCTCAGTGGGTTAGGAACCTAACTAGTGTCCACGAGGATGCGGGTTCCATCCCTGGCCTCGCTCAGTAGGTTAAAGACCCATCATTGTCACAAGCTGTGATGTAGGTCGCAGATGTGGCTCGGATCCAGCGTTGTTTTGACCGTGGCTTAGTCCGGCAACTGCAGCTCCGATTCTACTCCTAGCCTTGGAACTTCCATATGCTGCCGGTTCGGTCCTAAAAAGAAAAAGGAAATTAAATTTCTGCCTACCACAGTCTGCGCTCTGGCCCCCCACATTTTTCACATGCAAGATATAAACAACCCTACCCAAGAGCTTTATCCTGTTATGGTAACAAGTCTAAGTCTTAAATCTCACTGACTCAAAAATCAAAAATCTCATCATCAAGATTATCTAAATCAGCTATAGGTGAGGTGCTAGAAGCATTAATTCATTAAAGACAGCTCCTGAACACAGATTTGTTTCCACCTGGGGTACCTGTGAAGTTAGAGACATGTTACCTGCCACAGCGTTCCCAAAATACAAGGTAGAACTGGCGAAGGGTAAGAGTTACACACATTCAGATTCAAAAAGGGGGGAAATGGAAGATAAAAGGGAGTCCCAAAACCAAGGCAGCTTTGAAATTCAGCTAAGACAAACTCCAGTTCCAGGATTAGGTTTTAAGTCCCTGGGCTCGTGGTTCTACCCTCTAACTCTCAGTGTTATTCTCTGGGCTCATGACTGCCCTCTGGGTCTGTGGCTATACCTCTGTCATCCTTCCTTTTCATGAAGGTGCCTCTTTGTTTGTAGCTGATTAGTTTGATCAGCCTGCTTCTTGCTTCTAGAATTTTGGGATTCCTGTAGTCTCCTTTCCTTTTCTATTCTTTCTGTCCCTTTCAGTGCAAGCTGGCAGTGTTTCTGCTGATATAAAATTCTCAAGACCCTTGTTGGTCTTACACGGATTCTTGGGGATTCATTCTCTGCTCTTTTCCGGTTTCCTCAAAATAACATTTTCTTATGAGTTCTGTTCTTTCCCTGTTAGACATCATGTTTTTTGTTTTTTTTGCGGAGGAGAAGTTGTGACTCACTCTACAAATTCCTTAACCTCTACTAAGCAAATTCCCTCTCTGGAGAATTTGCTCTTCTTGAAAATATTCTATCTGGTGGCAAACTCATCTCCATGTTCTCAGATCACTGGTTCTGTTTCTCCTCCTCCGTTGACATAGAAGATAGAGCATAAGGAGTTCTGGTTTGTGATTCACAAAACGCTGGGTAGCATTTGTCAAAGCATTTGTTATCATGCCTGTGCTATGTCCCCTGCATTTCTGCCTCTCCAGAACCTGGGACAGAAGACCAGGAAGTTAGGGACATTTGCTGATGATGAGAGTGTGTGACAGTACTCCCCGCCATGAGACAAAATTGCATAATGTTTTAAAATCAGCTTGTAGACACAACACAGAAGTGGTTGTGCTCTGTCATAGTTGAGCCAATTAAAATATTTAGCAAGGACATTTTCCAAAATTACTTTGTACCTTATTAGCAAAGTGCCTTGTTAGAAAAATAATCTTATACCATATTGAGTTATCCAGCAAGATTCAGTGCATCCTCAGGTCTCGACACAAGAATCAGGGATACAGTCATGGATTTTTGGGATCTTATTGGTCACACATTTTAGAGCTTAGAATTTACACTTTGTTAGTTCCTGAGGAAAATGTCATGTGCATTGGGAGATGGTTTCTGTTTTTGTTTTGTTTTGTTTCATTTCTTTTTTGGGCTGCACCTGCAGCATATGGAAGTTCCCAGGCTAGGGGTCCAGTTGGAGCTGCAGCTGGAACCTACATACAGCCACAGCAACACAGGATCCAGGCCACGTCTGCAACCTACACCACAGCTCACAGCGATGCTGGATCCTTAACCCACTGAGCGAGGCCAGGGATCAAACCCACGTACTCATGGATACTAGTTGGGTTTGTTCTTGCCTAGGCACAATGAGAACTCTGGAAGATGTTTTTTTAAGGCTGGAAAATTCAGTCGGAGCAGAGAATTTAAACAGGAGTATCCTCTGGCTACTATGTGTTAAGCATTTTACCACTCTGGGACTCTCATAAGGAAAAATAATACATAGGAAATGCTTAGGTCTCTTCTCTGGGCCTTGGAAGGGGGTTTGGGCAGGTGAGGCGTCCTGAACCTTAAATGTCTAGGTAATCTGCCTCTGAGACTGAGATTTTATCTGCTCCCATCCTTTGAAGGCATTTAAAAAGCTCATCAGCATGCATTGTCTTGATTGATCTTCGTATCTTGAGCCACATAGAAGATGGAAAACTTGTCTGAGGTTACAGGGCAAGTTAGTGGTAACATCTGGGAGGTAGTCCAAGTCTTCTGATTTTTAGTCCAAGGATGCCCCAACAAACTACTGTCTCTAAAAAGGATAGTACTTTCTTTACGTTGAAATGTTTCCAGCTCTGGAATCTTCTCCCTTCCCCAGTTAGTGACTTCTGCTATCAAGAGCCTTTATGTTATACAGCTTCTCCTTCATTCGTTTCCTAAAAGGGTGCCCTTTATCACCCTGCTGACCTTGGTCAGGCTGGCTGTCCAGTAGCTAATCATCAGGAACCTGCTTTAGAGCTTTACCACATATTCCTATATCCCTAAACAGTGTCTTGTTTTTGAATTGAATGCAAATAGAATCATTTGTGTTCTTCTGGGACTTGCTTTTTTTGCTCAGCATTCTGGTCCTAAGATTCATCCAGATTCTTGTGTGTAGCCATTATAGTTCATTCCTTCTGGTGGTGCCATAGGATTGCTTTGTTTGAAAATGAGCTGTTTATCCTTTTGACTCTTGATGGACATTTGGGTTGTTTACAGTTTTTTGCTATTGCAGATAATACTGTCATGAACATTCTTATACATGTCTCCTGGTGCACCTGGCACCAGAATGATGCCTTACACAACGCATTTTCCCAGCTATTTGTTAACACGTAATTGCCATCTATTGTCTCAGTCCTCTGATTATTCCCATTACGTTTCTGGTTGTCTATACCAGCCAGCAGTGACATCTCCAATATGTTGGTCTTCCCTGGATGTTTTGCCACCATGATTGCTTTGGTTTTTAACATCCCTACGTATAGAATTTTCTTTGCCTTGTCCCAAATAAGGTCAGCCCCTCCGGCAAGCCTACCTCTCTGTCTCATACGGTTTCTGCCCACAGAGCTGGAGAGGAGGTAATGTGAATAGACTTAAGCTAAAACATCACAGATTTCCATTGTTCTTACCAAGCTTCAGTAAAATTCCTTTTTTTTTCTTTTTTTGGCCACCCCACAGCATATGGAGTTCCCAGGCCAGGGATCAGATCCAGGCCAGGGCTCAGGTCTGAGCTGCAGTCGGGACCTACGCCACAGCTTTAGCAATGCCAGCTCATTAACCCACTGTGCCAGGCCAGGAATCAAACCCTTGTCCCAGTGCCCCAGAGACAGGAACGATCCCATTGCCACCACAGGGGGAAACTCCCAGTAGAATTCTTCAAATGGTTCTCAATTTTGTTTTACAACGTTGATTCATTTCCATAGTCCTTAACTAGTTGTCTTTGATAGTCCAGTTGTATGGCTGCTTCCTGGAGAGAGTTTTCCATACTCCTCACAGCCATTTCGTGAGTCCCACCTTTCAGAACTTCTGAAAGATATTTTCACTTGGTAAAGGATTGTATGTTGACCATTTCTTCCTGTGCATTAAAGGCGTTGTTCCTCTCCACTGTTTTCTTGCTCGCATTACTTCTGAACAGAAATCTACTATCATTCTTGTCTTTGTTCCTTTCTATGTGAGGTATCTTTTCACTCCAGTGGCTCTTAAGATTTTCTTTGTTTTTATCACAGATATTAAGCAATCTAGTCTTTATGTGATTGGTGTGATTTTCTTCATGTTTCTTATGCTTGGGATTCATTTTCCTTCTTGAATCAATTTATAGTTTTCCTCAAATTTGAAAAATTTTTGGCCATTATTTCTTCAGTTTTTCCCCCATCCCCTTCGAGGACTCCAGTTACATGTATTTGGCTGTCTAAAGTGACCCACAACTGCCTAATGCTCTGTATAGTTATTTTTAAGTCTTTTTTTCTCTTTGTGTTTTATTTTGCATAGTTTCTACATAGTACAACAAAAACAACAACATCAAAAAGACCATGAAAGGGAGTTCCCTTTGTGGCTCAGTGGTTAACGAATCTGACTAGGAACCATGAGGTTGCGGGTTCGATCCCTGGCCTTGCTCAGTGGGTTAAGGGTCCGGCGTTGCTGTGAGCTGTGGCCGAAGGCCAGCAGCTACAGCTCCTGTTAGACCCCTAGCCTGGGAATCTCCATATGCGGCGGGTGCAGCCCTAGATAAGGCAAAAAGACAAAAAAAAAAACCATGAAAGAAAATTGAAATAGAAAAGTTTGTCACTCACAGGTCCTAGAGAGAGTAACCAGCATGCCTTGAGGGGCTACATGTAGGGGTCAAGGCAAGGGGCATGCTGGATCTGGGGCACATGCCTATATTAGGATCTATGGATGGAGTGTTTTGGAATTCCCGGGCTAAGGCCAAACTGGCCAATTCAAACCAAAAAGTGTGGGATTTTGGTAAGTTCCATGGGGCCTTACGTAAGGGCACACAGGGGGAAAGAACACTAGTGGAATGGTGTTCCACTAAGAAGGGAACACCATGGATGACAAAGACTGCTGGGAAAGTCATGTCAGGAACTTAGATTTGCTTGTGACTCTGCAGGCTGTTGTCCAGGACATGTGCTTGTGACTCTGCAGGCTGTTGTCCAGGACATGTCCAGGGGCTCGTGTCAGTTTAAGGCCCCTGCAGGTCACTTGGCCGAACTGCTGAGGCAGCAGTACCATGGAGTAGCTAGGCTCTTAACAGTTGTCTAATGTCATTACTTCCAGGAGCCAGTGTGTTTTTCTTCTCAGAAATTGCATTTTTTGTATCCAGCAGTTCGATTTAGATATGTTTTACATCTTTCACACCTTACGGTAACATGGTTCAGCTTTTCCTCTAGCCTTGAACATATGGGATACAGCTATAATAATTGCCATATTTCTCTTCTAGTCTTATCATCTAGGCCTTTTTTTAAACTTTGTTAAGCAGGAGGAAGAGCAACATTTAATTTAGGACTAATTTTACCCCAGTACTGAGGCAGAATCCTTCTGAGAACTCTACCTGCCATCCCTTTGAAGTATGAGGTTTTCCACTGCGGCTGGGGGGTGGGCAGGATGTCTGGTACAAGGAAGGTATGGACTGATGTTCACTGTTTACATGGGAATATCCAGGTTTTCCAGTACTATTTGATGAAAAGACTCCTTTCCCCTTTTTTTCCTTTTTTTTTGTTTTGTTTTTTAGGGCCTCACCCGAGGCATATGGAGGTTTCTAGCCTAGGAGTCCAGTCGGAGCTGTAGCAGCAGGCCTGTGCCACAGCCACAGCAATGCAAGATCTGAGCCACATCTGTGACCTATACCACAGCTCACGGCAAGGCCAGATCCTTAACCCACTGGGCAAGGCCAGGGATCGAACCTGTGTCCTCATGGATGCCAGTCAGATTTGTTTCCACTGAGCCATGGCAGGAGCTCCTCCTTTCTCCTTTAAATTGTCTTTGCACTTTGGTTGAATATTGATTTTGTCCACATATCTATTCTTCCCTGTAGGCATCAGTGAATGGTTGGCACTCAGGCAGCATCTTCATTCTCCTTGTAGTGATTTACCTTTTTCATCAGGCAGAGATTATGTAGTAGTGAGGAGCCGGGATGCTGGCTCCATTGAAACATAAAATAGTGAACGTATCCTGAGAACTCTGGTGACCAAGCTGAGTTTCACCGTCCTCTGTGGGAAGGCCCAGGCAGTGGCCATCTGCTGTCTATCCTTTCTGGTGTTCCCTTGTGTCCATATGAAACTGTTGAGGAACAGAGGGACACTAAAAGAGAAAGTCCTCTGCAGTACTGAACACGAATGAGTTACACAGCGTATATCTACAGCATACATATTACTTGTAGCTGTGTATTAGCTACAGCTTGGTTGACTCCCAAGGAAAGGCTGTTGAGAGAAGTAAACAAGTCACAAAGGAAGGCACGTATTAAGATTCCATTTCCGCATTAGTCCTCTGAGAATACTGCCTCTTAACAGTTGTTGCAAAGATGGGGAACCTTAATGTATATGACATGCTTGGTGCTTAGTAAGTACTGAGTAAAATCTGTTCCCATCCCTTTCCCTGAAAAAGCAGAGATCAAAAATATGTCCTGTCCCCAGGGATCTGCCCTAGATGTGGATGAGAAGAAAGTCAGAAAATTCTGAGACATAAAAGAAAAAATGGGGGAACTGAAGGCTTCAAAGGCTCGGTGTCACCAGGAATTCCCATTGTACTGTAGCAGAAATGAATCCAACTAGTATCCTTGAGGATGCGGGTTCAATCCCTGCCCTTGCTCAGTGGGTCAGGGATCCGGCATTGCTGTGAGCTGTGGTGTAGGTCACACATGTGGCTCAGATCCCATGTTTCTGTGGCTGTGGTGTAAGCTGACAGCTGTAGCTCCACCCAATTCAACCCCTAGCCTGGGAACTTCCCTGTGCTGTGGTTGCGGCCCTAAAAAGCAAAAAAAAAAAAAAAAAAAAGGAAAGAAAAAGTCTCAGTGTCACCAGAGGGTGAGGTTTTGGGAGTGCAGATGGTTAAAAGGATGCTGAGATGCTGTAGTCAGAGAGTAGGTTCTGGAGCTGAAAATTTCAGAAGTTAAGATGTTCTGGGTGCTGCTTTACTTCTGTGGAGTTGGGATTGAGGAGCAGCCTTGAACTGGGCTGGCTGGTAAGGTTGGCATTTGTTTCCTCTGACTGGTTGTCTGGTTCTGCCATTGATATTCTGGTTTTAAACCTTCCTCTTGTACCTGAAAACTGCCTCCACCTCCCCTTCTGCTCCCCACTCCCCCATTAACACATACACACAAGCTCACACACTCACTAGGCCCCTCTCTCCCTCCTGAAACCCCACCTCCTCAGGAAGACTTCAAAGCTTCAAAGCTTTTGCTGTCCTTGTCATTACAACCTCCAGTGCTTTGGGGCTGCCTTTTTGAGCTATAGTTCAAGGAATTAATCCCTCTTCTTGGTCTCATGTCATTTGCCTTAACAATAAGATATGGAAAGTGTTCCCCAAGCCTGTGCCGTGAGCTCTAAGAACTACTTCGTCCCAACTCTATATGTGAAAACATGGGAAGAAAGGCTATTATAGGAAAAGGAAAGACCCAGCTTGGACCAATTCCAGAAAGCAACTTCATCTAGGGGTCTTCTGGGTCCTTGGGTGCTTCATTTGGGTCTCCAAAACAAGCCCAGGCCCAACCTTAACCCTTGTCACCTTAGTTATCCATCATTTCTGTGATCTACCCCCTAGGGCCCATATTGAGCTGCCGTATGACCTTGGCCACCTGGGAAACAAGCAGCTCTCCTTAATCCTTATCCTAAGGAACCCACACTCTATGTCTACATCCCAAACCATCTTGCTTTGGGGAACTATAGAACAGCAGCCTCCGGTACCTGCAGAACCCACTTATTGCCTAACTCACATACTCCTTTGCAAAGGGCCCTTAAGCTCCCTTCACCAGTCCTTCAGCTGAGGCTCTAGTGTTCTTTCTTGGGCCTTAATTGAGAGATGTGGTCTCTTCAGAGCTGAGCCAGCCTCAGCCAAAATAGTAGAGAGGAGTACCTATAAACTCAGTAATGGAGCAGACATACCCAGAGTCTTTTACAGTGTATTTCCTTGGAAGTCATCCGTAAGTGAATGTGAATTTTGCCTCTCCATCAGCTGATAACTTATTCACTTTTGCTTTTTTTCAATCCTTATGCAAAGACCGTATCTGATGCCCCATTTCCATCTGAGACCCTAGGAGTATACATTGACTTTTTCAGAACACAGAACTGAGTTCACAAATTTTATAATTGTATAACTTAAGCGCTTCAGATGCTCTCTAGTTACCACTCTGGCTTGCCCTGGTACCTGAAAGAAGAAAATGGTGATAACTGGCCTGCAGGATCCAGCCCTCCAGTTCTGACCCGCTCTTTATTCCTTCCAGGGAAAGTACATTTCTTCTCTGATGGCCTTCTGTTTTGTGACCGTCATCATGGAAGTATCATCATTTCCAAGGATCACATGAATTCCATTTTGTTCTATGATGGGGTAGGTGTTTTACAATTCATGGCTTTGATGTTTAGCAAGATACACTTCTCAAGGGAAAATAGAATAACTCCCCGTTGCCCCTCCACCACCACAGGGCTGCATGTTAGGAACTAGTGCTGCCCTTGAGGCAGGCAGGCAGGGAGGTCATGGGAGCAAGGTCAACCTTGCTGCTCTAAAGAGCTTAACAAGAAAGGGCTTCTTCATCAGGAGGGCCAGCAGCTCTGCACACCCAAATAACTTATCCTGAAGAGAACAAGAAAGCAGATTGTGAAGGTAGCTTCCAATAGCCCGTCACAAATGGCCTCCCACCCAGGAACACGAGAGTGCACCCACTTAAGTACTGGAAAGAAGCAGCTTCCTATGACATTGATGAGGTTCCACTCACTCAGTAACGGGAAAGAATTATAAGAAAGCCTGATGGAGGTCCCTAGTAGGGCGTTCACTTATGGCACAGTGGGTTAAAGATCTGGCATTGTCACTGTGACATGGGTTTGATCCCTGGCCCTGGAGCTTCTGCATGTTGCAGATGACGCCATAGAGAAAGCCTGAGAGGAAGAGAAATGGCTAGTTTTCCGAATGAGGGCTTAGACCCATTCTCTCACTAGACATACCCTTCAGATCTGTGAAAATTCCATTCCAGCACCATCCGTCAGCTTCACCAGTTTGTGTCAATACTGCCCCTTCCGCTTGTGGGGAAGAGGGTAGCTATGAGTGTCCCCTAGCCTGTACCCTCTGGCCGGGGCATAGCTCTTTACAGTGTGATGCCAGAGCAGGGAGCAGGCCCTCTACCTTTCCCAGTCTCAGCCTCAAGACCGGATTATTTGGGAGCCAAGACAGACCAGGTGAATTGGTTTGGTCAGATGACTGAAAATGAATTCTGTGAGCAAGTCAGCAGAGTTTTGCCTCTTTCTTCTACATAGAACCTGCTTCCTCAAAGTCTGTTAAAAAAAACGTAGGCAGACTAGCCAGGCTGATTAGCTGACTCTATTAGATGAATGTTCTGATATTTGATACTACATTAAAGAGTCTTCCACATCAGTAGAGAAAGGCGCTGGGATGATAAGTTGACTAATTTGGGAGGAAATGGATTTTTACCTCATATAAAAAAATAAAATAAACTTCTGATAAAATTAAATATTTTTAAATTTCTTAAGTAGAAAGAATATAGTTATAAATTATTTTTCTTACAATGAGAACTTTTAAGATCTACTCTCTTAGACATATATTGCCAAATGATCACCACAATAAACCCAGTTAAAAAGAATATAAAAATGGATATTTATTAAACCTTTAGGGACAGTAAGACTTTCTAAGCTTAGAAATGATACAAGTAATTCCAAAGAAAAAGTTTGTCAAATTTGACCACTTAAGGATTTTTTGCTGATAATTTATTGAAGTATACTTAAAATACAGTTAACTGGAGTTCCCACTGTGGCTCAGTGGTTAACGAATCCGACTAGGAACGATGAGGTTGCAGGTTCGATCCCTGGCATCGCTCAATGGGTTAAGGATCCGGTGTTGCCATGAGCTGGGGTGTAGGTTGCAGACATGGCTCGGATCCTGCGTTGCTATGGCGTCGGCCAGTGGCTATAGCTCCGATTAGACCCCTAGCCTGGGAACCTTCATATGCTGCGGATGCAGCCCTAAAATGACAAAAGACAAAAAAAAAAAAAAAATACAGTTAACTGGTTACAAGGATATATTGTATAACGTGGGGAATATAGTCAATATTTTATATTAACTATTAACTGGAATATGACCTTTAAAAAGTGTGAATCACTATATTGTACACCTGAAACACACATTATACATCAACTATATCTAAAAAAAAGCATGTAAAATATCTCATAATACTCTTTATATTGACTACATTTCTGGGAGTTCCCATTGTGGCACAGCGGAAACAAATCCGACTAGTAACCATGAGGTGGTGGGTTCGATCCCTGGCCTCTAGGGCCTTGCTCGGTGGGTTAAGAACCTGGCTTTTGCTGTGAGCTGTGGAGTAGGTCTCAGACACGGCTCGGATCCCACATTGCTGTGGCTGTGGCTGTGGCGTAGGCTGGCAGCTACAGCTCCGATTCAACCCCTAGCCTTGGAACCTCCATATGCCGTGGGTGCAGCCCTAAAAAGCCAAAAGAAAAAAAATTAACTCAAAATGGAGCCTAGGCCTGAAGTTCCCTGGTGGTGCAGCAGGTTAAGGATCCAGCATTGTTACTGCTGTGGTGTGAGTTTGATCTTTGACCCTTGAACTTCTGCATGCCATACATGTGGCCAAAAAAAGAAAAAAAATGGAGCATAGGCCTAAATATAAGAGCCAAAACTACTAAATTGCTAGAAGAAAACATAGGCGTAAAAACTCCTTGACGGCAATTTCTTGGACTTGACACCAGAAGCTCAGACAACAAAAGAAAAAATATATATAAATTGGACTTTATCAAAATGAAAAACTTATGTGCATAAAAAGACACTAGCAAGAATGTGAAAAACGGGAGTTCTTGTTGTGGCTCAGTGAGTTAAGAACTCAACATAGTATCCGCGAGGATGCAGGCTCGATCCCTGGCCTTACTCAGTGGGTTAAGGATCCAGCATTGCCGGAAGCTATGGTGTAGGTCACAGATGTGGCTCAGATCCAGTGTTGCTATGTCTCTGGTGTAGGCTGGTAGCTGTAGCTCTGATTCAACCCCTAGCCCAGGAAATTCCATGTGCCGTAGGTGCAGCTGTAAAAAGAAAAAAAAAAAAAGGAATGTGAAAAACAGGAGGTTCCTTTGTGGTGCCTGATGTTGCCACAGCTGTGGTACGGGCCACAACTGCAGCACAGGTTCAATCCCTGGCCCAGGAACTTCCACATGCATCCCAAAAAAAAAAGAATGTGACAAACATCCCACAGAATGGGAGAAAACATTTGCAAATCACATATATAATATGGGATTAGTACCCTAGAAAGAGATTACATATTCAGTTTCAAAGGCTCTGTACTTCTTGTATCTCCTAAAACTGGATATTGGCCAGCTCACCTTAGTTGAGTCCCAGTACACCACATAACGTGAAAGTAATTGCACTGACATTCACCATATGTGTTCTGACGGTAGTTGTGAGGGAGGGTTGGTATCACGCAAATTGCCTTTCTCAGTGATGCTCCCTCTTTTTCTCTTCAGGATTCCACCAGTATTGTCGCTGCCCTTCTGGTAGACTTCAAAAGTTCATTGCTTCCTCATCTCCCAGTTCATTTCCATGGATCGAACAATTTTCTGATGATTGCCCTTTTCCCCAAATCAAAGATTTACCAAACGTTTTACTCAGAGGTAATATCAATCATTACTCAGCAAAACTATTACTACTCTTTTTCCTAGCAATTTAGTTGATAAGGCAGTGTCTCAGGGCTAACGGGGAGGTGATGAGAGGGAGAGTTGGGGCGGCGGGAGTAGGATGGCTGCTTCTAAAATCCCTTTGGGTCCTGGAATAGTGCTCTTGCCTTTAAAAGGTAAGAAACTAAAGGAACTGAACAAAAGACTTTTTTTGCTGCTAAGAAAAGTCTTCTTTGACCCTTATAAGTCCTAATTAGATTTATTTCCCTTTTAGCTAGTTAACTGAATTGTTGGGCCTTGCCTGGTGGGTTGGAGCTCTCTGCCCAGTCCCAAGTGCTCCCTCCCCATGGCTCACAGGCCCTGCCCTTCTGAGTGGTTCCACCTGGCAGGCTGTACACTCTAAGCTTTGAGCACAGACTTCATGAGTGAGGGAGCTTACTGAGAATTATACAACCCACTTAGAGACAAGCGGTAGCCAAAGTCCTAGGAATAGCCAGTCTCATGACTGATGGAAATCTTGGAAAGATGTGATTGCAGCAGCTTGTGAGACGACAGTCCCTCCCTCAGAACAGACTTGCAGAACATGGAAAAGGCTAGAGCTGACCTTGGCTGCAGAGTGGCATCTAGGGCCAGTCTGTGTCTCCATCTTACTGCCAGGTGGTCCTTCTTACCTCCTTGTGTTTGTCCTTTCAGTTTAGGAACCTAGAGATTTTCCGCAGCCATCCCTCTGCCTCTTAAGCAGGAGCTCCTTGAATTGCTCCTTCTGTCTGGCGCTGTCACCAGGGAAGAGAAGAGCACGCCCCTGCTGCCAGAACAATCTCACCCGATACCTTCCTCTGTGCTTCCTGGCCTCTAAAGGAGCAGAATCCCTAGGACAGGAACCCAGAAAGAAATTCTAGTTTTAAAAAATACAGAATTGCTTCTGACCTCTATTTTTGAAACAAACTTGTTTGTTATGATGGCTTTTCTCTGTACTGACAGTCTAGATTTTCAACAGCCATCAAATCCCCATGTGGGTTCCATATCCTGTTGTTGGGTTTAAAGTGTTCTTTGCTCAAATTCTGTTTTGTTTAGGTCTTCTCCCCCTGGCAACAGCAGGCTAACTCAGGGCTCTCTTTAAAAGTGATCCAGGAAGATGGATTATCTGTGGAACAAAAGAGATTGTAAGTGGCTGCCTTCAGTGTTTATGCTTGCCTCCCTAGGCTGTGTGTGTCTGCTTTCCATGCAGGATGACTTGTGTTATGTAACACGGATGTCTTGGCTTCTGAAAGGGCCAACACAGTCATTTCAGTGCTGCCAGCTTGCAGGTCCCAGTGTCCCAGTGACCCAGGGAACAGAAGTCAGGAGAGAGGAAACCCACTGAAAATCAGAAACCTGTACTGTTAACAAGGGTTTCAGGCCAACGTTCCTATGTGGGCAAACCTGTCACCCTGCATTAACACTGAATTTTGTTTAAGTCAGTGAGGTGCTTGTTTTGGAAGTATTGACTGTCATAGGACTTTGGCTTGAAAATATCAGAACAAGTTATGTGAAGTATGTGTGCTATAGGAGGATGGAGTTCTCATCTTTGAGCCTTTGATATTCCAGACACTCCAGTGCACAGAAGCTGTTCAGTGTCCTGAACCATTCTGCTGGGGAGAAACAGAGTCCTCTAAGGCTACTGTCAGCCAGACTCCCAGATCTGGACGGGTGAGCTCAGTTTTGCTGTTTACGAATGTTTAATGTTCTGGCTTTAGAAATGTCAGGAAACTCAGTGTTGGTGCTTTCTAACCTCCATTTTCTTTCTTTATAGCTTCTTAAGGATCATTGTAAAAGGTATTAGTGACACACTGTATACAATTTTATTCTCTAGAGAGATCCACTAAGTTTTCTTTTTCAGCAGTTAAATAAGAGAGTTCCTGCTGTGGCGCAACAGGATTGGCAGTGTCTTGGGGACACTGGGACGCAGGTTTGATCCCTGGCCCAGCACAGTTGGTTAAGGATCTGGCATTGCTGAAGCTGCAGCTTAGGTTGTAGCTGCAGCTTGGATCTATCTGATCACTGGCCCAGGAGTTCCATATGCCTTGAAGAGGCCAAAAAAAGAAAAAATAAATAAATAAAAAGTTTCTCATGTGAGTGGGCACATTCAGCCAAGGCTGGTGATGGTAACATAATGGCATTGTCTTTGTTTTTCCAGGTTTCTTCAGCATTTTGCTGTGAGCAGCGTTAGTCGGGAACCCGTGATGAGGGCCCATCTTCCTGTCGTGCTACAGCAAGCTGAAATCAACCCTACTCACAGAGTAGAAAATGACAAGGTACAGCAGCTCACCAAATAAGCTGGGAACTCAGGGGAAGATAATCCTGATGGCCTGCCCTTAATCTTCCGTGTCAGATAACAAAAGGGGCTTGGGCGGAGTCCCTTTTATAAGACTCTCCACCTCCCTGGAAACTGATGTAATGGTACACGTGCAACCCGATCTGGACAGTGACTGTGTACAGACATCCACGTTAACCCCAGCCAAGCCCTATGCCAGTGATGAAACCCTGGCTTGTTGCTGTGCCCTCCCCTTGCTTCTCCAGGTCTTTCAGTCTCTTGCTTAGTGCTCTCATGCCGTCACCTCTTTCTGGTTGCAACAAGGACTTATCTGGCATTGGGTCACATATTGAGCTTAATAAGGGGAAGAGCCTTATTAGTCAGACCTTGCCAGCATCACCAGGATAAGGCAATATTTTATAGACACTCTCTTCCCGAGAGTGGATTTAAATCTGCTCCTGCTTTACACTCCCCTCCTCTTGACTTCCCACCATTTCTTTGAAACCGTATGTCGTAATATGCTCAGAGGGGGCCTTTATTTCTGTGCAAATCTAGAAGACGCTCAGCTGCTAAAGAAAATAGAAGCATTAAGCAGTTAGAAGCCTCATTTTTCCCTTAGGCAAGAGTTTAAAAATGAAAATGTTATATTTCATATATTTTAAATATTTTTAATATATGTATTTTATATACCATGTTGCTCTAGGACTGGCCTTAAAGTAGAATGGTATCTGGCTGTGAGCAAGTGTGCTTGGATTTGAGAGGGTGAGGCCTTGGTACCGAGGAATGGGAACCGAGATGGGGAAATTTGGATGCGAAGAGGATAAACAAAGCATCAGTTACATGGAGTGCTGCCCACGGGGCAGAAAGACCCATACTAAGGGTCTGGTCAGAGGGGAGGAGGGAGAACTGCTTCCCACAAAGAAGAGGGATCCACATCCACTCAGCATGAGTGATGAGTGCCACCGCGCTGAGCTTTAGTCCAAGTTATTTGTGACCTGGTCTGTCCAGTGAGTCTTGCATATTGCCAAATAAAGGATAAGCCCTTGTCATGCTATGTCACTGATGTCATTATCCTTCAGCAAGTGCATGGTTCCTTTCCTCCTCTGCTTGACCCCTGCTTTGTCAGTGAATTTCTTGAGTTGCTTTGGAATGTCTACCTGCAAAGGGACCTTTTTCCGAGGGGTCATGTGCCAGGGTTAGGAAGGTTCAGCCTGGTGCCTCTTCTCTGCAGGAAGATTCAGAAGTTTCCCCAACTCAAGCCACGTGGCTTGGAAGGCGCAGGCAGCCAAATGGAAACATCCCGTGCCACTCCCCTCCTTCACTGATTTAACTGCACTAGTTTAGCCTGTGGCATTTTTGTCCCAGATCCCCTTTCTGCCCAGTATTTTTCATTATATCCTAACTGATCTGGTCACAACCTGCTCCATGGAAATTATCATAGTAACACTGCATTTTATATGGTGTTTGTTTTGTGCCAGACACTGTTCTAAGCATTTTGCTTACATGTTAACTCAATCATCACACCCACCGTGAAGGGTAGGTAGGTTCTTTTGTGAGCCCAAGGTCACATAGATAGTGAGTGCCTTTACTGAGGTTTAAACCCACAGAACCTGGCTCAAAAAGTCAGTTCTCTTAACCTTTTACACAGCGCTGCCTCCCAGTTGAATCACAAACCCACATGACTTTTCTTTCATGTAGGTAATTATCAGCATTGTAACTGGCCTCCCAGGCTGTCATGCTAGCGAGCTCTGTGCTTTTCTGGTCACTCTGCATAAGGAATATGGCAGGTTAGTATGGCTGCTGCCTTTGCTTTGGGGAAAGGGATTCTGTGCCTGGGTCTGCCTAGATACTGGGAAACCTTCAGCATGCACTGACCTTCGGTATAACTGGTACTGGCACAGTGGTCATCCATCCGTCTGTTCATTTAACGCATTTATACCAACTACTTCCTATATGCCAGGCACTATTCTAAGTGTAGGGGACAAACGAACAAAAAGACAAGAAAATCTCTGCCCTTATGGAGTTTATAGTCTAGTTTGGGAAGATAAACTGTTAGTTAACCAAATAAGGAAAATAGTGTATTAGCTAGTGAAAAGTGCTATGAAGTTCCCATTGCGGCTCAGCAGAAAAGAATCTGATTAGTATCCATGAGGATGCAGGTTCAATCCCTGGCCTCATTCAGTGGGTTAAGGATCCAACATTGCCATGAGCTGTAGTAAAGGTCGAGGATGTGGTTGGATCTTGCGTTGCTGTGGCTGTGGTGTAGGCCAGCGGCTGCAGCTCCAATTTAACCCCTATCCTGGGAACCTCCATATGCCGCTAGTGTGGTCCTAAAAAAAAAAAAAGTTTGCTGTGGAGAAGATAAAGCCTAGAAGGCTATAGGGAGTGCTAGGCTGGGAGGGGGATTCCGGTTTTAAATTGAGAAGTCACGGACAAGGTGACATTTGAGCAAAGGCCTGAGGAAATGAGGGATTAATAATCCCTTGGATATCTGGTCAAGGCCCCGTAGCAGCAAGACCAGCATGGGCGAAGGCCTGGGCCTGCGCCTGGTCAGCAGGGTGATTCAGGACCAGAGTAGTTAGAACTTGAGAGCTGGTGGATGTGATCCTTCCATGACCACAAAGGGTCTGTGTAAGTTCAGGTGCAGCTGGGTGGACATGCTGGCTTAGGTGACATTGGGGAAATCATTCATCCATCACTTCCATTTGGCTGGGAGATTGCTAAACAACCCTTGCTGACTGCACCAGCCATTTACTCTCTCGGTGGTCTCCCTCAAAGTAAGGAGACTTTGAGTCCTTCCAGGAGGCCATGTAGCAGAATTGAAAAGAGTGCCTAGAAGTCTGGGAGTTCAGAGTGGGAGATGTGGGCAGTGAGAGAGATCCTGGGGGAATATTCGACCTCCTTTGTAATTACTCAATAGCTAACCTCCCTCATTTCCTTTGCTTTTGTTCTATAAAAAGTCTGAATTCTTCACCCTGCCCTCCATAGCAAGAATTGTACCGAGAACAGACTGAAGCCGCTTTATTGAGTGGTCCTTCAGGAAGTGACTACTTGTTGAGGAGTCTTTCCCACCTCTGAAATCTGTTGGTCGTGTGTTTACTTGCCCTTTTTCCCTGGCAAGTCACTTCCTGTCAAAAGCTCCAGTGGTAGTGGTTTCAGGACGAGCCAGTGCCCTCTCCCCATTTCTGTGGTGCCAGGATTGCTTTCTCCTGGGTGGCTCCACTGGGCAGAGTTGAGAGGACTGGTTACATTTGAATCCCCTGGCTAAGCCTATGGGCCGGGTCACCAGGTAGGTGGCCCTCACACTGAGATTGCACTTGACATTTCCAGGTGGATGGTATACCGTCAAGTCATGGACAGCTCCGAATGCTTTCATGCTGCCCACTTCCAGAGATACCTTTCCAGTGCCCTGGAGGCGCAGCAGAGCCGCTCGGCCCGCCAGTCAGCCTACATTCGCAAGAAGACCAGACTGTTGGTGGTATTACAAGGGTGAGCACTGGGAGTCTTCTGGGGATAGTGGGGTAGGGTGGTGACCTTGCCATCATTATTATTTCACGTGCGGCTAACGTGGAGCACAGAACAAACTCCACACATGCATGAAAAGTGTCTATGTTACTTACACAGAGAGCGAGGACTCCTGTGGCCATCCTGTGGCCCAGAGTGGCTGGTGTAGATTGCACACAAATTTTAAGTTTGACTTCAACATCATAGTAGCCCCAAAAGGTGAGGAATTAGAAAGGAGCTTTTCTGGGCAAGATTCTGTGATAATTCTTCTAACAGTAGTGGGCCCTAACCCTCTTCCCTTTGCCACCAAGGCAAGGGATCTTCATCTTTTTCAGTCCTCCCTCCTGTGGACTTGCAGAGACAGCCCCCACACTCTAATCTCGAGCCTCCCCATCCACGAGCTGGCTAGTCCAGCAGGGTTTCCTTGGACCCTCAGTAGGGAACATGAATAGTTCAGTTGCACAGGGAGCTCCCTGTGAGGATGGGTTTGACGGAGTGTGTACCACTGCTCAGGGGACCCTGGTTGCAGTGAGTTTCTTTTAACCTGTTCTGAGACCTTCCAGAGGGGAAGCAGGCCCATCACCCCCTGGGCCCAAAGGAGAATGTGCCAGATTAGGAAATCATGGGTTTATGAACTCTTCACTGGTGTCATTAGAGTTGGTAATAAAAAAGCTTTTGGCGGTTCTCACAAAGTGCTTTTGTGCTGTGCTATGTTTTTTATGCCCATAATAACTGTATTTGCAATTAGCTAGTTGTTTCCAGTAAAGACTAAGCCCAGATCAAAAGCCATATTTAGTCTCCTGGGTGTGATGGTAAGACTTGGAGGAAAGCCAGGCTGATCGATTGTCCTACAGGAGGCAAACAGGAGAGTGTGCCCTGCCGGGCCATCATTCCTCTTCTTCAAATCTTGTTCTCATTCCTGCTCTGGGCTTCCCTTCTGTTGGTACTTTTGTCCTATTTTTGGCCTGAGATTGTGGAATCCACAGAGCAAGAAGACTTGAAATCACTTGTTTTCCATCATTACTAGCAGTTAACAGATTAGGCTGGCCTAGCTTTGTTATCTCCTACCACCCATCCAGAGTTGAGAGTCACGGGGAATGTGGACCTGGAATCAAATTTGGTAACTTGACATTGTGCCGCTGAGGTTATTTCCATCTTCCATCGCTTCAGAGAACATCGTTGACTCCTTGTCTCCAACTGTACTGGTCTGCAGAAGTGTTAGCTGTCCTGGCTTCTCTGGACTACAGTGACAGTGTATGGTTAGCCCACCTGTACCCTCATCCCAGCTCTTGCCCATTCACATCACGAGAACTAGGACGCTCAGATGGGTTTCCTGCCGTGGTGCTCACTGCGACACTGTTCTTGCAGGCTGGGCCGTTCTCTTGAGGCTCAGCAGGGAATACATGGCAGCCTCTTTGTAGCATGTCCTTCTTCTTGGAGCTGGGCCTTTGAACCCAGTATCGAGGTTGTTGGTGAAGGAATGCCCTAGAGGCTTCTCAAGTCGAGGATTTTATTCTTTGAATGTGGTCTTTATTTTGATTTAGAGGATTTTGTACTAGAGGGCAGAGCTTTCTTTTGCCCCTCGAGTGGTTAGTCCTGCTCAACTTACTGCAGCAGGTGGGTGTGGAGTTGAGCTTCGACATCAGGTGGAGCTCTTAGTTGCTTTTTTAAAAATTGAATTAATATATTTTGAATACATGATAACACTTTAGAAATGGAGGACAGATTAGTGGTTGCCAGGAGTTAGGGATGGAAGTGGGGGCCAGGAAGGAGCTGAGTGTGGCTATAAAATGGGGCTTCATGAGGGAGTCCTGTGGTGTTGCAACTATTCAGTACCTTTTTTGTTTTTTTGCTGCACCCAAGGCACACGGAAGTTCCCAGGCCAGGGACTGAACCCACGCCACAGTAGCTACCCAAGCCACTGCAGTAATGCCAGATCTTCAACCCACTGTGCCACAGGAGAACTCCTGTTCAGTATCTTTATTTTGGTGGTGGATATAGGAGCCTACGTAGGTGACAAAATTGTGTGGAATTTAATACGTACACATGCACAACTAAGTAAAGATGTAGAAATATGAGTTTTTAAAAATTAATTTTAAGGAATTTGAGGGGCTCTATTTGTTTATACTCTGGAATATGGGAAAAATCATTCTTTATTGGAGTTCCTGTCGTGGCTCAGTGCTTAATGAATCCGACTAGGAACCATGAGGTTGTAGGTTCGATCCCTGGCCTTGCTCAGTGGGTTAAGGATCCGGCGTTGCCGTGAGCTGTGGTGTAGATTGCAGACACGGCTCGGATCCCTCGTTGCTGTGGCTGTGGTGTAGGCCGGCAGCTACAGCTCCTGTTAGACCCCTAGCCTGGGAACCTCCACATGCCGTGGGTGCGGCCCTAGATAAGGTAAGAAGAAAAGTAAATAAATAGATAAAAAATAAAAATAAAATGACCAGAATCCTCAGGATTGGCTTCCTTTCAGTTCTTTTTACACTAAGAAATGAGAATCTCTAAAACTTGTACCAAACATGGAAAATAAAAAGCCCTTAAACATTTTTTTTTTTAGAGAAGGGGAAAAATCTGATGCTGAGGAGCAAGACTGGGGCACTTAACTGTGAGTGTTCAGGACATTAAACACAACCACAAAGAGATTTGGGGCAGTGTGTGAGCTCCGGGCCTGCTTACCAGATATGTTTCTGTAAGGACCTGGCAATGTGGGGGGCTCCTCTAGCACCCAGGCCCACTCAGACACTGCAGAACCGATGGAAAGCACCCCACATGGTCACACAAGCCCACACAGTGGGAGAAGCCTCCAAGAGAAGCCAGCAAGCAGAGGGCTCGCTCTGTCGAGAACACAGCACACCATATTCTCTCCTGAAGCGCTCACTGCTGGTTGGTCAGGACTGAAGCACTCTGGAGTTGGGGGTGCTAATCTCGTTTCTGGAATAAAGCCAAGTGCTGTTTTATAGATGAATTGTTTGTGGGAACTGAGAAAATGGCTCAGGCAGGCTGTATCTATACCCCAGCCCCAAGCTGGGACCCAGGTCCGCATGATCAGCAAGGCTGCCCATCAGATTTTTCCTTCCCTCCATAAAAGCTGCCTTTTTGTGATAAGCTGAGGAAAATGCTCTCCACGAGATGAAGAGGGCAGATTTCCTCTTGGAGTGGCCACTAGTCTACCTGGAGTTCTATGTCCAGCTCATTCACCTGCCCTGGCTTAGGCAGCATAGATTGTAGCACCCAACAGCCACCTTACATTCTTATGGCAGAGACAGACAATAAACAAATAAGAAAATATATGAACATCATATGTAGCTGATGTTCATATGATTCTCGGAGAAGAATCAGGGTGGGGGAGGGGAGCCCCAGGGTGGGGATCGCTGTATCACATAGACTGCGTGGAGTCAGAGGATCCTCTCTCATAAGGTGCTAGTTGAGTAGAGACCTGAAGCGAGCTGAGGGAGTGAAGCTTGCAGACATCTGAGGAAAGGAGCATCACAGGAGAGCGGGCAGAGGGTACGAAAGTGGAAGTGTACCTGGCATGTTCAGGGAAGAACCAGGAGTCCAGAGTGGCTAGATTCAGGTGAGGGAAGAAAGAGCAAGATGTGAAACTCTTCCCTGCAGTGTGTGGGTCAGATCTTAGAGGGCTGTGTGGGCCGTTTGGCTTTCGGACTGAGGGGGATGGAAGCCACTAACTCAGTGGCTTGGCCGATGGGGTTAGCATAACCCCTTTAATTTTCGTGGTAAAAACAGTTAAGGAAAGACAGGGACAGAAGCAGGGAGGCCAGCAAGCAGGCTGCCAGGGGAGATCTAGGCAAGAGATGTTAGCAGTTTGGACCCAGTGGTAGAGTGGGAGTAGGAGCATAGTTATATTTTGAGGATCAAGAAAAAAAATGGAATCAAAGAAGACATCAAACAAATCTTTTGGCCCGACAGCTGAAAGAGTGGAGTTTCCTCTGCTGAGAAGGACAAGACCTCAGGAGGAGCAGACATGGGGGAGCTGGATCATGAACACTTTAAGTTCTAACTAAAAGTGTCGGCCCTGCAAGTCTGGAGTTTGGCAGGAGTTCCAGGCAGGAGATATGAAAGCGGAGGGTGTTTGACGTGTGTCTGCTGACCTGGAGAGGTATCTTACGATCCCGCTCCCTCTTGCCTGCTTATTCTCTGAGATGGAAGGAGAGGAAAGAGCTGTTAAAGAAAATAGACCAATTCAGGAGCTCCTAACTTGGTTAGAAAACTGGTCCCACCCTCAGAGCCCCAGGGTCACCTGCAGGTTTCTCTGAGGAGGATGGGTGGCAGGATTCTTTCTTCCACTCAGTCTTGCACAATTAGGACTAATAGAACTCGGAAATACAGAGATAACTATAGACTCCAGGAGCTCAGAAATCACGAATTCGGGTGACCTCAAGGAGCCCAATCGCAGTATCCTCCTTATGGTTTTTCTTTTCTTTTTTTTTTTTTTAAATTAAAGTGTAGTTGATTTACAGTGTTGTGCCCCTTTTGGTTTTTCTTTCAGCCACTCAGCAAGCATTCCCCTCTTCTCCCACTCTATAGCCCCAATCAGTAAACTAATTATTCCCTTTTTCCCCCCAGCTACACAGATGTGATTGATGTTGTCCAGGCCCTACAGACCCATCCAGACTCAAAAGTCAAGTCGTCCTTCGTCATTGGTGCCATCACAGCGTGTGTGGAACCCCTCAGCTGCTACATGGAGCACAGGTACATACTCAGGACCACCTTCGGCACACAGGGTGTGGTGTGTTTAGATATACGGAAAGCAGTTTTCTCCCACCCATTGGAAGGAGATACATTTCTCTTTTTTTGGCTTTTTGCCTTATCTAGGGCCGCACCCATGGCATGTGGAGGTTCCCAGGCTAGGGGTCCAATCGGAGCTACAGCTGCCAGCCTACACCACAGCCATAGCAACATGGAATCCGAGCTGCGTCTGCAACCTACACCACAGCTCACGGCAACACCGGATCCTTAACCCACTGAGCAAGGCCAGGGATCGAACCTACAACCTCATGGTTCCTAGTCGGATTCATTAACCACTGGATCACGATGGGAACTCCTATATCTTTGTGTGTGTTTGTCTTTGGAAGGCATCAGTCTACCTTATGTGTACAAATGCCTAGTTGTTAGTTGATTACTGCTAGGTCCTTAGAAGACCCCTTTGGACTGGCAGCTTCTTACTGCTTTTCTTTGTGCACTGGAAAGTTGCCCTTCTAGAGCAGTGGGACTTGAAATAACTTCTCCCAGAAGAGAAGAAAGCCCATGGCAGGCTTTTCTTTTCCTCATCTGTGCAGGAGAGGGGCCTTGTGTCCCCAGGCACTTGAGTACTCACAGATACTTTTTCATGTAGTTAAGCCATTTTAAAGTCATCTTATCTCAGTTAATGACACTCAATTCTCACTACTAACAGGTGCACTTTTTTTTCATTTTTTTTACTTTGGAAGTAATATAACAACAACAAAGAAAACTGGGTAATAATTCACCATTAATCTAACTCAGTGTAACTATTATAAGCTTTGTGAATTCCTTTCTGGTCTTTTTTACATGGTCCTTTCTGCATGCTTTTTTACAGTTGTGGTATACATATAAGTTTATTCTTTCCTCATAGGTTAACATATAAACCTATTATTATGTAAGTGAACATATATATGTTCATTATCACAGTGGTAGTTACATTTTGATTGATTGTGTAACCAGTTTGTATGTGTATGGACATAATTGTCTTAATCAGATTCCCAGTGTTAGTCACATAGGATGTCTCCAACTTTTTACTCTCATAATTAATGCTGTGGGAATATCTTTATCCATATAAATTTCTCAAATTTCAAATAATTTCATTAGAATAAATTCCTCAAAGAGATATGATCAATTAATTGTATGATCAGTTTTATTACTCTTTATTCACCTTTCCAGATTGCTTTCTGAGTGACTTTTACAGCTTATGATGCCCCAGTAGTGTCCAGAAGTACAAATTTCATCAGCAGAGAACTCCTCATTGGGAAATTTCAGGCATTACATTGTCCCTTCGTAGAGCCATTTGGCTTCCCCTCCCTTTAGCCTAGTGGAATATATCCCAAGTCTTATTCATGTGATCTTTCTGGCTAGTATGTATTATTACCATTTCCTGGTAACTGACTTACCTATCCTTATAACTTCATCTGAAAAAGCTCCCCTCTTATTTGAATCCCAAGTTGATGTCTGTAGACTTCTCATAGAAATTACATTAGAGGAGTTCCTGTCGTGGTTCAGTGGTTAACAAATCCGACTAGGAACCATGAGGTTGTGGGTTCAATCCCTGGCCTCGCTCAATGGGTTAAGGATCTGGCATTGCCGTGAGCTGTGGTGTATGTTGCAGATGCAGCTTGGATCCCACATTGCTGTGGCTGTGGCGTAGGCCTGCAGCTGTAGCTCCGATTAGAAGTTACTTACCCAACCACCTTAACTGATCCCAAGAAATTCTTTACCATTCTCCTTTCTATTTACCTCTGACCTGGGTTCTGCTCTCCCAAAAAAAAGCTAAGGTCAAAATTCCTATTGTGGCTCAGTGGATTTAGAACCTGGCATAGTGTCCTTGAGGTTGTGGGTTCGATCCCTGGCCTCGCTCAGTGGGTTAAGGATCTGGCATTACCACAAGCTGGATGTAGGTCTCAGATACAGCTGTGATCCAGTGTTGCTATAAGCTGTGGTGTAGGCCTGCAGCTGCAGCTCCAATTTGATCCCTGGACCGGGCACTTCCATATGCCACAGGTGCAGCCCTGAAAAGAAAAGAAAAAAGCTAAGGTGATCTGTTTTTCCTTTTGTCTTAGGTTAGGTTATATAGTGCATGTTGAACATTACCATTGTACTCTGGAATGCCATATTGACTCTTACATGCCAGTCTTTCTGCCGTTCGTGTCTCTTGTTTTTCTCAAGTTTATTTAAAGAAGAATTAAAGTAGAAAGAGGTCTAACGTGGAATGAGGCACTACCAGAGAGATTATCATAGAAAGGTAGGAAAAGATAGTAATAAGCAAATAAAGACAGAGGTTACATTCTAGACAAGTACTCTTCTGTACTGTCAAGAAAAAACTAAGAAGAGGAACTAACAAGGTGGTGTGGGAGGAGCTCAAGGAAGAGATAAAAGGTCTGGGAAAATGAAAAGGAAGGATCTTTCTGCAGTGATGGAAATGTTCTAAAACTGAATTGTCGCGATGGTTGCACAACTCTGTACATTTACTTTAAAAAATCATTGAATTGTGCACTTAAAAGGAGTGAATTTGAGTTCTCTTGTGGCACAGCAGGTTAAGGATCTGTCATTGTCGCTGCAGCAAGCTTGGGTTGCTGCTGTGGCTCAGGTTTGATTTCTGGCCCAGGAACTTACACATGCCACAGGCTTGGCCAAAAAAATAAAATAAAAAAACACCTAGGATTTTTGATATGGAATGCAGTGAATTTGTAGGTCTATTTGGGAAATTTTGCCATATTAAGTGTATTAAGTCTATTAAGTCTTCTAGTCCATAAATGTAGATTATGTCTTAACATTGATTTAGGTCTTTAATTTCTTTTAGCCATGTTTTGTGGTTTTCATTGTACAAGTCTTATACTTCCTTTGTGTAATTTATTGTTTTCAATATTGAATTTTTTATTAATTTTATTTTTGGATTGCTCATTGGTAGTGTATAGACATGCAGTTGAGTTTTGTAAATTGATCTTATCTCCTGCATCCTTGATGAACTCATTTATTAGTTCTGTTTTGGCTTTTGTGTGTAGGTGTGTGTGTGTGTGAACTCCTTAGGATTTTCTGTGTACAAAAACGTGTCAAGAATGAAGAGGATAGTTTTACTTTTTCCTTTCCAACCTAGATGTCTTTTATTTCCTTTCCTTGCCTAATTACCTTAACTAAAACCTCCAGGGTATAATGACACCATCTTGCTCCTGATCTAGCTCCTAATCTGAAGGGGAAAGCATCTAATGTTTAACCATTAATATGGTTTTAGCCTATGGATTGTGTATTACATTTATAATAAGTTTTTTTGAGAATCAAAATTTTCAAACTCTTAAATCCAGTGGTTTGGTGTTTTTTTTGTAAATTGGCTACTATACAAAAATAATTTGCCTTGTTGCTCCTAGATCATGTTTTATTTTTATAAAAAACAGGTAGAAGTAGAGTATAGTAGGCCTTGTTTTTCCTTACTGTGAGGTGGGGGTTAGTGTGGCTTCTGTAAGAAGTGGGCTTAAGTTTGTCTTTTTTTTTTTTTTAGGGCTGCACCCGAGGCATGTGGAAGTTCCCACTGTTCACAGATTTTAAGTATCCAAGGCACAGGGTGATGCGAGTGTAAAATTGTATATGTAAGCTGCTTGTACAGTGTCCAGCCTATAGTAAGACCTCAATAAAAGGCAGCTATTCTCATTAGTGTTAGCTTTCTTCTCTGAGAAGAGCACTGTGATGTTTTAGAAGTTTTAAAGCCCTCAGAATATGCTCAGTCCAGTCAGTTTCCTGCATTTCCTTCATTATTTGAGCTCAGAATGGGATTAAAGCAGAACCAGGATTCTGTTTACACAGAAAGGGAAACATGGCAGATTTGGTACTGAAGGCCTTTGGCATAGTTAAGGCAAATGTAATTTTTCTCCTTTTCCTTTGAAATTTCCTCTTTACTATCAGAACAGTATCTCTTTGTGGGGGAAAAAAAGACCAAGCTCTCTGTCTCCATTTCCTGTAGTCTTGAGAGTCAGCCCTGTCCTCAGCAGGACAGTATCCCCTCTTCAACATTCCATGAAGAATTAACCACGTGGGGACTTCTATGGGGTTTCTAGAGCTTTAGTTCAAAAGGATGAACACTTTTTGTATAACCATGGCCGTCATTAATGCTCAGCATTACCTGCCAGTCGGCCTACTGAGAAGCATCTTGTATATTAGTGATACTCGCATTTTTGTAAGAAGTAATGAAAATTCTGATATTAATGATTTTAAAATATTTCTTTTTTCTCCCTAGGTTTCTCTTTCCTAAATGTCTTGACCAGTGTTCACAAGGTAAGCAATATGCTTTACTTCCTGCTTGCGTACCTTCCAAATTATGTTTAGATGCAACAGACTTTTCTTCATGCTGCCAGCTACGATTCTGGTTTGTTTGTTTGTTTGTTTGTTTTCCACCTACCATTCTGAATTCTAAAACCAACAAAACTGATCCAGGGAAAAGTTTGGCATTTTTTGCTTTCATCATATTTGACAGGTAGATTTCTTTCAAGAGTTTCTCTCTAATGATGATGAATTGCTATGGCAACACCTCTTCTGAGCTGGACATAAGTCTGCCCTGGCCTTCCAGCTAATGTCAGTGGACCGAATAGGTATTCCTAGCTTCTAGATCAGCAAGATTTTGATGCATTTCTCCTGTCCCATGAATGCAGGGTATGGCTCAGTAGAACTTTCTCCTTTAATGCCCTGCTATGTACTCTGAAATTTTTCACATGTGCTTTATAACTTTTAGAAAAATCCACCCATCCTGTAGTAGATTACACTCGACCTTGCATTGTCCTTCCATCTGACAGCCTGGAAGCATCATTTTTTAGTCGTATTGGCTATGGTGGTTAGAGACTCAGAATAAATTCTAAATTTCCTATAGTAGTGATAAAATGCTTATTGTTGTCAGAAGGCCTGGAGTCTGGGCTTCCTGAAACAGCCCAGCAAGTAGAAATCAGTTAAAAGAAAACAATTCAGTGTCCCAGCACAGTTTTGCTCTGCTGATCCCATTGCCAGTCCACAGGGAATGGAGATTCAGAGCTTTACTAGAGCTGTTGTCTTGAGAAAGAGCTGAGCTGGGGGCTACAAAGGCCGGGAGGCTGGGTCACTGGTAAAAAGAATGTGTGTGTTGGCCTGCTGCACCAAGGACTCTGAAGTCCAGCTTTTAGAGGCCCCTGTTGCTTCCTAGACACTGTACCCCCAGAAGCAGAGTTGAATGGTGGTTGGCTGGGTTTGTCCACAGTGTCCACCTCAGGTTGATTAAAGAGATTTTATAGGGGTTGGGTCAATTGGATCTGGTAACAGACTGGGTGGGGGGGTTGGACATTGAAAAAGGAGGTATCTGGAATGACTCCTAGGTTTCTAGCTTGGGAGACTGGGAATGTTGGTGGTTCATATCTTTGAATTAGAATACATAGGATAAAACATAGGTCCAGGAGATAACCAAGTATCTGGCCCTTTGATACATTTTTGAAAGTTATGATCAAAGCCAAGGGTGTGGTTATCGTCAGCCCCATGTCCATTACATGACCAGATGATTATTGCCACCCTAGTGCCCCTTGGCTTCTTGGCACTTTCTCCTTCAGTGCCCTTCTGCTTTTTTTTGCATATGGGAAAAGATGATCAGGCTACCCTGGCAGAGAACCTTAGGGAAGTGCTCTATCTTTACTGTCCATGAACCTGGATATTCTTAGAATTATAACAGGAAAGCCCTTTTAGAACAAGACAGAATGAGTTCTATCTGGCATTTGGTAGACATATTTCATTAACATTGCCTTCCAACTCATTGTTCAGAAGCCGTGTGTGTCAAATTCTTGCTTATGTAAAGAAAGCTAGGGATGCGGGCAGAGGACCTTGAGGTCATATGTGCTATTTTCTGAACAAGGGGCTTGAAGTGACAGTGTCTTGGTAGACATCTTCCCCTTATATCAGGGCCCAGAAGACCCTTATAGACAGATCTGACCTTGCTCACCATGGGCATGGACTGTCTAAGGAAACAGGAGATAAAAGGCAAGTATGTCTTTCTTCTCAGAGATTTGATGGCTCTCTTAGAGGCAGGATCTACCACTGCTAAACAAGCATTTCACATCCCAAGGGAGCAGTTGCCTACTCTTGCTCCTTTTCGTGATTTCATGATTCAAGCTCCCTGATTCATTGCTTTTACAACAGGAGATTATTTTACAATGAGAAAAGTGCTATATTGCAGCCCCAAGATGATGTGTATTCAAAATTCCAAGGATTGGGAAATAATCTCAGTGCTTAAACAAAAGCCAGGCTCATTATAATGCTGGCTTTAAAGCAAAGGGCAGATATTTTACTACCTGACCTGCTTTTAGATCTGTAAACAAAAGAAGTAAGATTTGTGTTATCTTGGGTTACTGGAAGTCTTTAGCCAGACTGGGATGCTCAAACAGACCTCAGAGGCGTTTCTTCACTCTTGGGAACAGGCCAGGTCAGGCTACCTGCTCATTCACAGCCCAGACTGGTGAAATCTTGGCCAAATCTGAGTATCTAGTCCTTGATACAGAGCAAAAGGAAGCTCCTGCTTCAAGCCAGATGAAACCGCCCGCAGTGGCCTCTTCACCCTGTGCTCCAGATAACTGCTGTACCTTACCTCAAAGATGGTATTTCCTCTTGGCAGGTAGCAGTTTGCATAGCTGGCCTGAGGAATGCTGGGGATAATCCTTTTGCTTGTTTCTCCATAAAGCAAAGCCCCTTTTCTATGTCCAATTTCTGACCTAGAATCCAAAGCCCACAGGGTTTGTCTACATGGTACTCCTGGGGCAGACAGGACTTTGAGCAAAGTGTGTGTCAGAGACCCAGACCCTAGCCTTTCCTTGGGCAGACCAGGCCTGCGCTTGTGACCCTGGTGCATGCTGCACAGGGTGGCACATGTGCACTAATCTGAGTCCAGTTCCTTTTGCCCAAGACTATATTAAACAGTCCTGAGGCCTTTATAGATCTTCTTGCAGCCTTTCCTGGCTCCTCGCTGCAAGGTCCACCACAGCTATTCTTGTCTTCCACCCCTGGGAATCTCATGGGCATTCTGCAGGAGCTGACTCCCATATTTGCTAGCTCTGGAATGTGCTGAGCCTTCTAGAACCCTGCCTGCTTCCCCACTGTGCCACATTCTGGGCCTGGCTGCCTGGCCTTGCCTTATGGTTTCCAAAGGCCCCAGCCACTTCCTGTGGCTGCTCCAGGACATGGAGTTCTGGCAGGAGGCTCACCAGGCTGTCCTTACTGCCTCCCCACAGCCTCCAGAGTGACCTGGGAGCACAGACACTGCCAATGTCACCTTCGTTAGGAGACTTCTCTGACACTCTGACTACAGATGGTCCCTCTTAACGTTAAAGCTTCTGAACAGGAAGGCATGTGAGGAACCTTTTTAACATAGAATGAACAAGATGCAGATACATTCTCCATTTGAACTCCTGAGTCTTGTGTTGTTACCACATCTAAGTCATGCATGAAAACCTTGAGGACAGGGGAGTTCCCGTCGTGGCGCAGTGGTTAACGAATCCGACTAGGAACCATGAGGTTGCGGGTTCGATCCCTGCCCTTGCTCAGTGGGTTAACGATCCGGCGTTGCCGTGAGCTGTGGTGTAGGTTGCAGACGCGGCTCGGATCCTGCGTTGCTGTGGCTGCGGCGCAGGCCAGTGGCCACAGCTCCGATTAGACCC
>PVHT021183543.1:24487227-24518941 GCA_004024745.2 Catagonus wagneri | reverse complement strand
CCTGCCCTTGCTCAGTGGGTTAACGATCCGGCGTTGCCGTGAGCTGTGGTGTAGGTTGCAGACACGGCTCGGATCCTGCGTTGCTGTGGCTGCGGCGCAGGCCAGTGGCCACAGCTCCGATTAGACCCCTAGCCTGGGAACCTCCACATGCCACGGGTGCGGCCATAAACCCGCGGCCATAAAATGACAAAAGGCAAAAAAAAAAAAAAAAGAAGTTAGAAAAAGAGAGTTACGGTCATGGCACAGCAGAAATGAATCCGAGACTGTGAGTTCGATCCCTGGCCTCACAATGTAGGTTCGGGATCTGGTGTTGTCATCAGCTGTGGTGTAGGTTGCAGACGTGTCTTGGATCCCACATTGCTGTAGCTGTGGCGAAGGCCAGCAGCTATAGCTCCAATTAGATCCCTAGCCTGGGAACTTCCATATGTTCTGGGTTCGGCCCTGAAAACCAAAAGAAAAAAAAAGTTAGAAAAAAAACAAGAACTTTTTTTAAAGCAGATTATAATTTGAAAAAGATTGAATCTATAGAACAGATCTAGCTATCATGTTAAGCAACATGGAGATACAGTCAACAGAATTTAGATGGAGAAATGTACAAGATGCAGTTTCTTAACAAATAAATCACAAGGAGATAAGAAATTACAGATTGAAAGAGAATTATAAGATGCATAAATGAAATATAGCATGTGGACATTGTTTGGTTACTGGTTCAAAAAAAGCTAACTCAAAGGAAATACTCTGGAGACAGAAAAATTTGAATATGGATTGATACTTTACATTAAAGAATTTATTTATTTATTTTTGTCTTTTTGCCTTATCTAGGGCCGCACCCGCAGCATATGGATGTTCCCAGGCTAGGGGTCCAACAGGAGCTGCAGCTGCTGGCCTTCACCACAGCCACAGCAACGCAGGATCTGAGCCGCGTCTGCAACCTACACCACAGCTCACGGCAACGCCAGATCCTTAACCCACTGAGCAAGGCCAGGGATGGAACCCGTAACCTCATGGTTCTTAGTCGGATTCGTTAACCACTGAGCCATGACGGGAACTCCAAGAATTTATTGTTAATCATTCTTTTTTGGGGCGTTTTTTGTTTGGTTGGTTGGTTGGTTTTTTACTACTGCAGGTGCATATGGAAGTTCCCAGGCTAGGGCTTGAATCGGAGCTACAGCTGCCGGCCTGTGCCAAGGCCACAGCAATGCCAGATACCAAGCTGCGTCTTCAACCTACACCACAACTCATGGGAATGCTGGATCCTTAACCTGCTGAGCGAGGCCAGAGATCAAACCTGCATCCTCATGGATACTAGTTGGGTTCGTTTCCTCTGTGCCACAATGGGAACTTCCAATCATTATTTTTTTTAAAGAATCCTTATCTTATGGTGATATATACTGAAATAGTTTTGGATGAAATAATAAGATGTTATTTTTTTTTTTTTGGTCTTTTTTTTGCATTTTCTAGGGCCGCACCCGCGGCATATGGAGGTTCCCAGGCTAGGGGGTCTAACAGGAGCTGTAGCCGCCGGCCTTCGCCACAGCCACAGCAACGCAGGATCCAAGCCGTGTCTGCGACCTACACCACAGCTCACGGCAACGCCGGATCCTTAACCCACTGAGCGAGGCCAGGGATCGAACCCGAAACCTCACGGTTCTTAGTCGGATTCGTTAACCACTGAGCCACGATGGGAACTCCCTAAGATGTTTTTTATTGGCTTCAGAATTATCCAGTGGGGAAAGAGATGAGAAGAAAGGAGAAAAGGTTGGGATATGATATAGAAGAAATATCTTTTTTTTTTTTAGCCAATGTTGATAATTCTTGAAGTCTAGTGATCGGCACACGGGCATTCATTATACTGTTTTTTTTTCTACTTTTGTGTATGTTTGAAATTTCTCAATATTAAGAAGTGAATAAAAATGATTGACTTAACACAAATGCAAATGATCTTATAGCAGAAATGGTGTGTATGCTATGTTCATAGCCATGTAAAAATAATTTTGGAAGGGGAGTTCCTGTCATAGCTCAGTGGTTAACAGAACCTGACTAGTATCTATAAGGACACAGGTTCGATCCCTGGCCCTGCTCAGCGGGTTAAGGATCTGGCATTTCCAAGAGCTGTGGTGTAGGTCACAGACATGGCTCGGATCCCATGTTGCTGTGGCTGTGACGTAGGCCTGCAGCTACAGCTCCAATTAAGCCCCTAGCCTGGGAACCTCCATATGCCTCAGGTGCAGCCCTAAAAAGACAAAAGGCAAAAAAAGAATAAGTATGGAAGAGGTATTATAATTGTGTTGGCATAGTGGGATGTGGTAAATTCTCTGATTTCAAGATTTTCTGTAGTATTGTGGATTTTACTTCTGTATTTTCACAGAAAGGGTGGGAGTGATTGTGGCCCCACTCCACAACCTCTCTTTACATGGGCCTCCCTTCCTTACTGTGTCAGTATGTGACTCTGTTAGCACTTACATGGAAACTGTGGGTCCATGGGTGAGACTCCTTAACTGTGTGCACTTCTGAGAGTGGTTAGCACCTGACATATGGTTTGTGCTTGCTAAACGACTGTGTTCTGAACTAATGAAAGTCATTGGCACCAGTTCCTGATGAGATTAAACACATGGGATGTAAAAAGGGCCCTTTGCTAAAGAAACTCTAGGTATCAGCCAGAAAGAATTAAGACAGAGGTTAGGAAATGAGGCAGCTGTAGAGTTGAGGCCATTCACTGCAAGAGACTGAAGTGGCAGAAAGGAGAACAGAAAGATAGCTCTGTATGTTAGTTTTGGGGGACAGGGGTGTCGACACAAGGGGGCTGCTAGAAGGGGTGGTCACGGGAGGGAGCAAGGACTCACATTTGTGTGAACTCTCAGCCCCAGTCAAGACTCTGAAGACTGAACCCTTCCTGGTTTTATCCCCCAGGCCTAGTGAGTAACGTGGTATTCACCAGTCATACCACCGAGCAGAGGCACCCTCTCCTGGTTCAGCTGCAGAGCCTCATCAGGGCTGCCAATCCAACCGCAGCCTTCATTCTTGCAGAAGATGGGATTGTCACCAGGTAAACTTAATCAGTTCACTTTACTTTGCAGGACCAGCCTCTTTCTCAGATATGGAACTCTAGCTATGACCCCCACACACCAGTCTTATCACTGAGTCTAAGACCCAAACATTTATAGAAGTCAGGTTTGAAGTGCTTTTGATTCTGTATAAAAAGTCACCAAGAGGGACCCTATGTGTCAGTGTCCCGTACTGTTTTGAGACGTTTCATTGTGATGTGTTCGTGCTCTCATTCATTAAAGGCTGGAAGTCAAGACTCAATGTTCTTTGTGTTAAGATGTGAGAGACATGGCATAGAAACATAGGGGATTTATATCTTCATAGACCTAGGTCCAAATTAAAAATTTAAAATAGAGAACGAATGACTTTGGATATGAGTGTATGCATGAAGAGAAAACATCTGGTCAATACAGCAGTGTTGTTTGCTCAGTAAGAAGGCTAAAAGGTGTATACATATTCACAAATTAAGTCAAAGCGGGCAAACGTACAAACAAAAGAGTGAATCTATTTGTATATCAAAGTAATAAGTCCATACACAGTAATTCAAGTAGCTTTTGAAAGTAATCCTCTGTTGGAACCCTGATTTCAAACATCACTGATTAGAGAAGGGAAATTATAAATAGGAAATGGGAAAGGTAAGGGAAAACCCTGCACATGTTGAAGTTGAATTGGGGGACTCAATAGAAAATCACATCTCAAAAAAATGAATAATTCCTAGCTCTTTCCATTAAAGGGGACCAGAAGTAATACCACAGTAGCAGTCAGTACCTCCACCTCTAGATCATGGTTTCTAAGTACCAGTCCCCACTACAAGATATCAGGATTCCTTGGAGAATTGGCTGACTGCAGGTCTAGGCAGTGAAAGTACAGGGTGAGCCTAGTACATTTTATGCCAGAAAAGCAAGGAAGTATTCAAAGATTAGTGGAGATATTTCAAAAGGATACAAAAACTAGCTTAAGAAGCTCCCACTACCAGATTTGGGACAACTTGAGTGTATGAGAGAACCATGATAATAATGGACTGTATAGCACATGAAGTGAGTCCGTGGTAATACTACAAAAAAGGAGAAGGACAGAGTAGTGAAGCTCTTCTTCATAGAAGAGTGCTAGCTAATGAGTAAATAAGGGTTTCCAGAACTAGAAAGTCATCGTGTAACCTTTTCTATCCCTCCACACACTACTTACTACTTACCAAGAGAGAAAAGTGCCTTCACAGTGGAGAGGTCTAGTCTAGAAGACGTGACATTAACCAAATGATTAAATTTAGCAGGACCACTCATGGGATAAACTGACATCATGTGCCTCCTTCCTGTGACATGATGGGAAGGACACAATATCACCCTGGCCATTAATCTTGGCTGAAATGTTTAGCTGAATCTAATCATTCAGAGCAACCAAACAAATCCAGGTGGCGGGACACAAAACATCTGGCATGTACCCTTCAAAAATGTCAACTCCGTGAGAAACAAAAAAAGTTGGAGGAGTTGTTCCAGATTGGAGGAAAATAAAAGATTGTAAATTCAATGAGCAATCCTTGATTGGATTACCACAAAAAGGAGGGGAAATTTGGAAATGGGTATATATTTGGTCAGTACTTCTCCAACTTACCTGTGCATATGAACCTCTTGGGGCTTTTACAAAAATGAGGGTTATTGGAAGTTCCCGTGTGGCACAGCAGGTTCAGAATCCAGGTTTTGCCACAGCTGTAGCACAGGTCGTATTGTGGACCTGTAAAGGAATGCCTTTATTCCTAGAGATACACACTGAAATACTGAGGGATAAAATAACAGAAAAAATGAGTATGTGTGTGCGTGTGTGTGCGCACGTGCGCATGTGTGTGTGAGGGGGTACGGAGAGGAAGCACAATGTGCAGGTTAAGGTTGATAGTCCTAATTAACCGGGGTTTTCTGTATGTTTTCAAAGGAATGAAGACATTGAACTGATTCTCTCAGAAAACAGTTTCTGGAGTCCTCAGATGCTACGATCTCGATATTTACTGTACCCTGGCTGGCAAGTATCATCATTGAAAAGTAGCTAAGATTTTTTTTGTAAACCCCATGATTTATTTGTTTACAGAAATGAAAAAGCGAAAATACCAAGTGTGCTCTATGAGGGTGACAGTGGCAGCTTCAATGGCCTGCCATGTCCCAGAAGCCACTGACCTTGCCAGAAGTCCAGCAGATTGAGTCCTTGCTGGATGTTGAGACTTATGGAGTCATCTTGTAGGCACCAAGCACAACAGTATCCTGTGTTTCCTCTAGCCTTTAGTGAGGGTGAGGTGGCTGGCATGGAACCAAGGAGTTATAACCCTCCCAGGTGAGAAAGTCACCCCAGAAAAACCCTAGTCAGTCCTCTAGGGTTCCCATCTGACAGGTAGGTTCCCTGCTTTTGTGGCCCATGAGATGTTCTCTTCTCTGCGAGTGGCCTCCCAGCCTGAGCCTGTCCTCCAGATGGGAGAGCAGGAGAAGAGAGAGTGTGAAATGCACTGTAATCATGCTTAAGCATCACTTGAGCACCTGCTGTGGCTACACATTGTTCTAAGACTTTGCTCTCCAGTGCAGCAGCCACTAGCCACATTTGGCTACTTTAAAAAATGTAAATGTAAAAGTAATAAAAATTAAATAAATTTTAAAATTCAGCCTTTTCAGTCACACAAGTCACATTTCAAGTGCTAAATGGCTTCCTATGATTAGCAGCTACTGGGTTGAACAGTACAGATGCAGGACATTTCTGGAGTTTCTGTTGTGACACAGTGGAAATGAATTCGACTAGGATTCCTGAGGATGTGGGTTTGATCCCTGGCCTTGCTCAGTGGGTGGGGAATCCGGTCTTGCTGTGAGCTGTGGCCTAGGTTGCAGATGCAGCTCAGATCCCAAGTTGCTGTGGCTGTGGTGTAGGCCAGTGGCTACAACTCCAATTCAACCCCTAACCTAGGAACCTCCATATGCATCAGGTGCTGCCCTAAAAAGCAAAAAGAAAGGAACATTTTCATCATCACAGAAAGTTGTGTTAGAGTGCCACTCTGAGAGTTCAGCCGGTATTCTCTCTTTAATCCTGAAGCCAAGCCTGAAAGGTGGATTCCATTATTTGTCCTCATTCTATTTTATTTTTTAAAATGATTTTTATTTTTTACTTTATATATGGTTTACAGTGTTCTGTAAATTTCTATTAAACAGCAAAGTGACCCAGTCACATATATATATATATACACACACATAAAGGAGGTTCCCAGGCAAGGGGTCGAATCAGAGCTGTAGCTGCTGGCCTGCGCCACAGCCACGGCAACCAGGGATCCGAGCCACATCTGCAACCTACACCACAGCTCACAGCAACGCTTATCCATAACCCGCTGAGTGAGGCCAGGGGTTGGCCATAACCTCATGATTGAACCCACAACCTCATGGTTACTAGTCAGATTCGTTTCCCATGTACCACAACGAGAACTCCTTGTTCTCATTTTAGAGATAAGGTAAATGAGGCAACAAGAAGTTAAATGTCTTGTGCAAAGTAACACAGCTAATACATGAAAGAGTTGGGTTTCAGACCCAGGTTATGTGGCTTCAAAGCCAATACTCGTAACCACCATGCAGCACTTGTCCCTGTATGGAGTGGATAACTAGTTTTGTTCTGCTGAAGGTTCAGGGGAAGACAGATGTTAAAGCTTAGCCAAAACTGGTACCTCATGTTGATTTGGATCCTTTTCATCATCCTCATTACTTCCCTCATCCACCTCTCTACATCCTCCAGCCACCCCTTACATCACTAATATTTTATACCAGCAAAAAACTGTACTATCCTGTTTAAACAACAAAAACAGGAGTTCTTGTGTGGCACAGTGGGTTAAGAATCCGACTGCAGTGACTCGGGTCACTTTGGAGGCTTGGGTTCAATCCCTAGGATCCAAGTGTTGATGCAGCTGTGGCATTGGTCACAGCTGCAGCTCGGATTCAATTCCTGGCCCAGGAACTTCCATATGCCGAGGGTGCAGCCATAAAAACAAAATCAAAAACACCCCAAAAGGTCAGTATGTAGCATTGATAGTTTTTAGGCATATTGTTAGAAGGGACATCTGATTTGAGTCACATGATACTTAACTTAAATACCGGGGATCATTCCTTATGCCTGAACAAGATAATTATATCTTAGTTAAAAAGAAAAAAGATAGAGCTTCTAGGGAGAAACCCTCCTCTCCAGCGGCTGAAGTTACTGACCTTTTGGTGCCCACACCTCTGGGCCTGGTCCTGAGGCTCCTGCCATCTCCACCTGGTGCATGCCTGGGCAAGCACTCATTCTCCAGTCCGTACCGACTCATTCTGGGCATGGCCTACATTAACCTAGCTCAGAGCTCAGGCTTTTCTGGAGGCAGATTGATTTAGGAGAGAGCCAGATACGAGAGAGTTCATTAAAAGACTCTGAATCCATAGAATCTGAACTCTTCCTTAATCGAGAAGATCAGTCCTTATAGAGAATCAGAGATGAAAGGGCCTCAGAAGCACCGTTCGGGCCCTCCCTTCTGAGTCTATTCCTAGGAATTAGATAACTTACTCTTTTAACAAGATGACAGTCATCAGACTCCTGCTCATCCCTCTACATTAAACCGTTTCTCCTTGGGAGAGGGCCACCACCTCAGAGCGAACAGGCTTTGGCTCGGGATGTGCTCAGCTCTGTGCTATACGAATCTCAGGCATCGTCCTCCCACAGCCCTCTCTCTGTTGTCATTGACCCCATCCTCCCTCCCCTGAGAGAAGGGTTCGTTCCTAGTCTGGAAGGAAGCCTTGTATTCTTCTGTTGACCCCTCCAAATTCCCCTAGGGATTCAGGCTCTGAACACAGAAGCCTGAGAAGTCCATGGTCTCCAAATCTCATGTTTGGACAGGGAGAGGACAAAAAGAAAGTCAGTGTTGCAAAAATGTTATGCCACTACCTTGCTACTTTGAACAATGTAAAATTCAGTGCAGTTTTAAAAGAGGAGTTCCCATTGTGCAGTGCAGTTTTAAAACAAAAGAGCGGTTCCCATTGTGGCTTAGTGGATTATGAACCTGACTAGTATCCATGAGGATGCAGTTTGATCCCTGGCCTCACATGGTGGGTTAAGGATCTGGCATTGCCAGCAGCTACACTGTAGGTCTCAGATGTGCCTCAGATCCAGCGTTGCAAAACTTTGGAAGCTGAGTGATGGGAATTCATTATGCTAACCTTCTGTCTTTGCATATCTTTGAATTTTCTATAATAAAAAGTTTAATTTTTAAAATTCTGGTTATTAATGAATCTGTGGCAGTTAGTATGTCTGCTGAACTCAAAACTGAGAGTATAGATCAGAGATGCCCCAGCCCCTTGACTCCTTCCTGAGCGAGTATACTCATCCAAATGTTGGGTCTATAAAGCTGGGGAGGCTGAGGCATAGTTGGGGACCTGAAGAGAGTGGAAGGGGATCCTGAGGAAAAGCTGCAGTGGTACCAGGAGGGACTCCTAATCCCTGGTGGGACACTGGCAGGCTTCAAAGGAAGACAGGGTCTTTGATTTTAAGGAGTTGCTAGTCCAAAGAAGGTAAGACCTCTCTGCCCTGAGGGGGCATACGTGCTTCCCAGTCTCAAGGTGAAAGAGACATAAACGCTTCCAAGTAAGTGTTTTGTACACAAAATAGCATACAAGTAAAGGAGAATTCAAATATGATATATGAAGTTCCTTCCAATGTGTTACATAACAACATTCAGAGCCCCAGTTACTCATATTTACAATTTTTTAAACCTTTTAAGGTATGAAGGTAAATTTGATGCTGGATCAGTCTTTCCATTAATGGTTCAGATCTGTGTATGGTTTGGTCGTCCCTTGGAGAAGACTCGCTTTATGGCCAAGTGTAAAGGTAAGCCTTAACTGGGACATGTCCCAGACACTGGTGAGAGGGCCCCAGAGTTGCCCCTTCTTCTTGGTACCATTTTAGTATTCTGGGTGCTGTCTCCTGTCCTCACCATCTGGGTCTGAAAGCAGGCAGAGAAATTTGAACACCAAGAGTCTCTTGTGCCTGGGGAACAGTGGCAGAGCCATTGGGGGAGGACCTGTTGTGGTTACCTGTGAACCCTGGACCTAGAGTTCCAGGGTCCCTTTCCAGTCCCTAACCCTCTCAGCTGTGCCTCCATGGACTTGGCCTCTGCCCCCAGGTGAGTAACAGTTCTATCCTCTTCCTTCACCAGCAATGCAGTCCTCCATCAAGGCAAGTCCCTTCTCTGGAAATATCTACCACATCCTGGGCAAAGTGAAGTTTTCAGGTAACTGGGGGTTGGATTTGGGAGCCCTACGCCGTGGAGTCCTCACCTCTCATGTTAGGAGTTCATACCCTGTGCTGGTGCTTTGCAAACCACTGATGCCTCTCAGAGTCTCAAAAAAAAAAAAAAAACCCTCCCCTCTGGGTCTTATACCATCAGGCTCCTCCAAACATCCCTGTCAGTCAAGGTCCCCGTCTTTCTCCAGGCCTTTCTGCTCTGCAGTGGAGAATCTATCCTCCTCCACTTGCACGAACCTGCCTGGGGCCTCTCCTCACAACTTCCTGAGTTCCTTGTTCCAGAGACTCACACCCCACCCCTCTTGAGCCATCCATGGCCTCCTCCTAGACCTGTCACCAGGAGCTGTCCCGATGCTGAGCTTTCCAGCTCTGGGCCATTTAGGCCAGTCTTCAAGCCTTCTACTTGCCTTCTTCTCCCCTCTATTCAGTAGACCTGCTTGTCATCCTTAGACCCCTGGATCCCTCTCAACCTAAAGTCTGTCTCTTCTGGGCTGGGGTTCAGGGAAGGCATCAAGACAACGAGTTAGTCAACTCAACGTTGAGAAAGGGGAGAATATTCCAGGAAAAAGGCACAGCACGTTCTGTGGATCTGAGGGGGTTGGGGAAGCACATTTCAATAGCCAAAAAGGGTTTACTGTGGCTGGGGCCTAGAGGAAGAAGTGAGGGAGTATATCTGTTAAGACATCTTTGGCTGTTACGAAAAAAACTCCAGCTCAACTAGTGATTATGCTCATCAGCTACATAGCAAGAAGTCAAGAGGTCTGGCAGCATAGCAAGGCCACAGAAGACCCAGAGAGCATCAGTGTGGCTTTTTCTTTTCCTTTTTTTTTTAATCTCAATTTTTTTATTTTTTTAATTCAATGAATTTTATTATATTTATCACAACCTAATTTTAGAACATTTCACAATCTAATTTTAGAACTGTCATCACAACCTAATTTTAGAACATTTCCATCCCAAACCCACAGCCCATCCGTCCTCCCCCAACCTGTCTCTCTTGGTAACCATAAGTTTTTCAAAGTCTGTAAGTCAGTTTCTGTTCTGCACAGTTCATTGTATCCTTTTTTTTAGATTCCACATATAAATGATGGCATATGATGTTTGTGTCTCACTGTCTAACTTCAGTTAGCATGATAATTTCTAGGTCCATCCATGTTGCCGAAAATGACATTATTTCATTCCTTTTGATGGCTGAGTAATATTCCATTGTATATATGTACCACATCTTCTTTATCCACCCCTTTGATGATGGACATTAAGGTTGCTTCCATGTCTTGGCTATTGTATGTAGTGCTGCAATGAATTTGGGGTACATGTGCCTTTTCCAGTTATGGTTTTCTCTAGATAGATGCCCAGGAGTGGGAGTGCTGGAGGAATCTCCATACTGTTTTCCATAGTGGTTGCACCAATTTACACTCCCATCAACAGTGTAAAAGAGTTCCTTTTTCCCCACACCCTCTCCAGCTTTTGTTTTTTGTAGACTTCGTGATGATGGCCAGTCTGGCTGGTGAAAGGTGGTATGTTGTTTTGATTTGCGTTTCTCTAATAATTAGTGATGTTGAACATCTGTTTGTGTGTTTTCTGGCCATCTGTATGTCTTCTTTGGAGAATTGTCTTTTTAGATCTTCTACCCTCTCTTTGATGGGGCTGGTTTTTTTGTTTTGTTCTGGCTTTTTGCTTTTTGTTTTGTTTTGTTTTGGCATTGAGCTGCAGGAGATGTTTATATATTTTGGAGCATAATCCTTTGTCAGTCGCTTCATTTGCAAATGCTTTCTCTGTGTGTGGGGGTTGTCTTTTCGTTTGTTGATTAGGGTTTCCCTTGTTATGCAAAACCTTTTGAGTTTAATTAGGTCCTGTTTATGTTTGTTTTTATTGTCTTTACTCTAGGAGGTGGATCTGAAAAGATACTCCTGTGATTTATGTCAGAGAGTGATCGGCCTGTTTTTCTCTAATAAGAGTTTTATAGTATCTGGTCTCATATTTAGGTCTTTAATCCATTTTGAGTTTATTTTTGTGTATGGTGTTAAGGAGTGTTCTAATTTCATTCCTTTGCTTGTAGCCATCAGTGTTCCCAGCACCATTTATTGAAGGGACTGTCTTCTCCATTGTATGTTCTTGCCTCCTTTTGTCACTAATTGGTTGACTGTTGCATGGGTTTAATTCTGGGCTTTCTGTCCTGTTCCACTGAACTATATTCCTGTCTTTGTGCCAGTACCGTACTGTTTTGATGGCTGTGTCTTTGTAGTAGAGTCTGAAGTCAGGGAACCTGATTCCTCCAGCTCCATTTTTCTTTCTCAGGATGGCTTTGGCAGTTCTAGGTCTTTTGTGTCTCCAGACAAACTTTAAAATATTTTGTTCTAGCTCTGTGGAAAATGTCATTAGTAATTTGATGGGGATTGCTTTGAATCTGTAGATTGCTTTGGATAGTATAGTCATTCTGACAATATTAATTCTTGCTCTCCAAGAGCATGGTATATCTTTCCACTTGCTTGTGTCGTCTTCGATTTCTTTCATCAGTGTCTTAAAATTTTCTCAGTACAGGTTGTTCTCTTTTGATCTTTCATCATTAGGATATAGAAATGCAGTCAGTTTCTGTATATTAATTTTGTATCCCCCAACTTTACCAAATTCATCGATGAGCTCTAACAGTTTTGTGGTAGCATCTTTAGGATTTTCTAGGTATAGTATCATGTCGTCTGCAAACAGTGATAGTTTTACTTCTTTTCCAATTTTGATTCCTTTTATTTATTTATTTATTTTCTTCTCTGATTGCCAAGACTACAACTTCCGAAACTATGTTGAATGATGTCAAGAGTGGAAAACCCTTGTCTCGTTCCTGATCTTGGCAGGAATTCTTTCAGCTTTTCACCATTGAGAATGATGTTAGCTTGAGTTTGTCATATCTGACCTTTCTTATGTTCCCTCTATGCGCACTTTCTGGAGGGTTTTTTTTTATTTGGTTGGTTGCCTTTTTATTTTGTCTTTTTAGGGCCATACCTGCAGCATATAGAAGTTACCAGGCTATGGGTTGAATAGGAGCTACAGCTACCAGCCTACACCATAGCCACAGCAACAGCAGATCCAAGCCATGTCTGTGACCTACACCACAACTCACAGCAACGTCAGATCCTTAACTCACTGCGTGATGGCAGGAATTGAACCTGCATCCTCATGAGTACTAGTTGGGTTTGTTACCACTGAGCCACAACAGGAACTCCTCTGGGGGGCTTTTTGTCAGAAATGGGTGTTGGGTTTTGTCAAATGCTTTTTCTGCATCTATTGAGAGGATTATATAGTTTTTATTCTTCATTTTGTTAATGTGGTGTATCATAGTGATTGATTTGTGAATATTGAAAAATCCTTGCATCCCTGGAATAAATCCCACTTGATCATGATATATGATCCTTTTAATGTATTTCTGGGAGTTCTTGTCATGGCTAGCATCCATGAACACGCAGGTTTGATCCCTGGCCTCACGCAGTGGCTTAAGGATCCTGTGTTGCCATGAGCAGTGGTGTAGGTCATAGACACAGCTCAGATCTGGCACTACTGTGGCTGTGTCATAGGCTGGTGGCTACAGCTCCGATTCAACCCCTAGCTTGGGAACCTCCATATGCCACAGGTGCAACCCTAAAAAAGGCAAAAAAAAAAAAATATATATATATATATATATATGTGTGTATATATATATATATATATATATATATATATATATATATATATTGCTGGATTTGCTTGACTAGTATTTTGTTGAGGATTTTTGTGTCTATGTTCATCAGTGATACTGACCTGTGATTTTCTTTTTGGGGGTTATCTTTGTCTGGTTTTGGTATTAGGGTGCTGGTAGCTTCATAGAATGTTTGAGAGTGTTCCTTCCTCTGCAATTTTTTGGAATAATTTCAGAAAGACAGGTGTTAACTCTTCTCTAAATTTTTGATAGAATTCACCAGTGAAGCCACTTTTGTTTGTTGGAAGTTTGTTTGTTTGGTCTTTTTAGGGCCACATCTGAGGCATATGAAGGTTCCCAGGCTACAGGTTGAATCAAAGCTGTAGCTGCTGGCCTACTCCACAGCCACAGTAATGCCAGACCCAAACCACATCTGCGACCTACACCACAGCTCATGGCAATGCCAGATCCTTAACCCACTGAGCAAGGCCAGGGATCAAACCTGTGTCCTCGTGGATGCTGGTCAGATTCATTTCCACTGAGTCACAACAAGAACTCCCCTGTTGGAAGATTTGTAATCTCATTTTCAGTTTCAGTACTTGTGATTGGTCCTTTCATCTTTTCTGTTTTGTCTTGGTTTAGTCTTGGAAGATTATACTTTTCTAAGAATTTGTCCATTTCTTCTAGGTTGTGCCTTTTATGGGCATATATTTGCTTGTGGTAGTCTCTTATGATCCTCTGTGTTTCTGTGATGTGTGTTGTAACTTCTCTTTCATTCCTAATTTTATTGATTCAAATCCTCTATTTTTTCCTTGGTGCATCAAGTTAAGGGTTTATCTGTTTTGTTGATCTTTTCAAAGAAGCAGCTTTTAGTTTTATTGATCTTATCTGTGGTTATCTGTGGTTTTCTGTTTTTTACTTCACTGATTTCTGCTCTGATCTTTATGATTTCTTTCTTTCTGCTAACTTTGAGTTTCGTCTGTTCTTCTTTCTCTAGTTGCTTTAGGCGTAAAGTTAGGTTGTTTATTTGAATTTTTTTTGTTTCCTGAGGTAAGCTTGTATTGCTATAAATTTCCCTCTTAGAACTGCTTTTGCTGTATCCCATAGGTTTGGGATTGTTGTGTCCTTGTCATTTGCTTCTAGGTTTTTTTTTATTTCCTCTTTGATTTCTTCAGTGATCCATTGGTTGTTTAGTAGCATGTCGTTTAGTTTCCACATGTTTGTGTTTTTTTGTAGTTTATTTCTTGTTGATTTCTAGTCTTACAGTGTTATGGTCAGAAAAGATGCTTGATATGATTTCAGTCTTCTTAAATTTACCAAGGGTTGATTTGTGGCCTAGAATGTGATCTATCCTAGAGAAAGTTCCATGTGCACTGGAGAAGAATGTGTATTCTTCTGTTTTGGATGGAATATTCTATAAATATCTATTAAGTCCATCTGTTCTAATGCATCATATAAGGCCTGTGTTTCCTTGTTGATTTTCTGTCTGGATGATCTGTCCATTGCTGTAAGTGGGATGTTAAAGTCCCTCACTATTATTGTGTTATTGTCAATTTCTCTTTTTAAGGTTGTTAGCAGTTGTCTTATGTATTGAGGTGATGCTATGTCGGGTGCGTATATATTTACAATTGTTATATCCTTTTCTTGGATTCATCCTTCAATCATTATGTAGTGTCCTTCTTTGTCTCTTTTAATATTCTTTAAAGTCTATTTTGTTTGATATGAGTATTGCTACTCCAGTTTTCTTTTGATTTCCTTTTGCATGGGATATTTTCTTTCATCCTCTCACTTTTAATTTATATGTGTCCCTAGAACTAAAGTGGTGGGTCTCTTGAAGATAGCATGTATATGGGTCTTGTTTTTGTATCCATTCAGCCAGTCTGTGTCTTTTGGTTGAGACATTTGTTCCATTTACATTTAAGGTAATTTTTGTTTTTGTCTTTTTAGGGCTGAACCCATGGCATATGAAGGTTCCCAGGCTAGAGGTCGAATTGGAGCTCTAGCTGCAGGCCTACACCACAGCTACAGCCATGTGGGATCCAAGCCACGTCTGTGACCTACACCGCAGCTCATGGCAATGCCAGATCCTTAACTTACCAAGCAAGGCCAGGGATTGAACCCGTGTCCTTATGGATATAAGTCAGATTTGTTAACCACTGAGCCATGACGGGAACTCCTGTGTTCTTCCATTCTTGGTGTTGGCTTTTCCTCAGGTTCGCACCCTTCATAGTTGCCAGATGGTGCTTCAGGTCTAGGTGTCACATCCAGACACACAATCCAGCTGATGAGAGACTGGCTCCTCCTGTGGATGTCTTTATCAAGTCCTCAGCAGACTTACTTCACTGAGTAACTGGATAAGGATTGTGTTGCCATGCTTTCCAGGACCCGTTGCCCATGGGGAATTGGTATTGGAGGAAGGGGGGGATGCTGGGTGGACTGAGAGTTGTAAGCATGGCATCATCTGGGTTCAGACAGGAGAATTAGATGACAGAGCCTGCCTGAGAAAGTCTCTCAAGGTCCTTAACCTTTGGCTTAATTTATTTTCTTGAATCTGAAACTTTGGCCTGTCTCTACAAGCCCCTTGCTCAAGCCCACTTCCCTTGTGCTCTAACAGACAGCACCCCCACCTGCTTCAGAGGTCTTATTCCTTCATTCTACCTCTCCCCCATCATTACCTCCTCTTCTTCTTTATTTAGACTGACTCTTTATCCCTTTCTTGTTCAAAGTTAACCTCTCTTTGTTCTCAGTCTCTTTCTCATCATGCCTTTTGGGGGAACCTGGCCCTTTTCTTGTGTCTCCACTAAGTCGTAACCCCTAGTTCCTTAGCCTGTAACCCGGGTCACGTCTCTCCTGTTCCCCCCCCATGTGACTCTCGTGCAACACTTCTGCTGCTGGCCTTGCCCGCCTCTTGGCCTCTCAGGCCTCAGCTGAGACCTGCTCTACCAAGGGGGCTTTCCTTGCTTCTCTTCAACTCCCTCTTCCACAGGGACGACCCCAGCCATCCCCTCCTAATGAATGCATGGACGTCTCCCACTCAGGGCCCTGTAGTCTTAGAGACAAATGCCAGAGTCAAACTCCTTTTCTTCTTCCACCTGCAAATCCTTTCTTCCTCTTGTAGTCTCCTCCTGGGTTAATGGTGTGCACCTGGTCACCCAGTCACTGTTCCTCCATCCCTTCATCCTTTCTGACTTGCTTCCAGTCATGTCAGTTCTTCCTCTTACATGTCTCGTGAATCTGTCCCCAGCCAGCTGCACTACTGCAGGCTTAGCCTTATCCTTTCAGGGTAGGGGCTCAGGGGCTACCTGTTCTCCTTACAGACTCTGAGAGGACCATGGAGGTCTGCCACAACACTCTGGCCAATTCCTTGAGCATCGTGCCAGTTTTGGAGGGACCCACGCCACCACCTGACTCCAGAAGCACACCTCAAGGCAGTAGCGGGCAGCAGGAATGCTACCTCGTGTTCATCGGCTGCTCCCTGAAGGAAGAAAGTGTCAAGGACTGGCTGCGGCAGTCAGCCAAGCAGGTGGTTTCTGAAGCCCGGGCCTGGCATCAATGTGACCAGAAACCTCAGGGTTGCTACCGGCCTTAAGGCAGAAGCCCCTCCACCTTCTCCCTGAGACCTCCCCACTGGTTCCCCCCTCACAGGCTCAGCCAACATTTTCAGGGACTCTGAGTGTGAGAGGAAAGCCGCTGGGGCAAACTGGCAGTCTTTGTGCCTTCCCCTTGCTGCTGGCATCTTAGTCACATAACTGGCCCCCTGAGCCCTCACCCTCCCGGGTTCTCCATCAGCTCTTTTGAGACCTGACCCCCCCTCCTTACATCTCTGCACAGAAGCCGCAGAGGAAAGCCCTGAAGACCAGGGGGATGCTGACCCAGCAGGAGATCAGGAACATCCACGTGAGTACCTGCCCTGGAGGCAAAGTGCCCTCAGCGTCCCAACGCTGTTCCGCAACTCCATCCTTTAGGATTCCCAGTCGAGGCGGCTGTGTGCAGGGCATGCTGGGGTCCTGCTTCTCTCAGGCCACAGAGGGGAGCTGGGTAAAGAGAATCCTCAGCCATTCCGGCCTTGTAGCCTCAGTGAGGAGGAGGGCGGGATGATCTCTGGGGTTACGGGGGCACATGTTCGAGGGGAATGCTGGGATAGATAAACCACAGGTAAACCAGCAAGGGCCCAGGTAAAAACTGCCTAGATCCGCAAGCTGCTCATGGACCGGTTTTGGAATCCTGAGGATCAGAGGCCCCTTGACAAACCCTCTCAGACTCCAGGCTGACTCTGGCTCTACCCCAACCCCCATGCCACTGAGGCCTTTTCCTGACGGATATGGGGGCAAAGACTCAGAGGGACGGAGAGTCCAGGTCTCAGCACGAGCCGTGTCACCAGTTCCAGTAGTGATGGGGAGGCAGGACTCTGGGACTCCAGGAGCCTCTGCTTTGGTCTTGAGGGGGTCCCTTCACATCGGACTCCAGGGCCGGGCAGCTCTGGGTGTTCTGGTGAGGACACCGTGGGCACCTCAGGAGGTAGTCCTTGCAGTGTGTGTTCTCCGGAAGCAGACCTTAATCAGGGGTTTGACTGCAGGTAGTTGATTTTGGAAGTGATTCTAGAAGACACTGATAGGAAAGTGGGAAAGTGAGCGAGAAGGCAAGGGTGTGTTGGCAGACCAGTACCGCTGTAGGCAGCTGGGGCCTAATCCCATTAGGATCTCTTAGAGTTCTTGCTAAGAGATGGGAGAAACCCCATCAGTCATTGTTTGATGGCTGCTATGGAGACGGAGTCAATTCCCTGGAGGGCAGAGTGGGCTCTTTTGCCCAGGTAATACGCTTGTTTGGTTTTGTTTTTAATGAATGAGTGAGTGGTAGAAAATGGTCAGGTAATTCTAACAGGACTCTTTTCCTACAGGTGAAACGCCACCTGGATCCCCTACCTGCAGGCTACTTTTATAATGGCACCCAGTTTGTCAACTTCTTTGGTGACAAGACTGATTTTCACCCACGTATCCTTGGAATCTGGGGCAGAGGCCGGGGGGGGCGGTGTGTGTGTGAAAGTCTGGCCTTAAGAGGGTGTCTGCTGGAGCCATCACAGCCTGGCCCCAGCCCAGCCCCGTTTCCCCTTCATTCAGTAATGGCTGAGGTTACTCTGAGGGTTGTAGTTTAAATGCAGCTGGGGTGACATCCTTTGGTCACCAGGGACTTTTAATTAACAAGTTGGAGCCTGGATCTGATTATAATATTAATCTGTGAAAAGATGGATGGGGTGCTGCTGTGTGCTAGTGAATGCTGAAGGGCTCAGTTCTAAGAGCCCATGAAGGGCCCTGTGCCAACCCCCATCACAGTCTTTGTAGCTGTGGTGCTGCCAGTGTGTTAAAAAAGCCTGTCGGGGAGAGTTCCCATCATGGCTCAGTGGTAACAAACCCAGCTGGTATCCATGGGGACACGGGCTTGATCCCTGGCCTCACCAGAAGGTGGTTCAGATCCCGAGTTGCTGTGGCTGTGGTGTAGGCTGGCAGCTATAGCTCCGATTTGACTTATATCCTGGGAGCCTCCATATGCCTTGGGTGCAGCCCCAGAACAACAACAACAAAAAAGCCTGTCAGGTACCCTCTGTGCAGACTGGGCTCTCACTGCTTCAGTGTTCCCTCCCTCCCCGTCTGCAGATTCCTCTGGTCGGAGCTGCTTCCTTGGCCTCCAGGCGCAGGGCTTTCTTCCTTAATGAGTTCCCAGTCATGGACCAGTTCATGAATGACTACGTGGAAGAAGCCAACCGGGAAATCGAGAAGTACAACCGTGAGCTGGAGCAGCAGGAATATCATGACCTCTTTGAGCAGAAGCCCTAGAGGAAGGCCGCAGGATGTCCACCCTGGAGATGGACGTTTAGAAGTGGGGTGTCTTAACCTCCGCTCTTCCAGAGCCCCCTCCCCGAGGGGCCGTCTTTGTCCTTCATGGCCTTGTGTGCCGGCTTGAGTGCGTGTTGTCTTTATTCTCTGTGCAGCGCTGAAGAGCATCACCTGCGCCAGTGATTTGGTGGGGAGGGGGGTCCTTATAGAGGGTGAACAGACAGGAATTGGCCTTTGTGTGCAGTCGGCAGTCCTGATACCGGTGTCTCTTAGGGGCCCTTGCAGCGCTGTGTGAGAGTGGGGAGAAGCATTTGGATTGCACAGTGTAGCTGCAGGGTGCAGGAAGAATCCTGGCTGCGCAAACTGGCTCTGCCTGGGGGGCCAGGCCGCCACAGGCCTCGAGCCTCAGACACTGCCCCAGGAGAGCCCTCCGCCCCAGTGGAGTGCCTGCTGCCATGCTTAGGGCCCTTCTGTTGAAGGCTTGGGCCCTGCTGGCCCTGGGCCCGTCCTGGAGGGAGTCTCACGAGCCCTGGCCAATCCCGACCCATAGAGCAAGCAGCTTGTGCTGAGGTCGGCAGCTTGTTCTAAAATGAGAGATTCTCCCTCCTGGAGTAAACCGAGGGGAAAGACTTGTTGCTTTCCAGAAGTGTGTGGCTTCTGAACTGACACAAGCAGGCCCCCCTCCCCCCCGAGATTGGTTTTGAACTCCCCTCATGACATCGCGCTGGTATGCCTAATTCAGGGATGAGAAAAACTGCAACTCAGGCCTCCCTGGCGACGCTTTCCCTCACTGTTAAGGGCAGTGTCCCGCAGCTGCTTATTAGTCTTAAGCCCAGGGTTCTTACCACTTAGAGGCATCCTTGAGAGGGGTCCAGTTGCCACCACCCAGTCTTGCCGGGGAAGGCCTGGTTTTCAGGCACAGCCTTCAAGAAACTCGTGTTCCCAAGTGTCATTGTTGGCCCTGGACTTGTTTGGCTCCTGAGGACCAGGAATTTCAAAGAATTCCAATATCCAAGTTAGAATTCCTACTGGTAGCTTTGTTTTCAGCTGGACTCAAAAACGGAGGGAATTACCAGTGCGTCCCATGCCTGACCTCCAGGCTTAGTGTGGGGAGAGGGAGGTCACAGGCACAGACACGTGGGTAAGGTGGGGTAAGACTTCAGCGCCACAGCTGCGTAGATTGTAAATGCTTCCTGGATTTCATGTATGTTTTGCATGCCTTAGGAAGAAGCACATAGGCAAAACCAGCAAAGTTTCTAGTAATGTAGAGGGGCTTTTGAGAAAGGGCTCTGGCACAGAGGAGGGACAGAAAAACGATGGAGCACATGTGGTCTGTCACAGAGGCCTGCATGCAAGTAGTAAAAGCACTTGTTAAGGGCTCGTTAGCAAAATATACTTATATTAGGGGGAAAAAAGTTGGATTTGAAGCCAGATGAACAAAACCGCACAGACTATTAAATGGAAGTTCCAGTGTGGCACAGCAGGTTACGGATCCAGTATTGTCGCAGCTGTGACATAGGTCACAGCTGTGGCATGGGTTTGATCCCTGGCCCGGGAACTTCCACATGCCGCAAGGTGTGGCAAAAAAAAAAAAAAAAAAAAACACTGAATAAGAACTCTTGCATGAAGAAACGCTTCTGAAAAAGTCCATGTGCTCCAGTCCCAGCTCCAAAGCTGCTGGTGACAAGGGCCCAAACTGAGGCTTCACTTCTGGCTGGCCAGAGGCTGGGGTCCACAGTGGGCCTGCCTCTGCTTCAGAATCAATAACCTAGATCTTAAGTGCAATTGATGAATAAGCAATGAGTTACTGTAGCTTCCTTTAGCTCTACTGAGCTCTTTTTAAAAACTCAAACTTGAGCAGTCGTAGAAAAGGGAGGGGGTGGGGGTGGGGGAACCACAGGCCATCTCCTAGATGGATTGCTGTGAACATTGAAATGAAAGCTCTCCTTCGCGGAGCTCGAGCCATTTCCTGGCTGCTGCACAAGAGTTTTTAAAGAGGGGTCGGAGCCCGCCCGTAGCAGCGGGTCTTAAACACTGCGTGGGGCTACACCTCGTGGTGGTCTTGGTTTCTGACCATTGTCCATAGAAATGCTCTCTCACCAACTCGCCCCACTGTCCCAATTCCTCTCCCATTGAGGGGAAACTGTGATTACCTCAACTTGAAGATGAAACTGTGATTGAAAAAAGTCAAAATGTTAAGTTTCAAAGCCAAAAAGGCAAAACTGGCTGAGGCCTCCACAGATGCTCCTCAGCCTGCTCGGGAGCGTGAAGGGCACACTGGTGAGAGGGCATTCCTTGGGGCGCACTTCTGTGCCCCTGGTGAAGAGGCGCGCTACTGGTGCGCTGTGTGAGCTCTTTGAGGACTGAGGCTGGGAGACGTCCTCCTCGCTCGGGCCCTTGTGGAGCCTTCGGGGTCTCTGGGTTCTGGCTGTGAAGTTTAATAGCCACTTGATTTCTCCAGGCGCTCCAGGTGGAGGCGTGGGGTCCTAGGCTGTCTCTAGAGGAGAAGGGCCAAGACACTGAAATACTGACCCCAGAAGCGGATACCGGGGATCCAGCGGAGACATGAGATTCCAAGGGACAAGCAGAGGTCCTCCAGGGCTTACATGCTTTTTGCCAACTTTCTTTTTTAGCAGCTTCAGTTTTGTATCACCCCGGGTGAGTGTGATAATGTTGAAGTCGCTGAAGTTATGGGTTATTTTACATTTTGATGTGGGATTTTTCTTTTTTTGATTGGAAGGAGGAGGCAGAGATTATAGAAAAGGGATCACCCCGAGGAAGGGGCCACTAGCAAAGAGTGGAGTTGGCCGCACTGAGTCCTGGGGACACTGACCTGAGGCCTGGACACTAGGCCCCATGGGTCACAAGAAAAAGTTCCCTCCTAAATTCTGTTAGGATTTTGAAAAATTTTTGCACAGTAATAAGCTCTGGGTTTGCTCTTTGGGCTTCTCAAAAGGGAAAAGTTAACTCAGATTGTAAACTATGAAGTATTCCAGCCATGGTGCTGGCCTAGATGAATAGTTGTACCTCAAGTAGGTGAGAAATGGCTTCCTCATTGTCCCAGGTTGTCAAATATTAATGACAGAAGAGCTCACTTACGTGCCAAAATTCACTTTTATACTAGTTTTTCAATGCTTTAATATTTGTAACTTAAATTTTAAAACTTATTTACAAACACTACTGTAACTTCAGTGAAACAATGTGTGATTGAAGCTTTTTGCTTATTATAGTATTTATTACACTACTTATTTCAGTAAATATATAAAAGTAGCCTTCAATTTATTTTTATATTATTTTCATGTTTTTACCTGCAGTTGTGTATGTGAATTTACCTTGTTAACTGAGATGTAACGCTAAGGACCAATAAACTATCACTGAATAAGCAAGGCTTCCAGTAGTCCCTGTTGCTGTGGTCCTGAAGTGTCCCTGGCAGGTGAGGAGGTGGCCAGGACTGGGGACCTACCTGCGACTTTCCCTAGGGACGCTTCCTTGAGGCATCCTGGGGCTTCCACTCCCTCTCCCAGACCCTGGACCCCGGAGCAAGCAGTCCGCACCGCAGCTTGGGGTGGGCGCTCTCGGGGAGTCCCAGATCCCAAGGAGGGGCTCAGGGAAGCTGGCTTTGGGCATCGGAGGCTCGGGGGCCCCAAAGATAAGCTCTCCCACCCTCATGCCCAGCCCATAAGCCACATCCGCTGCATCCACCGCCCCGCCCTCTCTTGGCCCTTACAGCATCCCGCTGGGGTCAGCTGCTGCTCAAACCATTGCTTCGTAGGCTGGTCCCTCCGTTTTGAGGCTCCTTGAGGTGGCTGCCCAGTCCTGCTTTACAAATGGGGATGAGTAAGCACGAAAGGTCCAGTAGTTGGCCCGGGTGGCAAAGCCACTGCTCTCGCCCGGTTGGAGCTGATCACCCCTCCCGTCTGGCCCCAGGTCAACCTGGTCTGAGGGAGAGGTCGCTAGAGGCCCCAGAGCTCTAGGAGGCCCTTGCAGGCCTGCTGCTCACATCCCCTGCCTGGGCTGGGATTAGAACTAGGAAGGGACGCCACCAGGGGCAGCATCTCCGGAGACCCTGCTTCCTGCCACACCCTCTACAATGAGGACTGTGGCTGAGGGAGGAAGATCTGGGAGCCGTCCGAGAAGGAGGGTGTAGCCTCCCCCAAAAGGCTGGGAAGGTGGTCTTGGGTTTGGAGGCTCTATGTGGTCAGTCAGTCACGTACAAACCAATCGCAGAACTGCGTGCCCTCAAGGGGCCAACAGAACTGAGGGAGGCATTACTCTCCTCACCACCCCGCCCCCAGAGCCCCAACACGCCACCCCTCCGACCCCCAGTCCTGCAGGGCTTGAACCTTGACAGAGCTCCTGTGCTTGTACTTCCCAGAAACCACCAGGGTTTGGGGATTACCCCCCAAAGAATTGTCAGGCAGAGGGGGAGACAGTAAAAGGCGGAGGACTCCTGGGGCTGGATGATCTTTGAGGGCCAGGAGGACTTAGAGGCAGGTAGTCTGCGGATAAAGGAGTTCTCACCTGGGACCCACAGCAGGGACTGGGAACTACCGAACTGAGCCCAGAGGGTGTGCTTGACCAAGCCAGAGCCGGAGAATCAGGGGATCCTGGTGGCATAGACATGGAGAAAGTGATTTGGAGCAGAAGGTGGAACTGCTGAAAATCAGAAGTTTCTCTGAGGAGAGAAACGCAGATGTATTCATCTCTATGATGCAATCTAGAACAGTCGTGCCCAAAGAAAATCTGACCATAGCCCCACTTCCAGCTCATGACAGAAAGGGAAAGGCTTGGTTGCTCTATGAGGAGTCGAGGGTGGTTCCACCTTCAAGTTCAGCTGGACCCAGGGCGGTACCAGATTCAAGTTCAGGTGGACTCCAGTCTCATCAGAGCCCTCCCTCCATCCTTCACTGTCTCATGACAGTAAGCTTCCTCTACGCCACGAGCAACCAGCACCCCAAAGGCAAGACCCAACCAACCTCCCTCTCCAGAGGCAGCCCCAAAGTTTGAAGTCACATTCTCATCCCTGAATCAGTCACCACGGTCAGGAGTATTCTGATTGGCACGGCTGGGCATCACTGCGCCCTTATGAAGGCCCCTCAACAGCACTGGGGAGCCTGGTTCCCCAAGGAAGGGTTTGCACCCCGAGATCAGCATTGTACATCCCCCTGCAGGCCACTTCTGAGATTTTTTTTTGTTAAAATCAGATACCTATTTGATGTAAAATTTTTTGCTTTCAGCTCGTCTTTTCCAGGACAAGTGATAGCAAACACAGCTGTTCTGTTAGTGACGTGACAGTGTAGTGAGGACTTTGCACCAAGGGGAGAAAACGTTTTAACTTGAAAACATTCTATCCACAAGATAACTGTACCCCCCCAACCCAAGATGGAGAAAAGGCTCTATACACCCAGGAATACTACAGTTCCAGGGGAGCCTGGGTGATAGTTGGTTTTTTTTTTCCTAAATAAAAGAAAGACCATATAGATTGTAATGTTACTTCACATTGGTGGGTATAAGAAGTGGACCGACTAGAGAGTAATTTTGAAGAAACAATTGGTGAGATGAAATAACTAGTTAGACAAGAGTGAAGGGGGTGACCTCAACGTAGAAGTGGAAAAAGCCAAAGTGGAAAAAAACTAACATTCTGAAACGATTCCAAAATGTTTTTGTTGTTTCATTCTCCAAAAATCTGAAGAAAAATAAATTTGTTTATCCACAAAGTATTCCTGTCTTTCCCAGGCCTCTGCATTGCTAAACAGAGCAACCAAAAGAATTTGGTTTAACATATTGGCTCAGAGTTAACAAATAGTATGTCAAACAAATAAATGATTATAAGTCTGGAAAAAAAAAAAAGGCGCTAACCAAATAAAGTAGGAATTGTTTCCATTTTATCCTATCGTTTTTCCCATGCCGATAAAGAAGATTCATTTCTTCCCTTCATAGCTTCAAGTTTTTCAGAAGCTTCACAGCTTGCTCTGAAATTTCATGGCTGGGTGAATGTACAAATAATAGCAAAATTAGGACAACAGGAAAAGGAAAGATGGTTTGATAACCAAAAATTCATGGAATTTTTCTAGATGAAAAAGACTGGATTTCAAGCTCTGTTTTATAGATTAAGAAAAGATCAGAGACCCAAAAAGACGGGCGGTCTCGCCCGAGGGTATTGCGCTGTGCCTCCCCGTTAACTTTTCCTCTCTGTGGCCAGCTTCCTGGGTCTTCTGAAAAGCACCCTCACGTGGGGCCACGGGCAGGGTCAGCCCTGCATGGTGAGCTCGAGGCAGAACCTTGGGCAGCTCCTTAACACCGGGACCAGTGAGAATGAGAGCCCTGGATGGGGACAAGGACACAGATAAAGGCCGAGGAGGGCAGTGAGGGCCAGGAGCGTGCCACCGCCTGGACTCACAGCTGGAAGGCCTCCCCTGGCTGGTGATAGGGTTCAGATGAGGTGGGGCCTGGGGGCAGATGAGGGTGGGGAAGTTTAGAACCAGCTTTGGTTGGAATGCAGATTCCCGGCCCCTTCTAGGGATGTCCTGGGGCAGGATGCGCCGAAGTAGGTCGGTGTCAGTGGTGTTTCTCTGCCGGGCGTTGCTTGGCTGAGAAACGGCTGTGCAACTGGAGCCCAGGTCAGAAGGTAGAAGGGCCTGCCATGAAGGCAGTGGGGCGGCTCTGGAACCTTCCTGCTCAACAGCCTGCTGGTCAGACAGAATCCCTGAGCGGGGAGCCATTAGCCCCCTGTCCAGTGCTAGATTCTGACTGTGAGTATGGGGGCACGGGAGCAGGCCCTCGCCGGCCCTCCACGGGGCTCCCTGCCTTCCCCGCTGCCCTTACGGGATCTTTCTCTCAAAGGGCTGGGTGGATGGCAGCTGGGAGAAGGCTTCGTGCCGTGTTAGTTGAGCAGAAAGGGTCTTCCTCCCACCTACCCAGGGGCCCTAGGGGTGTCCCCCAGGGGAAGGGGGGAGGCCAGTGGCGGCCTTGCTCCCTCCATCAGCCCCCTCCAGCATCGCTGGGTGGAAAGCAGTGGGAACTGCTTCTCTCCTCCCAGGAACAGCAAGGGGGTGGTACAGGTGCCACTGGAGAAGGGCTGCGAAGGGGGGGATGCTGGCTGAGGCCGCCTGCGCGGGGCAGCAAGGAGCCCCAAGAGACTCGTGAAACCTGGGATACTCCAGGCAGAGCCGAAGGCTGCAAGGTATGGGAAGCCATGCTTGCCAAGGGTCCAAGGAAGGGCGGGCGGGGGGCAGCAGGACAGAGCCGACTTGGAAGCAGAAATACCACGTCTTGATTAACATCTGAGGAGTCCTGGCAACAGGAAGGAGGCAGAGGGAATCACAAGTATCTGGTCAGAAAACCCGCGCAGCAGTGGAGCATGGAGGGTGAAGACGTCGTCTGGGGAGTTTCAGGGCTCAAAAGCCTCCAGGAATTGTACTTGCAGGTGCTGGACACGTGCTCAAATTGTCATGGTTTTCCTGAGCACCTACTGCACCAGCGCTGCAGTGGTGACGATACCCAGTCCTGCGCTCAGGGAGACCCCAGTCTAGCCTGGGTGACGGGGCCCGGGCAGTGAAGTGCGAAGAATGAAGAAGGTTGTACTGCAGAGTGAGGGACCATGAGGATCTGCGATGGAAGGAAAGAGGCACTTACCTTAAGATGGTGTGATCAGGAAAGGCCTCTCTGAGGGCTGAAGGATGAACGGAGCTACAGAAAGAGCTGTGGACACGCTTTCCAGGCACCCAGACTCTCCAGGCCTGGAGGGAGGTGTGGGCCGGCTGGGTCGGAGGAACAGCTGGCGGCCACGGGAACGGACCTCCTTTGGGCTGAGATGGGAAATGGGCAGGTGCTGGGTGAACAGCACGCCCTACCCCACACCTCTACTCCCCTGGGCCACAGCAAGGAGCTTGCTTTTTATTTGTTTGCTTGTTTATATTTTTCCTAAATGCCATGAAAAGCCATTGGAGGTGGAGAATGGGCAGTGCGTGGAGGCAAGTCAGAAGGCCAGACAAGGAGCTCCCTTTGTAGTGCAGCAGAAACAAATCTGACTAGTATCCATGAGGATGCGGGTTCGATCCCTGGTCTTGATCAGTGGACCAGGGATCCGACGTTGCTGTGGCTGTGGTGTAGGCTTACAGCTGTAGCTCTGATTTGACCCCTAGCCTGGGAACTTCCATATGCTCTGAATGCGGCCCTAAAAAAAAAAAAAAGCCAGATGATGAACCAGGCAGGTGGTGCAAATGGGCAGAATTGAGTTCTACTTTGGTTTTTTTGTTGTTTGTTTTTGCTTTTTTTTGGTCTTTTGTCATTTTAGGACCCCGCCCACGGCCTATGGAGTCTAAAAGGAGCTACAGCTGCCAGCCTACACCACAGCCACAGCAACGCGGGATCCGAGCCTCGTCTGCAACCTGCACCACAGCTCATGGCAACACCAGATCCCTAACCCACTGAGCAAGGCCAGGGATCGAGCCCGCAACCTCATTGTTCCTAGTTGGATTCATTGACCATTGAGCCACGACGGCAACTCCTGTTTTTGCTTTTTAAGGCCATACCTGTGGCATATGGAGGTTCCCAGGCTAGGGGTCAAATCAGAGCTACAGCTGCCAGCCTACACCACAGCCACAGCAACTCGGAATCTGAGCCGCGTCTTTGATCTACACCACAGCTCACAGCAACACCAGATCCTTGACCCACTGAACAAGGCCAGGGATCAAACCGACATCATCATGGATACTAGCTGGGTTCGTTTCCACTGTGCCACAATGGGAACTCCCTGAGTTCTACTTTGAAGGTCACCCCAACAAAACCTGCTCAAGGATCAGATGCGGATGAGTGGGGTGACCCCGGGTCCAGAGCAGGCAGACGGATGGTGGTGATAGTGAACTTAAGGGAACTATTTGGCCTGAATTTCATTTGAATTCCCTATCAGCCACCCAGGCTGGAGGGAGGAGGTAAGCAGGTGGTGGCATGTTGATGCCAGGAGCTCAGTGACAGGCATCCTGAAATCTGGCGGTCAGCTGAGGCTGGTAGAGAGCCACGGACACAGGCAAAGACCCGGGGCAGACCAGCACTGAGAGCTAGGTGTGAGGAGGCAGCAGGGAGAGAAGGAAGTGTTGCAAGAAAAAAGGAGGGACTGAGAGTTCCTGTCGTGGCTCAGCAGTTAACGAATCCGACTAGCATCCATGAGGACATGGGTTCGATCCCTGGCCTTGCTCAGTGGGTTAAGGGTCTGGTGTTGCTGTGAGCTGTGGTGTAGGTCGCAGATGCGGCTCAGATCCTGTGTTGCTGTGGCTGTGGTGTAGGCCGGCAGCTACTGCTCTGATTCGACCCCTAGCCCGGGATCCTCCATACGCCACGGATGTGGATCTTAAAAGACAAAAAAAAAAAGAGGAGGGATTGATGGGGTTGGGTGCTGCTGGGCAGCGGGTATGGGCAAGCAGCAAGAGAGCTGAGGCAGGATGACCGCGAGACCAGGAGGGCAGCTTCAGTGGCGTGGTGGGGACAAAAGACGGGTATGAAGGGCAGGAAGAGGGCATGGAGACAGGGTTAGAGAGAACTCTGGAGAAATCTGCTCTGAAGCGCAGCTGAGGAACTGGGTGGTACCTGAAGGGAGCAGTTCAAGGGAGTGTTTTTTTGTTTGGTTGGTTTTTTATGGCTGCCCCAAGGCATAGTGAGTTCCCGGGCCAGGGATCAGATCCGAGGCACAGTTGCAACGTAAGTGCAACAACGCCACCAGATCCTTAACCCACTGTGTCGGGCTGGGGATCAAAGCTGAGTTCCAGGGCTCCCAAGATGCCCCTGATCCCACTGCATCACAGCAGGAATTCCAAAGGGAGCGTTTTTTTGGGTTTGGGGTTGTTTGGCTGCATCATCGGCATATGGAAGTTCCTGGGCCCCAGGGACTGACCCGGCACCACAGCAGTGACCCGAGACACTGCCGTGACAGCCCGGGATCCTTAACCCAATGCATCACAAGGGAACTCTTTAAGGGAGAGTTTTGATTTTTGTTTTTTAACAAGATACTATAGAGGTACTTCTTCAGATCCTAAAATCTGCAGGCGTAGTGGCAAAAGGAGAAAACTCGGTTGAGAGGAGCTTGGAAAGCCATGAAGCCCATGTGGAACGCAGAACTCAGAGCTGTGTCCACAGTGCAGTAAAATCTGCCCTCAAGGGAGGGAATGAGAGGGAATGTGTGTGTTTATGTCGGGGTCCCTAAATCACCGCCTGTGTAAGGACCCGGTGGGGCCAGGGTGGGAGGGAGACCTGTGGCACCTGTATTTGCCCTCAGCCTCCGAGCCACAGAGGGCGGGTGGCGGGTGGGAGGGCTGAAGGAAACAGCTTCTCACACTGCAGCAGCGCTGTGGGGTCAGGGGCTCCCTCCAGGACTACCAGGGGAACAGAAGCTGCATGGCCAGAGCACAGGAGGCTACAGTGGGGAAGGGGTCAGAAAGGGCCAGTGTCACTCCCTGTGAGAGTCAGGTCCACAGAGCACCGGGACAGGTCTTGGCTGTGGGCTCCGTTTCCTCAGTGAGCTCAGTGGCGAGGGCCTCAGATGACGGGGGAGGCTGCAGTAAGGGGACAAGAGGCTGCGTCTCCATTGCAGGGTGGTTTCCTAGAACAGTTGCTCTGGAAGGTTCGGGTTGCCTTGGGAGCTGCTGGTGACTTGGGGAGGGAGAGGCAGAAGCCTAGTCATTCTGAGATATGAAGGGCTGGGAGCAAAACGGGTAGCTTTTTGGGGGTCCAGCCCCTGCACCTCACACATGCAGCTTTGCTCCCTGGGCAGTCAGCCCGCCTGACTTCAGATCCCCTTCAAATTTCCATTCCCTACCTGCAGTGACTGTGGGTGTCCGTGTCATGGGCTGGAGGTCTAGCTTAAAGGGCTTCTAGGAGTTCCTGTTCTAGCTCAGTGATAATGAACCCGACTAGTAGCCATAAGGACGTGGCCTCACTCAGTGCATTAACGATCCGGTGTTGCCATGAGCTGTGGTGTAGGTCGAAGACAGGGCTCAGATCTGGCGTGGTTGTGGCTGTGGCTGTGGCTGTGGTGTAGGCCAGCAAGCTATAGCTCCAATTCACTTCCATGTGCCGTGGGGGCAGCCCCAATAAGCAAGTAAATAAATAAATAAATAAATAAATAAATAAATAAATAAATAAATAAATAAAAATAAAGGGCTTCTAGAGAAGATCTCAGGAAGGTCCTAAGTGGATGGAGCACCCAGGATGACTTCCTGTCTCCTCCCAGACTCTGCTCACCACAACCAGAGAAGCATGGGTGGTGGGCAGCCAAGGTCGGAGCGCCCCAGCACCTCCTGCAGTAGTAGGGAGCAGGGTGCTCAGGGCCATCCCGACCCCCAGGCCCTTCATTTGCGGGGGTGGGGTGGGGTGGGGGGCATGGCTTTGCTCCTAATGCTCTCATCTTGTTGGGAGGGGAAACCGGGTCAGTCTCACTCACCGGATCTCTGCATAGGGCTCCCGCGCCACACACACACACTAGGAACCCTTTTGGGCTGCAGGGCGGCCTCTCCCTAGAGCTGGGCTCACCACTGCTTGCTTTGCCCTGCCCTCTACCAGGGCTGGGACCAGTGGCTGAGAACTCTCTCCAAGCAGGAGGTGACATGCGGGGATCCCTGATATTCCTCCGACTGATGGCCAACAAGTGCTGCGGCGGCGGGGGTTAACACTTTGTTGTATGGAGAGTTCCTGGGTCAATCCGGGGCCCGAGGGCTGGAGAATCGTTTGCTGAAGCCACCGAAGATCAAGTCAGGGGTTCATTGAATGGACTGGGGCGTGGCTGGCGGCGTGCACCACCGCCTCCCTACACAAGCACGTGCGCACCTCCCCCCATCCTTCCCCCGCCCCCCGCCCCACAAATCTAGTAGAGGACGAGGCGCGGGAGAAGGCGCGTCCCCCTTCCGGGCTTCCTCTTGTCTGGAAAGTCGACCAGGCCATTTTGGGAAGGAAAAACCGCAAGCCAAGACCTTGACCTTAGAGAAGGCCGAGGGCGCAACGAAGCCAGGAGAGAGAACCCGTGAAGCATGCAGCAAGCAAACCCGACGCCGCTGAGCCCGGAGGATGGCGGGCTCCGCGGGCCGGGGTGTAGCCCGGTGAACGCGCGCCAGCCGATGTAGTTAGTCGGGGCGCGCTTCCTGGAGGAGGAGTAGGAGGATTTGCCGCCCGAGCAGCCGGGTTGAATGGCGAAGGCGGGGCCGGGGCAGGCTGGGCCCTGCCGAGGCCCCCTGCCGAGAGGAGGGGGCGGGGGCCGGTCAAGCACTTAAAGCTGACACCTGGGAGGCCCTACCCAGATGCGCAGCACTGCCTCAACTCCGAGGGTCTTGAGCCCGCCGAGTTTCTTTGCAGAAACTTCGCAGCCCCGTTCAGCCCCTGACGCAGCCACTCCTAGCCAGGCGCGCGTGCTCGAAGAAACCCAGTCTACGCGTTCTGGCTAAGTCGCCGCAAGCTCCCTGGAGCAGCCTGCCCCGGGTGAACAGAAGCGCAGGTGAGGCCGCGGGGCGGACGGACGGGACCCCGCCCGGACTGCACGGCCTCTGGCGCGCGGGAGGGCCGTCGGCGCGGCATTAGGACCCAGGCGCCGCACAGGGGTGTGTCGCCGGCTCCCGCCGCGGGCCCGCCCAAGACGCCACGGTTGGGGTCCCGCGGCACCCGGTGAGGAGCCCGGGCGTGCACGCAGGTGTGTGGCCGCCTGGCGGCTGATCGCTGGGGCCATGGCCACGGCCACCAGGCGCGCGTTCCATCTCCAGCCCTGCGGTGGGTGCCTGCGGCGGGAAGGCCGTCCGGTCTCCGTCGCAGAGGCGTGCTGGGCGGGGACGCGGAGCCGTCGAGGCGCAAGGGGGAACGCAGACGCCGCCGGCTTGCACGGGCCCGGGCTTGGCGGGCGAGAGGGTGGGGGGCG
>PVHT021183543.1:24146967-24486227 GCA_004024745.2 Catagonus wagneri | reverse complement strand
GGGTCCCTAGCACCTTGAGCGCAGGGCTCTTAATAGCCAGGCAGGCCCCGCCTCTGACAGCCTCATTTGAAATTCTGCCCTTCCCGCCCCTGCGCTGCCGCGGTAGTCTCTCCCCCGACGCTCTGACACCCGAGACCCAGCCCGGGGTTTGCTAAGATCATCTGTTTACGTGCAGTTGACGCGTCCGGCATGGGAGTAGAGTGTGCAGCATCCTTACCTTCCGTACTCTTGTCCTCTGCCCATTCCTGAGCTCTCCGGGGCCAGCGTTACTGCCCCCGCCCCTCCCTTCTGGATGTAGCCCGGGCTCCCGCCCCGCAAGTCGGTCCGCGTCCTGCACCCCCACCGCCGACCCCCACGGTCTCCGAGTTTGGAGGCGCTTTCCTCTCGTGCACGTGGCCCCTCCTGTCGCTTCCTTCCCCGCAGAGCCCGGGACCATCCCGGACCGCGCAGGGAGCGCGCGTAGCTCCCCTCCCCGCCGCCGCCCCGCGCCCCCTCCCCGCGCCCATCTCCCTAAGGGACCAACGGCTCCGCCTCCCAGGAGGCCCGGAAAGTGGGTGGAGCTGAGGACCGAAGGCCGTTGCCAGGTCGCTCCGGTGTAACCCCGGGCACGTGGTGCCGGGAGCGACTGCACGTGTGATGGGTGTTGATGGCACCAGGGGCCAACGTGAGCGTGAGACCCGAAATGTGCCGGAAGAAGAGCCCCAAACTGGTTACTGGGCTTGGCCGCGAAAGATTGAGAAAGGGAAGTAGGCTTCCACAGGGAAGTCGACCGGTGGCATCTCCTTCCAGACCAATGCAACCAGCGAAAGCTTCCTTCCTTCCCTGGGTACTGTTAATTACTCCTGGAGAAAACATGCTGAGAACGTCTCCCCGCCTCAGTCCTTTCCCACCTGGGCAGCCCCTAGCAGATGGGCTGAGGAATAACAGGCATGGCTTCCTCTGGCTCCTAAAGGAGCGCCTGTCTAGTACTGTCCCCTGCTCCTTTTACTCCCAAGGTCTCTGGGAAGGGTAAGAAGGGCTCAGCAGCGTCGGTGTGGGGTGGGCAACAGCAGATGTCCGGCGGAGACTACCCAAGGCCAGTCCATGGAGCTGGTGACCATTCTTTGACTTGCCTTGCAGAAGCCTCTTCTGTCATGTCGCAGAGTGGATACCTGGAGGACCCAGGTGAGTATGTTTCGGGGGTGGGTGTGTGTATGGAGTCAGAAGTCTCGAGCGAACCTATTCTATCCACCTGGGCACTCATGGTCCTCTGCTGGTGATGGGACACCTTTGGAACCTACCCTCCAGGGCACTGTGGTGCGGTCAGAGGGGCAGCTGACACTGCCCTGGACACTGGCAGGTCTCTGGTGGGCCTGGGAGGGCAGGCTGCCCCCCATCCTGGGTTGTGTGAACCGTCGGGGAGATCACCCATGTTTTGCTGTTACAATGCCCTGTTATCTGACCGGCTTTTTTAGGGCAGGTATTATATGTGCCCACATTCCTCAGACACCGCCCAGCACTGTGGCAGAGGGGCCCGCCTTTGTCTCTGTAAAGAATTGTAACCTCTCTGCGCCTGAGCTTTCCCTGCTTGCGCCAGCCTCCCTCTCTCCCTCCCCATATCCCTGGGCTGACTCTGTGCTGCCTGTCCTGTGCCCAGACCTGGGAGGCGGCCTGACGGACCATGAGAGGTGTATTTAGTGGGACAGCGCTTGGACAGAGTGGCGATATGCTCTTACCCCGGGTCCTCAGGGCATGGTGACTGCATGTGCTGGGCTGCTGGTGGGCAGGTTTGGTATGCGATTGGGCTATAGGATGGAGGTGGGCACGGCGTCCCAAGAGCCTTGCAGGGACCTAGTGGTAGGTCCACCTACCTGACTGGTAAGTCCCAGCCTTGCTGGGTAGGTCCTGGTAGAGCCCAGGGTAGGGGTGACAGCAGGGCACCTGGGACAGGTTGGGGCTGCGGAATCAAGTAGTCTAAGCAGAGCAGGGCTGGAGCGGGGGCGGAAGGAGTCTTTCGTGAACATGAGCTCCAAGACAAATGGGGGAAGGACATCTTTTGACTTCACTGTTCTTCTCGGGCCTCTGGGTGCAGCGCAGACCGGGGCTAGTGGTCACCACTCCACAAAGGCCTTCCTGGGGGAGGCCTAGCACCTCCTCCCCAGAAAGGGCCCGGACTGAGCACAGGACGTGGGGGGCACAGGCCTGGGATGTTCAGAGGAAACCAGCGGGCAGGAGTGGAAGTGAGTCAGGGTGAGTCACTGCCTGGCAGGTGGAAGCGTGCCGCTGACCCTTGCCTGTCCCTGCCCCCAAGCTTGTCAGGCACCGGTAGGCTCTGGCTGCAAGGGCCCCTTTCCTGGTAGCACCACAAGTGGTGGACCACAGGGGACCCACAGGACACTGAAGAAGACATTCCAGCTGGGCCAAGAGTGAGGCAGGGAGGAAGGTTCTGTCGAGCCTGGAAGAAGGCCGTCCAGGGAGGGAAGCCCGCAGCTCAGAGTGCAGGAGCTGGCGCGCCTGTGGCGCTGGCCGCCTGACCCGAGGAGTGAGAGATCGAGGTGCGGGGTGGGACTGGGCTCGGGGGGCGGGGGGTCAGCACAGGGGTAGCAGGGCTGGCGCAGACTGTCAGCCCAGAGGCTGCGGGGAGCCCCGGCAGTGCTCAGGGCAGACTGGAACTTCTGCACGTCACCAGGAAGGCTTCCCGAGACAAGGCCTGCCCTGCGGTCTGGTCCCCTCTCTACCCCTGGCTGTTTCTCTGGCTCTCCCGCTCCCGGGGCCTCGTCAGCTTTCTCAGCCTTGACGCTTTGCCCTACACGCCCTCCCTGGAAGGAGGCGCTCTGAGACCCTGTGCCAGTGAGTCTGGATGCTGCAGGGGCTCTGGTTTTCTCTGGGTCACCTCGGGGGAGCTGGACAGGTCCAGGTCCCGTCACCTAGATGTTCCGGGAAGGCAGGTGCCGGTCTGTCTTCACGTCACTGTGCCATGTGCCCGGCCCAAAGTCTGCGGAATGAACAAGTCTCCTTCTAGCTAAAGGGCACGCGTGGCGCAGAACAGGCCAAGGCTCCCGCAGCAGAAGGGTGTCGGAGAGAGCCCTCGGGTGGGGGCTGTCAGCCGGCTGCCGAACTCTGAGGGGGCTGGACACGACCAGGCCCTCCCTGGGCCGAAGTTTCCCTCCTGCTGGAGGCCTCCCTCACCACCGAGAGTGCGCCGAGTGGGACGGCCCCTTTGGCTTGGAGTCCCTCTCTCTGGCGCGTAGCCCTGACAGCCAGGCCCTCTGCGGGGGTCTCTCTCGGTGGTGGTCGGGTCTGCAGGCTACCTCAAGTGTGACACGGATGATGCCTCTGAAACCCGTGAGGAGAGCCTGGGGGATGAGGCCTTCGACACGGTCAACTCCTCCATTGTGTCTGGCGAGAGCATCCGTTTTTTTGTCAACGTCAACCTCGAGGTGCAGCCCGCCCAGTCTGGTATGGGGCTTGTAGCAGGACCGGTGTGGGAGGAGCGCGCAGGGGACCGGGGACTGGGCAGGGGCGGCCCCGCTCCACCAAGAGAGACCTGGAGGGGTGGGGCGGCACCCTGAGCCCTCCGCTTTCCTCCAGCAGAGAGCGAGCTGCCTGGCGGCTGCGGGCTCCTCCACACCTCCCGCAAGGTGAGTGGCCCATCGGCCGAGGGCAGACATTTGGGGCTGGGCCATCAGCTGGGGGTGGGGGTGGCTGCCCGCACCGCTCCCCACACGCTAAGCGGGGACCTCATACTGGCCCCGGGGTGGCTGCTGGGAACAGCCACGCCGGCCTTCTCTGCTAGAAGAGGGCGTTGGGTCCTGGTGGCCAGGGGCAGCCGGGGACCACCACTGAGGAGGGGCCCAGGCAGGGATGGCGCGTCTCATTCCTGGCCTGTGCGGTTCTACGTGTGGGGTCCCCACAGTACCTGAAGTTAAAGAACTTTGAGGAAGAGGTCCGTGCACACCGGGACCTGGATGGCTTCCTGGCACGGGCCAGCATCATCCTGAACGAGACGGCCACCTCCCTGGATGACGTGCTGCGGGCCATGCTGTACCGCTTGGCCCAGGACCCCCACAACACCGAGCCTGACTGCCACTTGGACCTGCTCATGGCCATGCTCTTCACTGATGCCGGGGCCCCCATGGAGGATAAAGGTAAGGGCTGTCCCCCGGCCTGGGCGGGGGGTCAGGGAGGCGGGCCACCTGACCTCCTGTCCCCTCCACTCTGTCAGCAGTCCACCTGCTATCGGACACCATCCAAGGGGTCACTGCCACAGTCACAGGGGTGCAATACCAGCAGTCGTGGCTCTGCATCATGTGAGTTGCCAGGCCGCCACCCTCGGCCTCCCACACGTCCAGCCTTGGAGACCGGCATACCTTGTCCCTGTAGGGGCTGGCCCACTGCGCCTGAGGGAGAAAGTGTGAAGAACCCACCCCACTTGGTCTTTTCTTTTCCTCCTTACCAGAGGTCACTGGGGTCAAAGTTGGGGGCTGTGGCCAGGGGGCAGTGCCAGCTCCTAAGGGTGGCAACTGTGTGCTGTGTGTCCTCCCCGTCCCCACCAGCTGCACCTCCAAGGCCCTGGCGAAGCGGCACGTGTGCATCAGCCGCCTGGTTCGCCCACAGAACTGGGGGGAGAACTCCTGTGAGGTGCGGTTCGTCATCCTGGTGCTGGCCCCGCCCAAGATGGTAAGAGGGGGCCTCGGGTGTTCCTGGGAAGGAGGGTTACCCTGCGCTCGTCTTGGGGGCATCTCGCCCCCCTGAAGGCCTTATTCTCACCTTCTGTGTTCATCTCTACTGGCTTTCTCTGAAATACACTCTCTAGGTCTTCACCAAGCACTGATTTCCCCAGCGGTTGCCCAAAGGGCTATATTTCCTTCCTGATTTCAAAAAAGATACTTTTGGAGTTCGTGACGTGGCTCAGTGGAGACAGATCTGATTAGTATCCATGAGGGCGCAGGTTCGATCCCTGGCCTCGCTCAGTGGGTTAAGGATTCCGTGTTGCTGTGAGCTGTTGGGAACCTCCATATACTGCGGGTGTGGCCCTAAAAAGACACACACACACAAAAAAAAGAGTTCCCATCATGGCTCAGTGGTTAACAAATCTGACTAGCATCTATGAGGTTGTGGGTTTGATCCCTGGCTTCACTCAGTGGGTTAAGGATCTGGCATTGCTGTGAGCTGTGGTGTACGTCACAGATGAGGCTCAGACAGGTCCTGTGTTGCTCTGGTGGCAGTGGTGTAGGCTGGTGGCTACAGCTCCAATTGGACCCCTAGCCTGAAAACCTCCATATGCCGCAGGTGTGGCCCTAAAGAAAAAGACAAAAAAAAAAAGATGCATTTTTTCTTCCTTAATGAATTTTATTTCAGTTACAGGTGTACAAAAATTATCACAAGTCAATTTGATAGCATTTGTGTCCCAAACCCTCAGTGCATCCCCCTACCCCCCCAAAAAAGATACTTTTTAAGATTATCACTATTCAGGGAGTTCCCTGGTGGCTGAGTGGGTTAAGGATCTGGCATTGCTACTGCTGTGGCTCATGGTTGCTGCTGTTCAATCCCTGGCCTGGGAACCTCCACACGCCGTGGGTATGGCAAAAAAAAAAAAAAAAGGGAGTATTACTATTCAAACATAGAGATCTTTCTTTGGCCTGCCCCAACCCTAACTCCTTTAGTTGGCTGACCATGATTTCTTGGCCAAGGATCCCCACTCCTTCCTGGGCCATTTATCCCCTGGTCAAAGGCATCTCACTTTTTTTTTTTTTCTTTTTAGGGCTGCACCCAGGGCGTATGGAAGTTTCCAGGCTAGGAGTCGAATTGAAGCTGCAGTTGCCAGCCCACACTACAGCCACAGTAACATGGGATCCGAGCCACATCTGTGACCTACACCACGGCTCATGGCAACACACAGATCCATAACCCACTGATCGAGGCCAGGGATCAAGCCCCTGTCATGGTTACTAGTCAGGTTTGTCACTGCTGAGCCACAACAGGAACTCCTGGGGGCATCTCACTTTTGTGGGAGCCACGGCTTACACAATTTGGGGAATCTTCTTCTATGGAAAAGGATTTAAAAGTCATGACTAGCAAATGGCAGGGGTTCCCTAGTGGCACAGCAGGTTAAGGATCCACCTTTGTCACAGCTATGGCTTGGGTTGCTGCTGTAGCACACGCTCAATCCCTGGCCTGGGAACTTCCACATCCCGTAGGTGTGGCCAAAAAAAGAAAATGTCTCGGGCCTGTCCCTAGGCCTGGAAAGGGCCTCAATGCTTAAGTTTCCACTAGCTTCTTGACAATTCCGCCCCTGCCTCTGGTGTAGACTCAGAGCTTGGGATAGCACCTGCCCAGGCTTTCTCTAAGCAAGGGGGTACTAAGGGGCTTGTCCCTCCTAGGGATTTCAGAGCCATGCTGTGCACTGCTCCAGACGTCACTGCGCTGGGGAGGGAGGAACGGCACCCAGGGTGGTGGCAGCTCATGGGTCAGAGAGTGACAGCTGACAAGGTGGCCAGAACACTCGGAAGGAGCAGGATGCCTAGGACCGAGTGATTGGACTGGTACCTTGAGACAGGTCAGCCATCCTGACACCCAGCTCCTCCTCGGGAGAACAGCGCTGTTCTCCAGCTCCCGGAGAGCACAGTGTGCGTGGAGTGGCCCCGGGACTTGGGCAGCACGAAGGGGCAGATGCTGCTCCTAGGGAACCGGGGCTGGGGAGGCGAGGCAGGCTGCTGTGGTGGCGGCTGGACACTGAGTTCATGGACAGGGTTGCGCTTGCCCAGGCAAGAGGGTGAGGGCCAGACGGGCCTGGAACCCCTCTGGAAACCAGATAAACCAGCAGACAGTGGAAAGGCTGCTGGTGAGAACAGCTCCATCGATGTGATTCATTGGCCACAACAACACAGATCTGCATTCCTCAGGACAAGCCTGATGCCTGAGTTTATACAATACTAGGTTGATGGTAGTTCTAGTGATCTTTTTTTTTTTGTCTTTTTGCCTTTATCTAGAGCTGCACCCGCGGCATGTGGAGGTACCCAGGCTAGCGGTCTAACAGGAGCTGTAGCTGCCGGCCTTTGCCACAGCCACAGCAACGCGGGATCCGAGTCGCGTCTGCGACCTACACCACAGCTCACGGCAACACCGGATCCTTAACCTACTGAGCAAGGCCAGGGATCGAACCCGCAACCTCATGGTTCTTAGTCGGATTCGTTAACCACTGAGCCACGAAGGGAACTCCCGGTGATCTGTTGACCTGGTGGAAATCGTGGCAGGGTCCGCTAATGCTTGAACTTTGGGGGATTACACCTGCTGCCGGGTCACGGGGAGAGCACCCGCCACGTGCGTGGCACCATCCACCCGCGCGTGGCCAGTGTGGGGCGGGGCGCCCTCCCCTCCGCTCCACAGCGGCTGCAGGTGTTGTTCTTCTGCCCTGTCCCCAGAAAAGCACCAAGACTGCGACAGAGGTGGGACGCACGTTTGCCACCATGTTCTTAGACATCACCTTCCGCCAGAAGCTCCTAAAGACCCGCACGGAGGAGGAATTCAAGGAGGCCCTGGTTCATCAGAGACAGCTGCTCACCATGATGAGCCAGTCTCCGGGCACCAGCATGAAGGATTACGGCATGAACTCCATCTGCCTCCACAAGCCCCCGAAGGTACAGGGCAGAGGCGGCGCGGGCAGGTGGTGCGGGGCACAGGGCCGAGGGCCACGGGGCTGACAGGGGCGTGTCCTCCCAGCCCCCGCAGCACGCAGACTTCTTCCCCGTGGGGAAGGGCATCCGGGAGGACATCGCCCGCAGGTTCCCTGTGTACCCGCTGGACTTCACTGACGGTAAGCGGCCCGGGGCCCTCCTGGAGCTCGGCCTGCAACTTAGGCCCCAGGACAACACGCATGCCTGTCCTGTGTGCCCAGCACATCCCGCCTCCTGTTCCCAGGCATCATCGGGAAAAACAAGGCTGTGGGCAAGTTCATCACCACCACTCTGTTCCTCTACTTCGCCTGCCTCCTGCCCACGATCGCTTTTGGGTCCCTCAACGACGAGAACACGCAAGGGGCCATTGGTGAGAGGTTGGAGGCCAGTGGGACGTGCCGGGAGGGGCCTGGGCCGCAGGGCCCCCCTGACCACCCCGCTTCCTCAGACGTGCAGAAGACCATAGCCGGGCAGAGCCTTGGAGGCCTCCTGTACGCGCTCTTCTCCGGGCAGCCGCTGGTGGTGCTGCTGACAACCGCGCCGCTGGCGCTCTACATCCACGGTGCGGTCCGGGTGGAGGCGGGGAGCCGGTTCCCGGGGAGGTCCCTGGCCCCGCCTGGCCCCGACGGCTCGCTCCTGTCCCGCCACCCGCAGTGATCCGGGGCATCTGTGACGACTATGATCTGGACTTCAATACCTTCTACGCATGGACGGGCCTGTGGAACAGTTTCTTCCTCGCGCTTTATGCCCTCTTCAACCTCAGCCTGGTCATGAGTCTCTTCAAGAGGTGACAGAGCCTTCCCTGAGCTGCTGGGACTCTCAAGTAGGAGAGAGACCAAGGCCGGGGACTCGGGTCAGCCTCCGTGCCAGCCTCTGAGGCCCTATAACCTGAGAGCAGACGGGGTGCCCCCACCATACCACTAGCCCTAAGGGGAAAGCCTGGGACCCTGCCCACTTCCTGGCAGGAGCGGGGGCGGGGGGGGGGCCTTGCTGAGGCTCAGGGAAGCCCCAACCTCACAACTCACGCCCATCTTACGAGGCATATCCTCCGCTGGCAGGTCGACGGAGGAGATCATTGCCTTGTTCATTTCCATCACGTTCATGCTGGATGCTGTCAAGGGCATGGTCAAAAGTGAGTGTATAGAAGTTCCCACCGTGGCACAGTGGGTTAAGAATCTGAGTGCAAAGACTCGGGTCATGGCAGAGGTGCGGGTTCGATCCCTGGCTCGGCATGGTGCAGTGGGTTAAAAGGTCTGGCATGGCCACAGCTGCAGTTCAAATTTGATCCCTGGCTTGGGAACTTCCATGTGCTCTGGGTACGGCCCCTCACCCCCGCAAGAAAAGTGTCTAGCTGGTGGCCACCTGCTAGAGGGGCAGCTGAGTTGAGATGAGGGGCTACAGGCTTGTGGCCAGGGCAGCCAGGAGTCACTCAAGCTAAGGTTGATCCCATGGTCCAGGCTGCTCTGGGAGCCGTGACTGGCGGAGAGCAGCAGCCTCACGTGCTGGAGGTGACAGAGCTGCCCCAGGCAGGATCAGAGGCGCGGGGCCAGGCAGGATCCGCTGTCAGAGACAGACAAGAGCAGGGTGTGGGGTAGACGGGCAGGTCAGGGTCCGGGCAGACAGAAGGCCAGCTCTCCCGGCTACTCACCCGCCCCCAGTCCCTTTGTGCCCCCGGGGCTCCTTCACCCCACATCCGGGAGGAAGCACTGGGCCCCAGGCTCCCAGAGCCGATGGCTGAGCCCTGTTGGCCTGTACCCTTAGTCTTCCAGAAGTACTACTATGGCCAAAACCTCGAGAACATCTACGCAGATAGCTCTTCCTCGGTGAGCCTGCTGGGCCTCAGCACCAGCCTCAACAGCAGCCTCCACAGCGCCCTCAACGGCAGCCTCCTGATCGGCCCGCCGGAGCTGACGTCAGCGGGCAGCCCGGCCCCTGAGCCCCCAGCCCGGGACACCGCCGTGCTCAGCCTCCTCATCATGCTGGGCACACTCTGGCTCAGCTACACCCTCTACCAGTTCAAGAAGAGGTGAGGGGCCTGCCCGGGGCGAGGGGAAGGGGCGCAGGCGCCGGGCCACACTGACTCACCCGCCTGCCCCCCAGCCCCTACCTGCACCCCTACATGCGCGAGATCCTGTCGGACTGTGCCCTGCCCATCTCCGTGCTCACCTTCTCCCTCATCTGCTCCTACGGCTTCCGGGAGATTAAGAGTGAGTTGGCACCAGCCGTGGGGTGGGCAGTGGGGGTTGCTGTGTGGGGGACACGGACCTGAGCGGGGGCCTGTGTCTGGCTGCAGTGGGCAAGTTCCGCTACAACCCGAGCGAGAGCCTGTTTGAGATGCCCGAGATGCACTCCCTGTCCCTGGCGGCCATCAGCAGTGCCATGGGCCTCGGCTTCCTCCTCTCCTTGCTCTTCTTCATCGAGCAGAACCTCGTGGCTGCCTTGGCGAACGCCCCGGAGAACAGGTTCATGGCCCTGGGGAGGGAGGAGCGAACGTGTCCCCGACCCTCGGGGGACCATGGGGGCTCTGTCCACACGTGACCTTGTCCGCTGCAGGCTGGTAAAGGGCACTGCCTACCACTGGGACCTCCTGCTCATCGCCATCATCAACACCGGGCTGTCTCTGTTTGGGCTGCCCTGGATCCATGCCGCCTACCCCCACTCCCCGCTGCACGTGCGGGCACTGGCTTTGGTGGAGGAGCGTGTGGAGAATGGGCACATTTATGAGACGTGAGTGGGAGTGGTCCCTGGAGGCCTGAGGAAGAGTCACATGGACTCCACGTGTGGCCCAGGGATGGGGGAGCCCTGGGCCACACATGACCTAGGGAGGGATATGGCTCGGGGGACAAGCGTCCAGCCGTGACACAACCCGGGAAGCACACGTGGCCCTGTGGACCAGGCCGGAGGTGACCCAGTGCGCTGGAACCACACAGGATCGTGAACGTGAGGGAGACGCGGCTGACCACCCTGGGCGCCAGCATCCTGGTGGGCTTTTCCCTCCTGCTGCTGCCCTTCCCGCTCCAGTGGATCCCCAAGCCCGTGCTCTACGGCCTCTTCCTCTACATCGCGCTCACCTCCATCGATGGCAACCAGCTGTGCGCACGCATGGCCCTGCTGCTCAAGGACCAGGCGAGTGTCTGGCCCGGGGACTGAGGGGTGGGGGTGGGGGACACGGCGGCAGACCTGCCCACACCCGGTCCCTGCCACCCACAGACCTCGTACCCACCCACCCACTACATCCGGAGGGTGCCCCAGAGGAAGATCCACTACTTCACAGGCCTGCAGGTCCTGCAGCTGCTGCTGCTCTGTGCCTTTGGCATGAGCGCCCTGCCCTACATGAAGATGATCTTTCCCCTCATCATGATTGTCATGGTTCCCATCCGGTATGGGGCAGGAGCGGCTGGGAGGCGGGTGGGGAGGCTGCCCTCCGCCTGCTCCTCCCTGACCAAGGCTCATCAGCTCGCCTGTCCCCCCTCCCCACAGCTACAACCTGCTGCCCCGAATCATTGAAGCCAAGTACTTGGACGCCATGGACGCCGAGCACTGAGGTCCTGGCCACACCCCGCCCCTCCGGGTCTTCCCAGGCTGGCTCTGGCTGCGTGGGGGGAAGTGTGGTATCCTGGGGTGCTTGCTGCTTTGTGCTGCACCCCCACAGCTGTCCCAGCTGGCTTAGGGTGCCTGGGCATCGAGGGGGCTCCGAGGTGTGTCTGCTCGCTTTGAGTCTGGAACACTGCTCAGGGCAGCTTCTGCCCAGGGTGGGACTAATAATAAGCAGAATGGATTTTCTTTTGATAAAAGAGTCAGATGCCTGAAAGAGAAACCATTTCCTTGATTGTGTAAGGAATTCACTGTACGCGTGTTAGAGAATAAAGCTCGTTTCTGTGCTTCTACAAGCCGGCTCCGTCCATGCTGCCCCAGCCTCTGAAGGCCACCTGAGGGCCCTGGGGAGGGGGAAACGCTCCCATGGGAAGGGGCATGAAAAGGGACTGTTACTTCCAACTGCAAGAGGCCTCTGTGCTGCCACGTTGCCAGGTACCCACAGGGCAAGTGTTCCGGGAAGGGCCCCGAGGAAGAAGCCAGTGCCTAGTTGGGGGCGGGGGAGGGGGAATCAGCAAGGTCCCAGCACTCAGAGGCAGCCACCGAGCAGCCTGAATTTTTTTTTTTTTTTTTTGCTTTTTAGGGCCACACTAGCAGCACATGGAGGTTCTCAGGCTATGAGTCTAATCGGAGCTGTGGCCACTGGCCTATGCCACAGCCACAGCAACGCGGGATCCAAGCTGTGTGTGTGACCACAGCTCACAGCAATGCCAGATCCTTAACCCACTAAGCGAGGCCAGGGATCGAACTTGCATCCTCATGGATACTAGTTGGATTTGTTTCCACTGCACCACAACGAGAACTCCCCTGACAGACTGAAACAGGTGTGTGGGTCAGAGCAGCACCCCGTCTGAACTATCCTGACTGCTACACAGGTTCCAGATTTACATCCTGCACCCGGGGCAGCAACTGGCGATGGCGGGACGTGGGGAGAAGGTGCCACGTTCCTGGCTTGGCCATTAGACGGTCGGTCAGGGTCCAGGACTGCAGCAGTAGGGACCGTGGACCCGTGCGTACCTGGGAGCAGCAGCGGTAGGCAGAATACCTGGCTCGCAGATGGCATCGCATCACCTGACAGGGCTTGGGCTTAACAAACGCACCGCAGACCAAGGGAGCAGAGGAGAGACGACATGTGCTACCTCTGAAACGGAAAAGGGAGGTTTCTAGAATATACAAAGAGTCCCATAAGCCAACAGAAAGTCAGCGACTTCAATAGAAAAGGGGCGAAGGCTGTGAATGGGGGGGCCGAGGGCACCCAAAGCTCAACCGCCTCCGTGACCTGAGACCCGGCAGGGAGGCGGCCCCTTCCAGCAGGCAGAGTGATGGAGCCGAGGGCTGGCCGCTGGGGTGTGGGTACAGGGTCCTCGGGCTGACGATGCGGCGTGGAGCCTGGGGCACAGTTAAGAAACCTCAACCGCCAACCATGCAGTCCTGCTCCCAGCAGGGAGACGTGGGGCAGCACGTTCGCCGTGCTGCTCGTGGCAGCGTTTGAAAGGGGGACAGGAAGTGCACAGCGCACCCAGGACAGAACTCTGAGGAGCAGACACACACCTACCCACGTGGCACGCGGTCCTTCTTTGCCCCCCGCCCCAGAAGCCTGGACGTTCCCTGCAGGTGGGGCTGGGTCCAGGATCAGCGGGTGCGGAGCGGGCAGGCCCCCCCGGCACCCCACGTCTGAGCCCCAGCCGGACACTGCCTGCCACCCAGGAGACACTGGGGCTGGGCACAGCCACCGGCACTTCCTCAGGAAACCACACAGCTGGGCTCCCGGCGAGAGGGGAGCAAAGGGATGAGGGCCCGTCCTCACCCCCACTCACTGACCCAGTTTAGGGGAGGAAACAACTGTTAAAACCAGGCCCTGGGCCGAGGAACAGTGACGGGAGGGGGTGGAACTGAAGCCTGGGAGTGACGCCACGGCACGCAGGACCCTCCCCGCAACCTGCTGCACACAACAGGCTTTTCTGCTGGCCCTTGGAGTTGGGCGCTTCCTCTTCGGCAGAGTAACTCCTGCAGGGAAGACGAGCGAGCCACCCCAAGCCCCTGAGGTCCCTTTCAGGGAATGGCTTCTCCTGGGCAGACCCTTAGGTCTGGGGCAGCTGAGTCGGGCCTCCTGAAAGGCCTGGAGGCCCCAGGTCAAGGACTCCATCCCCCCCTGCCTGCCAGAAAAATCAACTTGCCATTATGACCATAAACCAACATTTCACCTGCTCTGACGTACACTGGGTTAAAGGAAAAGCACTCACCCCACACTGCCTGTCCCTCAGGCAAGCAAACACCACAGAGGCCATCTGGGTGGGGGGGCCTGGATTCGGCATGGCGATGGTCACAGGGACAGCCTGACACAGCACTGCCCTGGTCTGGCCGCCTGCCCCACCCCCCTTCCCCGACCTGGGAGGATGCCTGCTCCTGCCAAAGGGGACTCAGGAGACAGCCACCTGCCTGGGGCACGTTTCAAAGCAGATACACCCAGTTTATTTTGGAAGCAAGAACCTTCCAGAATTTTTATTTGCGGTATTTAAAAAACATTGGTTCTTCCCGAAACCCTCAATCCTGCACAAGCCAGTTTTGCCACCGAAGGTGCTATCAGAACCCCAGGCCTGGGGGTTACAGAGGACCACCGAATCCCCAAGGGCAAGGGGTTGGTGTCCTTTGGCCAAAGTCTCTCCAAGCAGAACCAGCTGCTCCCGACAGCTGGTAACACCCCCAGGAAGTGGCAGCTCTGAAGGAAGTACTTGGATGGGTGCCGCCTGACGGAGGAGGTTCAGGTTAGCCCTCCCTCAATCCCCGGCCAGAGGGGTCCTCACCAGCCCCAGGAGAAGTCAGCCTGCCAAAGTACTCCTGCAGCTCCAGCAGGGCCCGGAAGCGATGGGAGATGGTGTTCTTCTCAGCCTTGGGCATCTCTGCATACCTATGGGGTGACGGCAGCAGTTCAGAGAAGAGGATACCCCCACTCCAGCCTAGAGCCCAAAGCTCAAAGGGTCCCCAGGAAAGCGTTAACAAGGCACCAGCTCCTGACAGCCAGAGTTAATTTTTTTTTTTCTTTTCAGGGCCACATCTGCAGCATATGGAGGTTCCCAAACTAGGGGTGGAATTGGAGCTACAGCCGCTGGCCTAGGCCACAGTCACAGCAACGTGGGATCCGAGCCACAGCTCACGGCAATGCCTGATCCTTAACCCACCGAGCGAGGCCAGGAATTGAACCTGTGTCCTCATAGTTACTAGTCAGATTCGTTTCCTCTGAAACACGATGGGAACTCCCAGAGTTAATTTTTTTAGATCGGATAGAGTCTTAAATTCCCCTGTAGACAGAAACACCTATTAATGAGCGTGGAAGGATTTTAAATTTGTTCTAGTGTGTCCAAAAGCCATTTAAGGGAAGCTGGGGACAGGGGGATGAGCCGCATGTTTGATCAGCTTTGTCATCTGTTGACAGGAAGCAGTGAGGCCTGACAGAACAAACATAGCAATCTCCTCCAGTGCACTGCGGCGGGCGGGGGAGCTGGCAGGGCTGGCGGGGCAAGGCCTTTAGCAGCTGGCCAGTGGCCTGCCATCCATGTCAGGACTCCAGTCAAGTGAGAACCTCATACTCCAGTTGTCACTTTCAGATCTATGCTGTCCAATATGGTGGCCACCAGCCACTGTGGCCATTTAAATTTAAACCAACTACAACTGAATAAAAATAATTTCAGGAGTTCCTACCACGGCTCAGCGGAAACAAATCCAACTAGTACCCATGAGGTTGTGGGTTTGCTCCCTGGCCTTGCTCAGTGGGTTGAGGATCCGGTGTTGCTGTGAGCTGTGGTGTAGGTCGCAGACGCAGCTCAGATCCCGCGTTGCTATGGCTGTGGTGTAGGCTGGCAGCTATAGGTCCGATTCGACCGCTAGCCTGGAAACCTCCATATGCCGTGGGTGCAGCCCTAAAAAGACAAAATACAAATAAATAAATAAATTCAGTTTCTCAGATGCCCTCGCCACATTTCAAACGCTCCAAAGCCACATGTGGCTCCCGAACTGGAACAATCGCATTTCAGTGCTGCTTCATGTTGTCCTCAGCCTGTCTGGCTACTGCGGGGACTCAGGCCACACTCCCTATGGGCCCCTCCAGCTTGGTGAATTTGATTCCAATAAGGGCCAACATTTCCCGTGGAGAGAAGGAGGAGCCAGCAAGAAATGAGGACACCTGGCACCAACTAGATGGGGGTCAGAAAATCATCCTACGAAGCTGACAAGCCCAGGTCAAGCCAGGGAAGGTGCTGAGGCCACAGCTGCTCTGCACTGAGCTGAGGCTGGAGCCCAGGAACTCCAGCTACACCCAGCTGCCTCCTGGCTGGGAACGAGGCCACCCAGATTCCTTGCATCCACCTCAGGAGAGCTGCCACCGGCTGGAACGGCACCTGGGAGCCCACCTCCACCCACATCCGCGTTCCTGCACCTGGGTGGGGCGCCAACCCAGGCCAGGCCACGGCCATTCCGACCCCACAGCAAGGGGAGAAACTGGGGCTCCTTACGTTTGCTCATATCCATCAGGTTGAAAGCAGGGGTCCCAGCCAAAGTCCCGGCTGCCTCGAGGCACCACAATCTGGCCCTGCCAGAGGAAAGGGGGGACAGGTGTGTCAATGTTCAACACGAAAATGAGCTCGATAAATACTGGCTGTCATAGGCAAATTCCAAAAGGAAAATGTTACAAAGAAAACCAGTCTGAGATGTCAGGTTACCTTGAGAGTTAAAAAAACAAAATAAAACAAAACAAAACAAAACCACTTAAAAAATGCAACAGGAGGAGTTTCCTGGTGATACAAAGGGTTAAGGAGCAGGTGTGTCCCTGTAGGTCACAGCTGCGGCTTGGATTTGATCCCTGGCCCAGGAAACTTCGGTATGCTACAGGTGTGGCCAAAAAAAAAAAAGGAAGGAAGGAAGGAAGGAAAAAAGGAAGGATTCAGCACTGTCACTGCTATGTCTCAGGTTGCTGCTCAGGTTCAATCCCTGGCCTGGAAACTTCCAAGTCATTCAGACTAAAGGCAGATAGTGCTTCAGCTCACGGGGAGCTATGTGGCCAAAGCTAGTCACCAAACCACTCGGAACCTCACCCACACAACACATTTTTTTGGCCATATTCATAGCATGTAGAAGTTACAGGGTCAGAGATTGAACTCACACCATAGTTGTGACCTGTACCACAGCTGGGGCAATGCTGGATCCTTAACTGGCTACACCACGCAGGAATTTGCACACCTGTTTTTTTTTGTTTTTGTTTTTATTTTTGTCTTTTATCTAGAGCCGCACCTGCGGCATATGGAGGTTCCCAGGCTAGGGGTCTAACAGGAGCTGTAGCCTCCAGCCTTCGCCACAGCCACAGCAACGTGGGATCCGAGCCGCGTCTGCAACCTACACCACAGCTCACGGCAACGCCGGATCCTTAACCCACTGAGCAAGGCCAGGGATTGAACCTGCAACCTCATGGTTCTTAGTTGGATTCGTTAACCACTGAGCCACGAAGCGAACTCCTGCACACCTGTTTTGGAACACCACAGGGCAGCAGGCAGTGCTCTCAGCTGGAGCACAGAAGGCCTAGGCTTGCCTTCACAGAATGGATCTCTTCAGTAAAATAAATATTATACCAGTAAACCAATTAACGATTACCAAATGCAAAGTGCCTTAGAGGAAACAAACTGGGAGTTGGGCTCAAGAATAACAGGATGGGGGAGTTTCCGTCATGGTGCAGTGGAAATGAATCTGACTAGGAACCATGAGGCTGCGGGTTCGATCACTGGCCTTGCTCAGTGGGTTGAGGATCTGGAGTTGCCGTGAGCTGTGGTACAGGTCGCAGACGCAGCTCAGATCCTGCATTGCTGTGGCTGTGCTATTGGCTAGCAGCTACAGTTCCAATTCGACCCCCAGCCTGGAACTTCCATATGCCAGCAGTACAGCTCTAAAAAAAAAAAAAAAAGACAAAGAAGTAAAATTAAGTTAAAAATGGTGAAGATGGTCATTTCTGTTACCTGTTTTTTCCCCATAAAGTTAAAATTCTAATCAGGCAGAGCAAAGGAAAACATCGGTGGACAGCTTCCAGTGGAGCCACTGGCACAGGTTATGTGGGCTATGGTGAGACTCTGGATTTAAGGACAAGGCAGAGAAGTGATGTGCCTGAAGGGACACTGCTGCCACAGAGAGGGCATGGATGGGTTTGCAGGGGCAGCAGACCAACCCAGACGGTGGTCTGGACCTTGAGAGATGCAGCTGAATCTAAAGGTCTGACAGGTAAGCATGGAGGCGTTGAAGGGCAGCTGCGAAAGCAATGAGTGGGGGAAGAGTCTATACGGACAGCAAAGCTGGAAAGGCTGTGAGATATTCAAGGCAAGCTGCTGCCGTGGGATGAGGAGATTCAAGTGCAGAGAAGTCTGGCTGTAGATGTAGCTCTGTCACCTTCAGCCTCAGAGGGCACACAGTGCAGAGCTCTGGGTGTACCAGGCCTCAACAGCTGTGCGCCACTGTGCGTTTCCCAGAAACACCGGACTCGGGTAAAACAACTTTCCAGATTAACAGCACTTTTAGCTTCAGTACCCTGGGCCTGCCCAAGCAAAGCCGTGGTAACTGACTCTGGCTCCGTAGAGCCCTCCCCACCGAGGCCCTGCAGCCGAGTCACGAGTCCCGGCGCCCCCTGGCGGCAGGCGAGGAAACGAGCGTGGGTACGCACCGAGGTCCGGCCCTGGAAGAGGCGCACCGGCTCGTTCGGGTCCCCAGTGCTGAGCGCAAACGTGCAGAGGGCATAGGCCGACTTGTCTTGGAACCCTGCAAGGAGCTGGTGGAGACCTGCGGGCAGGTGCAAAGAGCGTTCAGCGCATTCTATACCGCCCAGCCCCGACCCTCACCCCCATCCTTGGGGCCCGGTTAATGGGGGTTAATGGGGCCCGGTTAATGGGAATAAAACCAGATGGGCAGAGAGCTGACAACCCAGGAAGTTGAGTGATGAGATCGTGGGGCTCCTTATTCTACTACTGTGGGTTTCAAGGTATGTGCTGCTGGGACCAGGGGGAGCAGCTAGGTGTCCTCCCCACCCTGCCCCCCCACTCCCAGCTGAGGCAAGGGCAACAAGCAGTCTGTAGGGCCAGTCCGTCCCAGAGTCAGAAACATCCGGCCCTTGTCCTTCAAACTCAAAGCTCTCACCGCCCAACCCCCATCCACTCCTCCCAGGTCTCTGCTCCCTGGAGCCAGGCGTACAGGTAAAGTGTGAGCTGCAGACTACAGAGGGGAAGCTGAGGTGAATGCAGGTTCCATGTAGAGGATGAAACCTGGGATTCCTGATTACTAGTTGGAGCTCCTCCCTTAGAACCCCCAGGTCCTTAATTCCAAACGATCTAAAGGGGAAAAAAATGGGGATAATACCTTCAGGCTTTAACTTCTCCAGAAACCACTTTCTGCAAGAGAAATAAATGTGAGTCAGACACCACAAGCAGATGGATCTTCCTACCACCTTCTTACTGGGCTGCGTTCCCCAGGTATTAGAGCCCTGGGAGAGCCAGGGAGAAAAGATAAAGAATGTCCTCAACTCAGGAGTTCCCGGTGTTGCTCAGTGTAAACAAACCCGACTAGTATCCATGAGGAAGCGGGTTTAATCCCTGGCCCTGTTCAATGGGTTAAGGATCCAGCGTTGCCGTGAGCTGTGGTGTAGGTTGCAGACGCGGCTCAGATCCTGCGTTGCTGTGGCTGTGGTGTAGGCCGGCAGCTACAGCTCTGATTGGACTCCTAGCCTGGGATCCTCCATATGCCACGGGTGCAGCCCTAGAAAAAGGCAAAAAGACAAAAAAAAGAAAAGAAAAAGGAAAATGGAGACAAACAGGCAAGGCACAGAATCAATTAACCAGTGCAGGCCTCAACTTCACCACCAAATAGAGAAATACAAATTAAAATTGCATGTGATAACATTTTCCACTCCCCCCACTGCAAAATATTAAAAAGTCCTAACAGTGCTGGTAAGAAAATGGAGCAATGTATATTAAAATGTATAGAGGTGCTATTGCCTTGGCAAACAAATTGGCAACCCACAAGTTAGAGATGTAGTTAACCCTTAAACAACATAAATTTGAACTGCACAGGTTCACTTATATGTGGGTACTTTTCAATAGTAAATACTACAGGGCTTCCCACTGTGGTACAGCAGGTTAAGGATCCAGTGTTGTCTCTGGATGGTGACATGGGTCCAAACCTGGGTCTGGCACACTGGGTTAAGGATCTGACACTGCCACAGCTGGGGTGTAGGTCACAGCTGCAGCTTGGATTTGATCCCAGGCTTGGGAACTTCCATATGCCACAGGTACAACCAAAAAAAAAAAAAAAGTAAGTATGTACTGTAGTAATACATGGTCGAATCCTCGGATATTGTAGGCCAACTATAACTTATACTTGGGTTAACTTATACCGGGTATTGTTCAAGTGTGTTTGTTGTTCAGTACACACACAAGACCCAGCAAACCAGAGTATTTCTACCTAGAGATACACAAAGGCCTTCCAGGGGGTCCAGGGTACTGGAGAACTTTAAAGAAATCCATGTGCAGGCCTCAGCTTCTTTATTTCCTCTTTCCTGAAACTGATCTGCCTACGAAAGCACCTCTCCAATGGGCGAGTTCCCCTTACCCATCTCCACTTACACAATCACATTCTCACACTTTACAAAAGAAAGGCATGCCTCTCCCCCATCCCTAAGCCTTCAAGACAATTTGAAATACTAGTGTTGATGCCAAGAGAGTGAGTGACCCATAATATCAAGTAACAAATTATTTCAAAGTTCAAGTGGTTCTGTGGCCAGGGCCCTGCAAAGGGGTGAGGGAACACTCACATGTAGGGACCAGGGAGGCCCCCGAGGGCGTTGAAGCACAGACAGGTGTCCTCCACCAGTACAGGGCCCCGCACCTGCAGCGTAAGGACACACAGCCCTAAGAGCTGCGCCCGGCAGCAGGGCCCACCTCCGCCCTGAATTCCCAGGCCACCCAGGCCAGGGCCAGGCCCACAGCTAACTGGGATGCACAACAGCAACAGCAGATAGAGATCCATCTGCTCTGGGCAACAGCCTGTGGCTAATCTCCTATCTTCATTTTAAAGACGGGGACACCGTAACTTTGGCAGGTTGTAAAGCTCGCTCTAGGTAGCGACAGGAGAGGTGGGATTCATACTCAAGCAGCCTGACTCCTTACAAAGTGCTCTCCTCAGTTCCACAGAGACATGTGAGCGCAGAGTGGATGTGTGGGGGAGAATGTGGGGGCTGGAACTATGTACTTGAGCTTTGCTAAGAGAGAATTATGTGTGTGCATGTGGTCATCTGAGGGGACACTCTACAATCAAGGTTGACAAAGAAAGGCGGTATCCCAAGGCCAACATTAACGGACTCCAGCCTAACGAGGCCATGGCAGGTCCTTCGTCCTTCAAGTCATGACGACAAACTGTGCCCACCACATTCTCTGCCCGTCCCTGACAGGCACAGACCCCAGGAGCCACCAGGACAAGAGGCGCGAGTACAGGACACGTGTGGAGCAAGCACCTGGCGAGCTGCCTCCTTACACTTCTGAATGGAAATCTCATCAGGCTCTCCTTGGTACTCTGGCACTTTTCAGGGAAAGAGAGACACAGTCAGGTCACGGGGAGACAAAGAAATGGAATCATCTTTTAAAAATAAAGCTAAACAGAGACATACGGTCAATTTTCTGTGCCACCAGAGTGCATGGAAACTTATCTCCTAGAATCTGAACGACCTGTGCCAAAATGAAAGAACACATCAGCATTTGTTTCATGCTTCCCCATTACTGCACAAGCTGCCACCCACCTTTCTTATGAGGTAACTCTCCTATCAGTCCCCTCAGATTCACCAAGTCAAGCCCAGGAGCCTCACCCCCACCTTCAGGGTCTCCCCCAGCAGGTCCACTCCTTCATCTCCCTCTCCCATCCCTCCCTCCTAGTTAAGGTCTCTGGTTCACACTAACTGCCCATCCAGAATACCCTCTTCCCTCCCCAATGCTCCCAGAACCCCACCTATCCACCTAGTCCAGGAATTTTCTCTGAAGGGTTACTAAGAATTCAAGAGGTCTGTGAACTTTGATGGAAAAAAAAAATACCTCTTTATTTTCACTAATTCTTAGCTGAAATCCAGCATCTCTTTCAATTGTGAATACATTAGCAGTTCCAGTGACATTTCAACCTACTAAAATCACAGATATTGTCATATCCCATTACAGTTGTAGCATGTATCTTGAAATATCATTTACAACCTTCACTGTTTTTAAATGATGGCAATTACACACACTGATAAGCTGAATCCTTTGATTCATATGTAACTAGATCACAAATATTTATATTTTGAAAACTGTAATTCAATAGAATTGATTTCCTTTGTAATCCTATGTATTTTATTTTGTACGTTTAAAAACATTTTCCTGAGAAAGAGTCCATAGGCTTGATCATTCTGCCAGTGGGGTTCTGTGAGATGAAGAGTTAAAATTCCCTATTTTAGGCCAACTTCAAGTCCATCTTCTCCAATGAGCCTTCTCTGACCACTCCTGCACGTTCTTCTTCTTTTTTTTTTGCCACACCCACCACATGAGGAAATTCCAGAGCCAGGGATCAAATCTGCACCACAGCAGTGACCTGAGCCGCAGCAGTGACACTGGATCTTTAAACCACTGAGCCACATGGGAACTCCTCCAGTCTCTACTTTAAATGCAGGAGGGCCATATTCTCAACCAGAGGCAGAGATGGGCTTGGGAGCTGGCACCCACCATCTTGCATGAGGCTCTGTTCAGGGTGGCACTGCCTGTCTGCTTGACTGGTCTGGCCTCAGGATCACAAATCTCTTATCAACACAGGGTTCTGGCTTCTGAGAAGGCCCCCCCTATAATGGCACAGAAGTGCCATCAGTCTCTATGCTGCGGACCAATGAAGGGTCCCCTAACGACTGTGCCCCACTGGTCTGCCTCAGACATACCCGGTGGGTGTCATCTTGATTCCCCACATATGGCCCACCTCCTTGACATGGCTTTCTGAACAGGGACAAATACTTGACCCAAGCAAGGCCAAGCAGAGCTGGTATCTGGCAGAAGCCTCACTGCCTCCTTCACAACGAGGGAAAAATGCAGAAATATCTCAAAAGGAAAAGGGATGAGCATCCAGAGAGAACTAGGACAAATAAGCCCCTCCAGAGGGACTCCTAAGACTCCTCAAGTCCTGTGGGACAGCATACCATTGAATCCCCAAGTTGTCACCTGATGGTTTACATGAGCTCCCCGGGTCTCTCTTCTATTTGTAGCCAAAACTGTTCCATCAACCCCCAGAATCCTCACGGCTAGCCAAAGAGTCCCTGTAGGCGGGAGCTTTGGATCCATTGCCTCCTTCACTCATCCTCTCCATTGCGCTGTGGAGCGGACCTCCCGCATTGTTCCCATTTCACAGATGCATAAACAGGCTGGGAGAGGCTAAAGACCACATTTTTGGACCGTGGATAAGTGTGGACGGCTCTACTTAGACGTCTGACCCCGCGCCACGTCCCACCCCTGCCAACTCCAGGGTCTGGATCAGCTGCAGAGGATTATCCAGGTCCCGGTTTGGGATCTAACTTAAGAGGTGACTTTTCGAACAGGACCCCACCTGGATTCTTCTGGTGTCCCTACCCCGCACACGTGGCGATCCCACTCCGCGCGGCCCTTCCCCTTCCAGGTCCAACCCATCCCTCCAGGTCAGACTCTGTTCCGCCTCCGCTCCGCCTGAAAGTTCCTTCTTCGCCCTCTCCCCAGCCAGCCGTGCCACACGCTACCCCCCAGTCTCCTTCTTGTAGGATTCCCACACCCTCCCAGCACCTCCTCCAGTTTCTTGGCGTTCCCCGTGACAAACACGATCTTCTTCCCAGCCAACGAGGACGCCATGGTGAGCCGCAGCTTCTGCGCAGGCTCACCAGAAGCCCCTCCGCCTCGAGCCGCAAGCACTTCCGGCTGGTGGCGGAAGGGGGTGTGCCAGCTTCCGGCCAGGGGTCCCAGGAAAGCAGCGTTCGGATTAGATTGCGTCTCCAGGGTGTCTGCGGCGGCAGTCTGGGCGCACCCGGGTGGGGAAAGTACCGCTGGGCGCGCAGAGCTCTTGCTCAGACCCTAGGTAGCATAGCGCCCTTTTCCGGATAAGCAACCTGGGTCGTGATTTCCCTGCATCGGAATTGCTGCGGTCTTCCCGACACTGAGGGTTGAGTGCGCCGAGACCATTCTCTACCGCCCGCCAAGGGATGCTCCCCTCAAGAGAAGAGCGAGAAGAGACCGTTCCAACCACCTGTCCCACCCCTGCTTTCGCCCCTCTCTGGGACAGGGGCCCCAAGAAAACAAATTACCTCCTCGTGCGTCCCCCGAGGCGGGTGATGAACTGCAAGCCTTGACTCTGGATGATTCACCTTCACCGCGGGCACCTCCAAAACTGTCTCTGAGAACTGTTTCCTTCTGGACAAAGGCTCCCCAACCCGGATCTTTTCCTAACTTCACCTTCAGCCCCGCTGCAGCCCCGCTCCCTTAGCTCCTTCTCACCTGCCAGCTCTGATCTACTTGACTGTGATTTTAAACTTGGCACAGCCTTAAGCTGACCCGATCTTTTCACCCATACCCCAGACTTGGGACCTGAGTTTTTTGTTTTTTGGGTTTTTTTTTTTTTTTTTTTTTTGGTCTTTTTGCCTTTTGTAGGGCCGCACTCGCGGCATATGGAGGTTCCCATGCTAGGGCTCTAATCGGAGCTGTTAGCCGCCGGCCGCCGCCACAGCGACGCGGGATCCGAGTCGCCTCTGCAATCTACACCACATCGCCGGATTCTTGACCACTGAGCAAGGCCAGGGATTGAACGCGCAACCTCGGGGGGTTCCTAGTCGGATTCGTCAACCACTGAGCCACGACGGGAACTCCAGGACCTGAGTATTTCGACTCCCTTATTACCTCATCCCTCCAGCCCCTCAAGTCCATCATTCCGTCTCTATAGCCACCTTCTCAGCCAGATCTTCTCATCCCTAACACAGCAAAGAGTAGAGTGCTCCAGTAGACCCACCTGTATGACTGGCCTTGACCCACTGCTAACACCCTCATTGGGCAATTCAGCTGTCTCTCTCCATGGCTCAGCAGTCAAGGGTTAACAGCAAGGGCAAGTTCAGGGCCAGCTCTACTGCTGAGGCAACACCTGTCAGAGGAGTATCCTGGGAAGTCAGGGATAAGTTATTTTGGTGAATGTTAGGGACCTCTGATAATCTCCATGAAGTTTTTTTTAGACCCCAGAATTTGTCCTCAGTTAATATCCAAAAAAAATCCCTTTGCTCAGTGACTTTACCATGGTGTGTGAGTATTGCAAGGGTCAAAAGGCATTGCTGTGCCCTAAGGCAGGTCCTGCAGCTTCCCATTCTACCACGTGGTCCCTTTCTACCATGTGATTTGGGAGGCTCCTTGGAGTAGCAGTTAGATCAGTGGTCGCCCTCTCTCTGTATCATGTGTCTTCCTTCTTCATGAAGTCAAAGTGAATCCTCAGGGAGGTGGAGGGCCAGAGGAGGTTCCCTCAGCAAAGCTGACCTCCAGACTGTTGAAAGCTTCAGCTACAGTCTTAGGCTAGGCGAGGAGCTTGCCAGGGACAGAGCATAGCATCTCTGTGTATACGGAGTACCCCAGACAAGTGGTACCACAAACAGGTACCATATACTATGGTCCACACAATGACCCTGGGAGCACTGGGGGCTAGGAGAACCACCTGGCTTGGGGAGGCTGATCTGTCGCTCAGCAAGCTTGGGGAGCCCACGAAGAGTTATTAAACAGGGAGTATTGGGAATGGGTGTTCACTTTAGATAGACCTCACTCTGAACCTGAAGGTCTTGGAGCCCAAGAGCTTGGGGGAGGGAGAACATAGACGAAAACTCAAAATTCTATGTGGAAGTTTGTATGATCTTTATAGTCAGGATTCTTGGTTGCAAATGACAGAAATAACCTTAGGCAACAACAAAACAAAAAACGTATTAATTGCTTCACTGAACTGATGAACCAACATATTAAGAGGTGGGTTCTTCGTTGCTCTGAACAGAAAGGAAGGGGATTGCATTATTCATTCATTAAATTATGTTAAAATATGTGAATTTTTACTTCCTTTAGCAAGGAATATGATAGAAAATCCCTTTGGAATTGCACTTCCTTCATTGTCAGACAAATCCCAGCTAAGCAAAGAACAATCCTTGCCCCCAAAGGAGATTGTCAGGTCCTATCAATTTTACCTCTGAAATCAGTCCCCTCCTCACCACTATGCTGCTACTGTCATGAATCCAGCCCTGTTTTGTTCTGACTTGGACCAGGGTAGCAGCTGTCTCACTGCTCTCCCTGCCATCTTCCTCCCCATCCAGTTTGCCCACAAATCTTGGTTGTCTTTTTTTTTTTTTTTACAGCCTACCCACAGCATATGGAAGTTCCCAGGCTAAGGGTCAAATCAAAGCTGCAGGTGCCAGCTTATGCCACAGCCACAGCAATGCCAGATCCCAGCCACATCTGTGAACTACACTGCAGCTTGTGACAATACTGGAGCCTTAACCCACTGAGCAAGCCCAGGGATCAGGTCAAGCCCGCATCTTCATGAATATTAGTCAGGTTCTTAACCTGCTGAGACACAATGGGAACTCCTGCCCACAAATCTTAAGCAACATGCTTCGGGGCCAGGACCCTGAGAATCTGAGAACTCCAAATGAAAGCCATAAAAGTGCTATAATCTGAGGCAGCAAGGAACTTATAACTATTGACAGTTTTTTTTTGCTGTACTTGCAGCATGCAGAAGCTCCTGGTCCAGGTGTTGAACCTGCTCCACTGCAGTAACAGAACCACAGCAGTGATATCACCAGATTTTGAACCAACTGAGCCACAAAGGAACTCCTATTGACAGTTTTTTTTTTTTTGTCTTGCTCTTCCAAATAACTTTCTGTGCACATGTAAATTACACACAAATGTATGCAGTCTTAATTTTTTACTTTGAAATAATACTTTTTATTATGGAAAATTTCAAACTTGCATAAAAGTGTCAAACTTAAAAAAGGAAAGAGTGGTATGATGAGCCCCAATAGGGCCATTAACCAGCTTTAACAATTATCAACATTTATGTATGTTTTAAAAGTGCTGTCCTGCCTTTTTTGCTTGTATAATAGTTCATTTAATATATAATATTGTATAATAGTTTATAATCATATAAATTATGAACTATTTCAGACTTAACAGAAAATAATAAATGCTCAAGTTCCCACCATTCCAATTTAACAGTTGTTAAGGTGTTAACATGTGTCCATATTTTTTCAAATCTTCCCCCAAACACATGGGGGGGGATTTATGCCACCACACATGCAAAAAGCTTCATACTACTATAATAGCAAATTCCCAGTAGCTGTTTTTAGCTTTTTTTTTTCTTTTTTGGCCACCTCGAGGCATATGGAGTTCCTAGGTCAGGGATCAGATCTGAGCTGCATTTGTGACCTATGCAGCAGCTGCAGCAACTCCTGATCCTTAACCCACTGCGCCAGGCTGGGGCTCAGACCTGTGAGAGATGCCATTGATCCCGTTTTGCCACAGTGGGAACTCCTAGTTGTTTCTTTAAAAATCTTGAGTTTACATCCTTTCCCAATTTTTTGTAAACAACTTTATTGTGGTGTAATTTGTTCACAGCTTTTTTTTTTTAAAGTGTCAAGAATTAAAGGATAATTTAAATTCCCTGTATTTAAATTCCAAGTCCTCACTCTTGAAAACTGGATCAATAAATCTTGTACAGCCTAATAAATTTATTTTAAAAGGTATAAAGGAGTTCCCTTGGTACCTCGGCAGGTTAAGAATTCGACAGTTGTCACTACCGTGGCTTGGGTTGGACCCTGGGCCTAGGTACTTTCTCATGCAGCAGGTGTGGCAAAAAAAAAAACAAAGTATAAAATTCCAGGCCTGAGTACAAAAGGGTATCACAATTTATTTATACAGAAGATTTACTCTCTCCTTTCAGTAAAATCAGATGTCACAGATGTAGGAAAAGCTCTACCCTTAATGCCCTCTAACTTCTTCCCTCCTGAAAAGCAACTGCTATCCTGAGGTTGCTATGTAACATTCCCAAGCGTCTTTTTGTGCTTTTTCTGCATATGCATGTTTCCGTAAACACCGTGGTATTGCTTAGCGCTTTTTTTTTTTTTTTTTTTTTTTTTTTTTTTTTTTTTTTTTTTTTTTTTTTTTTTTTTGCTTTTGTCTTTTTAGGGCTGCACCTGCAGCATATGGAGGTTCCCAAGCTAGGGGTCAAATAGGTAACTGCCAGTCTACACCACAGCCTCAGCAACAGGGTATCCGAGCCGCCTCTGTGACCTACACCACACTTCATAGCAATGCAGGATCCTTAACCCACTGAAGAAGCCAGGGATTGAAACTTTGTCCTGATGGATGCTAGTCAGATTCGTTTTTGCTGAGCCACGACGGGAACTCCTGCAGTAATTTCCACTTAACTTTTTTGCGCCCCCTCCCAGAATTCATTTTATTTTATTTTATTTTATTAGAATTCATTTTAAATTTAAAAATTAGGATCTCTGACTTTAGTTTGCGGCCTGGGCGGGTCGTCGAGTGGTGGGCGGGGCCTAGGATGGGAAACGGGAGGGGCCACATGGGCACTGGGCGGGGCCTAGGAGATACCGGGCCTCAGGGTGGACTCACAGGTTCCGCCTGGAGCCCCTCGTCATGGTGGCCCCCGTGGTGTATTTGGTGGCGGCGGCTCTGCTTGTCGGCTTTATCCTCTTCCTGACCCGCAGGCGAGGCCGGGCAGCGGCAGGTAGGAGAGCTGCGGCGCCAGACCCGGTGGGGCCGAGCGTTCTCTGGCCTCCTCAGCCTCTGTAGGCCGTCGCGCAGCGGCTCCTGCGCATGCGTTGGCTTGCCTGGCGCGGCTGAAGAGCCATCTACGCTTAGCGGCGCTCTCCGCGCATCAGATAGGCGGTGCGCGTGCGCATACGTGCGCGACGGGGGGTAGGCGGGAACTCTAAGAGCAAGATCTCAGCTCGCAGTGTCAAGGTCCCTAACCTTTCTCCTGACCCCAAAAGAGGGATTCGTCTCATTTCTCTCCTCGCCCCTGCCACTACCGAAGGCCAGGCCCTGGTGGACACTCCCATCCCTCACTGGGGCAGCCCCGCCTCTGTCCCACTGGGTACCCAGAAGTTTCCCATTCCTCCGAGACTGGCCTGAAGCAGCTGGCAAGAAGGGGACACTTAAGTGTTTTCTACCTCCCCAGGAGCTGAATAGAGCCTGAGGTGGTTCCAGGAAGCTCTCTCCTTCCCCCTCAAGGAGAGCACCCATGTGCCCAGGCACCCTCCTCCGTGTTTTGCAACCTGTCCCGAAGGCCATGTCATCTGCCGGGACACAGAGCGGATACACCTGTCATCCTCTATTCTACCCCACCTCCCCGTCATTTCTTGTCACCATATGGGAGTGTATATGTGTTTCTGCCCCTCCTTGCACCTACAGGCTACATCAGAGCATCGGCCAGGGGTAGGGCACTGAAGGGCTGAGGTAAGGCAAATAGCCAGTAAATCTTCCTGGGAAGAGAGACTCAGCCCCAAGTGTGCTCTCTGATTGGGATGCCACATAAAACCACGGCAGGTGGTGGCAGGCAAGAGATAGATGCAGTCCTGCACTGGGCATTCAGATGAGGCCTGAAGAGGTCAAGGTGGGCTTCCTAGAGGAGGTAGAACTTCAGCTCCGTCTTGCAGGGTGGTAGTCTCAGGCCAGCTGGAAAGGAGGGGCCTTGAGAGAAAACAAAGGGATCAACTCAGGTGTAAGGGTTTGAATTCGGGTTGTGAAGGCTTCCGCAGTCTGAGAAACTGGGACTTTGTGCAATGGGTAGTGAGAGCCTGGAGAAGTTTGAGTAGGTGAGGTTGAGGCTTCCAGGATGCTGCTCCTGCTGCCATGATGCGGGTTGGGCTGCTGGACATCATCAGGGCTCTTCTCTTCCCTACAGCTGGCCGAGAGCCATTGAACAATGAGCAGGAGCCAGAAGTAGCAGGCCGAGTGGCCCATCCTGAGTCTGATGAGCAGAGAGCCGGTGGCCGGCCTCGGCGCCGGAGGGATCTGGGCAGCCGCCTGCAAGCCCAGCGTCGAGCCCAGCAGGTGGCCTGGGCAGAAGTGGATGAGGATGAAGAGGAAGTCATCATCCCGGGTGAGAGGGACCCAGCCTGGTGGAAAAGGGGCCTGGGTTAGAGGGTGAGGGTACGCCCGCCCCCCCAAAGCTGGACATAAGAGTGGGATGTGAAGCCATAGTGTGGGGAGGGATATCTGGGAGCCATAGGATGTGGTGTGGAGAGACTTAGGATCCAGCCTTTGGTCCTGGGGGCTAGCAGTCCTGGACCCTGATCCTTATTCCATTGGGCCAACTTCCTCTTCCTTCATTTTGGCTCTCAGTGTCTAATCAGGAGGGCAGGGGTCTTTAGATTGACCGAGAGAGTTCTATAGTCCATTCCTTCTATCCCAGCACTCTTCCTGGTGTGGGCACCCTCATCCCCTGAGGGCTTCACCATAGGACTAGAGTGCCTGGCCAAGAGCTTCTGTGGTTTCTGTAGTGACATCACCGACAGGCCCCCATATCCCTGGTGCTGGGAAACCAACAGTGCTCTTAGGATTGTGGGGGAAAAAATGTCTCTTCTCCAGTACTCAGTACTGGGCTTGAGCCAGAGGAGCTATTTGGGGCTTTTGCCCTTGGACCCTTGAGAACTAACCCCTTTGGCTCAAGAAAAGAGGCCCTGTGTCACACCATCCATCCTGTCTCAGACTTGGGGTCAGACATCAGCAGGCCTCTAACTTTTAGCTGTCCCTGGAGTAGTCTTGGGGTTTGGGCTCTCTTTTGCCTTGGATCTCATGGGGACTCATGGATAACCCTGGCGAGGGGCTGAGCCCAGAACCTCAGCAGTTCCTGACCACAATGAGGATGATTTTAAATTTGAGGTAGGGATAAATTTCCCCATGGGGCCATCCTTCCCTGGAGATTTGGCTCAGAGACAGAAACCAGGGAACTCCGAAAATCCACACAGTCCTGCCTGTGATTTTTCAGACACTCAGGTAAGGGAATCTGGAACTCCCCTCTTTAAGGCTGTGCAGCATCTAAAGTTACCTGTTTTCTTGCCCCCCACACACACACCTGACACATACACCTTAGATGAATTTCCACCTGGCAGATGCCTCTAGGGGGCAGAGCTGGGCTCATAGTATTTGCTAGTGTGTGAAAGGGGATCCCCCGCCCCCTGCTGGAGGAGAGGGACTGGAAGTCCAGTGCATCCATCATCTCTGGGCAGGATCTGAAGTGTCTTTCTCTGACCACACTCAGCCCTGGAGGAAGAAGTCATCGAGAAGCCAGTGGAAACTCACCTGTCAGGGAAAATTGGAGCCAAAAAACTACGGAAGCTGGAGGAGAAACAAGCACGAAAAGCCCAGCGCGAGGCAAGCAGGAGGGATGGGGTGCAGCTCTGAGAAGTGAGAAAAGGCCCTGCATTCCCTGTCCCCTATGGCAGGCCCTCCCCTCGCCCAGGCTCTTTGCATCCTGGATTGGGGTTTGCTGCTTGCTTGGCTCGTCTCCCATCTCCCGCAGCTGCAGCCGTGGTCTACGGCCGGGCCCGGCCTGTTTGGGAGGTGGAGATGGAGGTGGAGATGTCTCCGCTATGAAGGCCTTTCTCCAGGCAGAGGAGGCAGAGCGTGAGGAGCGGAAACGCCTGGAGTCCCAGCGTGAGGCAGAGTGGAAGAAGGAGGAGGAGCGGCTTCGCCTGGAGGAGGAACAAAAGGTGAGCCAGGCGTGCGATGCTGACTTCTGACGTCTGCCCCGGCAGCCTTGCTTCCCATGCCACCTCCCAACACCTCCAGCTTAGAAGAGAGGTCAGGGCCAAGGGCAGGGGCAGGCCCTGGTTTATTTGGTCCCTGTGCCCTAGGCATAGCTTGTGTAAGGCTGCTGCTGAAAATTGAGCCTGAGACTAGAATTTTATACATGTGATTTATTGGATGTACCTGATGCATTCGAAGAACATTAAGACGGAATGGCTCAAGTAGGGTGAGGAAGACGGAAAGGGGTTGGAGGGGTAAAGAGGGATCTGGGTCCTGAGGGCCACAAAGCTGTTAAAGGACATAGTCAAAGATGGTGGATCATACCGGGACCAGGTTCTGTTTGGGGCCTGGCATAGAGGAGATGCTCACGGAATGGAGGCCACTGCAATGAGAGCAGTAAATCAGCCTTTGTTTACTGGGTGCTGCCTTCCTTCTGAGAACCAGGTGCTCAAGAAAGGCAGCATCACAAATATGTGGGGTATATAGGGTGAGAGCCAGGGCTGCCCAGCTAGGAAGACTCCATAGCCCGGTGCCTTTGGCCTCTGATGTCCAGAGACACTAGGTGGCAGAGCCTGGCTTTTGATGCTGTAGCAGATGGGCTGCAACACAGCAGAGGGAAGACATTAGTTGAGAGAATTTTCGTCTTTCTGAATATTGATCCTGATAATGCACCTTAAATATTCCAGAGCTCTTCTTTCCTGCACCCAGATTCTGCTATTATTAATATCATATGTTGCTGAGGCTTATTTCTCACAGCTAATATTAATACATTATTATCAAGTGAATTTTTTTTTTTTTGCCTTATCTAGGGCCGCACCCACGGCATATGGAGGTTCCCAGGCTAGGGGTCTAACAGGAGCTGTAGCTGCCGGCCTTTACCACAGGCACAGCAACACGGGATCCGAGCTGCGTCTGCAACCTACACCACAGCTCACGGCAACGCCGGATCCTTAACCCACTGAACAAGACCAGGGATCGAACCCGCAACCTCATGGTTCCTAGTTGAATTCATTAACCACTAAGCCACGGTGGGAATTCCTTATCAAGTGAACTTGACCCATTACTGTGATTTCATTAGTTTTCTCCACATACCTTTTTCTTTTCCAGGGTCTCATCCAAGATACCACATTACACTTCATTGTCATGTCTCTTTAGGTGCCTGTGGGTTGTGACAGTTTCTCAAGACTTTCCTTGCTTTTGATGATCTTGACAGTTTTGAGAACAGTTGGGCAGGCAGTTTGTAAAATGTCCCTCACTTTGCATTTGGTTGGTGTTTTTGTCATGGTTAGAGTAAGGGGTTATGAATTTCTGGAATGGAGCCCTCAGGTGGAATGCCATCCTCAACACAACATATCAAGGGTACTTTTTTTTTGGTCTTTTTAAGGCTGCACCCATGGCATATGGAAGTTCTGAGGCTAGGGGTCAAATCGAAGCCATAGCTGCCTGCCTACACCACAGGCACAACCACGCCAGATCTGAGCCGCGTCTGTGACCTGCGCTGCAGCTTGCAGCAATGCCAAATCCTTAACCCACTGAACAAGGCCAATGATCAAACCTGCATCCTCATGGATACTAACTGGGTTCTGAGCCCCAATAGGAACTCCAAGGGTACATGTTACTGATGCGATTTATCACTGGTTAGTGTTAACCTTGGTTGCCTGGTTAAAGTTATGTTTGCCAAATTTTTCTACTGCAATGTTACTCTTCCCTTCCCATGCTTTTTTGGAAACAAGTCACTGAACACAGCCCACACTTAAGGGGTGGGGAGTTACATAAAGTATTTGGAATTCTGTTGTACAGATTTATCTTTTTTCTGTGTTGTTTTTTTTTTAAGGGCCGCACCTGTGGCACATGGAGGTTCCCAGGCTAGGGGTCATATCAGAGCTACAGCTCAGCATATGCCACAGCCACAGCAACGTGGGATCCAAGCCACGTCTGCAACCTATACCACAGCTCACGGTAATGCCAGATCCTTTAACCCACTGAATGAGGCCAGAGATCGAACCTGTGTCTTCATGGATACTAGTTGGGTTCGTTACCACTGAGCCATGACAGGAACTTCAGATTTATCTTTTCTTTGTTTGTGTATTCAGTTGTTTATTTCTATCTACATGGACTCATGGATATTTATTTCGAACTTTGTGTTATAGTCTAGTGCTGTCTTACTTTTTTTCTTAGATTGTTTCAACTTTGGCCATTGGGAGCTTATTTTATTGTATTGTATTGTATTGTATTGTATTGTATTGTATTTGGTGGGGGAGCTTATTTTAGTTGACTCCTATGTACCTTTGAAATACTCTCACTGTTTTTTGCGTTCTTTCTTAATTTTGACACTGCAAAATTCTCCAGGCTCATCTGATGTGTTCCATGTCACAGCTTTAGCTTCATGTTTAAAACAGAGCTTTCTGAGAATTCTAGAAAATAGGTTGATTTGGGGGGAGACTGTTGTACTAAGTGGTGGTGGTGATGGAGCAATATAGATGGACTGGGAAATTTTCTAGAAGTTAAAGAAAGAAGTGTTAGCTGGGGCTTCATTTCTGAGCAGGGCAGCTGGCCAGATGGCTGTGTGAGTCACCGAGCCAGGGGCCCGGGAGGAGGACCAGGTGTGTGGGAAGTAGATCATGGGGTCTTTCTAGGACATAATCAATTTGAGGCGCCTGTGAGACCCAGTGGGGGCGTCACGTGAGCAGTCTATGTTTGGAAGGAGAGATCTGGGCAGGGATACAGCTGTGGCGGTCACAGACATGATTGTTGATGCTGTGGGCATGGTCAGGCGGCCCAGAGTGGAGGAGAGAGAAGGGACAGGGCTGAGCGACGGAGGGAGTGAGAAGAATGGCCCAGGGAGCAGGAGGAAATCCAGGAGAGGTTAGAGTCCGGAAGCCAAGCGAGGGAAGAGGGGATGGTTGGCTCTGCCCAGCGCCACTGCAAGGACAAAGATGTAAGACCTGATGGTTTTCCCTCGGCCTTGGTGGGTAGAGGCCATGGATGAGACCATAGCAGGAATGGTTTTAGTGGAGCCAAGAATGCAGAAGCCAGTTTGGCCTGGGCTGGAGGGATGAATGCTTGGTGGGAAATGGAGCCCGGCTGTTTGTTCACGAAGTCTGACCATGGCAGGACAGGAAGTGGGAGGGCGGGGTAAGTGGAGGATATTATCCGGTGGGGTCATGGCAGGATTTTCAGGGAGAGGGGGACTGAGCAGCTTTTGTCTGGGAGGTGATAGAACTGATGAGAAGAGGGATCCTGAGGTTCAGTTTAAGGGCCAGAGGGATATAAGTCTTGAAAGAACTCTGTCCCTGAGAAAGGGCTGGGCTGGACGCCCTGCCAGCCCGCAGGGGCAGCAGAGACCAGAACAGGTTAGGGTGGCATCCACCCCAAAATATCTAACTCTTGCCTCCTCTGTGTCCACAGGAGGAGGAGGAGAGGAGGGCCCAGGAGGAGCAGGCCCAGCGGGAGCATGAAGAGTATCTGAAACTGAAGGAGTCCTTTGTGGTGGAAGAGGAGGGTGTGGGCGAGACCATGACCGAGGAACAGGTGGGCCCACTGCCCCGGAAAACCCCCTCCCTGTGTCCACCAAGGCTGGCCACCCCATTCCTGACACCTCACTGCTCCTCACCTGCCTCCCCAGTCAGGCAGTGAGAGGCATGTAGGCGTCAGGACCAGCAGGCTCTAGCGGCCGAGACCTTGTCTTTGGGAGAGGTGGTGCCTCAGTGCCGTCACCGCGGGAGGCTCTGCTGCTCACGCAGGTGGTCGGACAGCACACAGGCAGGGCTGGCAGGTGGCATTCAGGGGCAGGTGGGTAGGCAGGTCCCTGAGGTCCCTGCCAGGGGGACACTCACCTTGATTTCTCTGCTTCTCTAGTCCCACAGCTTCCTGGCCGAGTTCATCAACTACATTAAGGTAAGAAGCTGCAGAGCAGAGCCTGGCTGTCAGCTGCTTGCTTCTTGTGTGCGTGTCGAGTGCATCTTCAGGGCCTAAGAGGGAGAAGGCCAGAGTGGGGGCTGCAGGAGTGTGCAAGTGGACCAAGAGAGGCTGAGCTGCCGAGGTCCTGGCCAGGTGAGTCCCTTCTCCTCTGACCCCAAAGGTGGAGAAGGACCTGGTCTATGTGGGAGGCGAGAGCCTGTGATCGCTTCCTCATGCTCAGGGTTTGACAGCTTCCCTGCTCGTCAGACCCCACGCTCAGTGAGTCACTGTGTTTTCAAGTTTTTTCACATGTGTTTTCTGCCAGTTCTGTCACACCGAGGCTCCACTGAGGTTGAACAAGTGTCCCCTGCCGTGTGTTCCTGACCGGGAGCTTGGATCTTCCGAAGGGTACAGGACGGTGTTCCCTTTGGAATCTAGGGCAGGGCAGCAGGTGTGCCCCCTTCTGTCTGAAGCTGCAGCGCAGGCCTCCCAAATGCTGCTCCAGGTTGCATAAGCATGTCCTGCTCGGCTTTGCTGCTAAGCAACTTCTCCTCTCCCACGAAGGATGCGACGAGGGGAGAGGTTTCCAAGTGCAGCGCAGGGATGCAGAGGCGGCTGAGGGAAGGAGTGCAGAGGGAGCGGGGGCGGTGGTGGGGGTGGTACTAGGGGTGCCAGGAAGCCAGGGCTTGCATAATCTTGCCCCCACCTCTCCTGGAAGAGAGCGGGTTCCGATATCCCCCAGCAGCGATACCCCCCAGCAGCGGGGGCCAGGCTCACAGCCGGGGGGCGAGCGCTCCTGAGAGGGAGGGCGCTCCCTCGGACTGTGACCATTGCCCTCTGACGGAGCCCGTTCTCCAGCCCAGCACGCTTGACGGGGCTGCAGCCCCCAGCAGGATATCTCACGCTTTCCTGCTGCTGTTTAGAACTCACTGTCCCCACCTGCCCCACGGGCAGCAACATAATCCTGAGTCCCTCCTCCAGGAAGCCCTCCTGCCCCAGCTTCAGGTCCCGCTCTCCAAGGCAGAGAGCTGGGAAAGCACCCCCGCCCCTTCCAGGGCACGTCCAGCCCTGACTCTCAGCAGCTCTCAGAGGGGCCATTTTCTGGGGGTTCTTCAAACTCTTCTGGGGTTTAGAGGTCTTTGCAGCCTGTGCTGGCTGATTCCCCTAGAGCTGCTGTCCGCAGGGAGGGGGCTCCTGAGACTCAGCCCACCCGCTGCCCGCCTGGCTCCGAGGGGATGGAACCTTTTGCCTGAGGGTTTCCGAGCTAGAGGCACATTTCTCTGCCCAGCAGAGCGATGTGAGGCCCAGGCACAGCTGGCTCTTATCAGTACACTCTCATTTCTGATGAGGTTGCTTGGTTTTTCCAAACATATTCTGGGCCCCAGCAGCCCCTCAGGCCAGGTTTTCAGGGACCCTCCCTGGGGTGACTCCATATTCCCACTCTGAGCTGTCTCGGGGAGCCCAGTGCCAACTCCCTGCCTTGTAGCTAGAGGCCAGCTAGCCAGGTCACCTTGTGCCTACCTGTCCCCTGGCACAACTGCCGCTCACTTGCACCTCTGCTTACACATTCAGTTTGCCATTTCCAGCAGTCACATGCCATCTGCAGCTGGGGAGGTGTCACCATGTCACTCCTCCCTCAGCTCATTTGCTGTGGGAGAGCCACAGAAATGCAAAAGACCGCCTTCTCTACACCGTCTGTCTGTGGGGAGGCGGGGCAGGTGCACGTGTAGGGTCCAGCAGTGGGCCCTCAGCCACAGCCGGGATCTAAAGTTTCTCCTGAGGGTGTGAGGGAAGCACAGCGCCCATGGCTGTGCGTGGAAAGCACTGAGCGGTGTTAGCCACAGGTATTTTAAGAGAGGGCTCAGTGCCTTGATGAAGAGGATGAGTGAAAATTATGGCTTGTCAGGGTTGCGGTGCTCTCCAGTGAGCAAAGGTGAGGCAAGAACGAGCTCTTCTGGGAGTTCCTGTTGTGGCTCAGCGGTAACAAACCTGACTAGTATCCATGAGGTTGCGGGTTCAATCCCTGGCCTTGCTCAGTGGGTTAAGGATCCACTTGCCGGGAGCTGTGGTGTAGGTCGCAGAGGCAGCTTGGATCTGGCATTGCTGTGGTGTAGGCTGGCAGCTGTGGCTCTGACTCAGCCCCCAGCCTGGGAACCTCCCTTTGCCGAGGGCACAGCCCTAAAAAGGAATGAGTTCTGCTGCTTCTACTGAGGTCCCGGCATGTTGGGTCCTTTATTTGCTCTGTTCTCCACGTTCTCGCCTTCTCCCGGGCAGGCTGTGAGCTATTGTCTTGTTAGCATTGCATCTCCCATCCTTTCTCAGTGCCTTGTCCTGGCAGGTCTCAGCAAATACAAGGCCTAGAAAAGTTTGGGGTGTTTTTGTTTTTGTCTTGTTTTGTTTTGCTTTTTGGCCGTACTTGTGGCATGTGGAAATTGCTAGGCAGGAGCAAAAAAAAAAAAACCTGCACCACAGCAGCAACCTGAGCTGCTGCAGTGACCACACCAGATCCCCAACCTGCTGTGCCACAAGGGAAATCTTAGAACAAGTTTTTGGTGACTGCCACCTCATCCTTTCATGTCAATCCAAGACGTTAGAACAGTACAGCTGGTCGCAGAGGAGAGGGCGGCAGCTGTGCTTGGCTCTCCAAGCGTGAGACCGTCTCAAGGTGGTCGTTTGGGGCATATCTCCGCCCACAAGCAAGGGAACCAGAGGGTTTATGAATGTGGATGTGTCTTTATGTGGTGGTTGGGAGAGTGTGTGAGTCAGGCTTGAAGGGAGAAAGCCTCTCCCATAGGAATCCGCACAGGGTCTGTCAGCCCCCCAGGGCAGATCAGATCCGAATGCCAGCCTCACAGGGTTCCAGTGCTGAGAAGGATTTGCCCAAGCTCAGCCTCGCTCCCTTTCCTCCCTTTGTCTGCAGCAGTCCAAGGTTGTGCTCTTGGAAGACCTGGCCTCCCAGGTGGGCCTGCGGACTCAGGTAAGCCCCGGAAGGTGGCCTGCTGAGTGCAGTGTGGCCATGGGGTCTGCGTGGCTGTCAGAGTGACTGTCTTAAAGATGGAGTGTCCTGGAGTTCCCATCGTGGCTTAGCGGAAACGAATCCAACTAGGAACCATGAGGTTGTGGGTTCGGTCTCTGGCCTCACTTAGTGGTTAAGGATCCTGCATTGCCGTGAGTTGTGGTGTAGGTCGCAGATGAGGCTCAGATGCCGCGTTTCTGTGGCTGTGGCGTAGGCCGGCAGCTGTAGCTCCAATTGGACCCCTAGCCTGGGAACCTCCACATGCTGTGAATGCGGCCCTAAAATGACAGCCTGCCCCCAGCCAAGAGTGAGTAGGGTGCAGGACTCTCTTGGCACCCCAGGAATCCTGCCTTTCTAACTAAACGGAAAGCCGGCAGGGAGGAAAAAAGAACAAAGTCCAAGTCTTATCACTCCATCAGGCCCCGTAACAAGCAGCCCAAACCCGGTTATCTTGACAGCCTTCTTGCAAACAGGCTGCACCAGTCTTCGCAGCCAAACGCCACCACCACTTCTCTCCTTGCTGGGAGAGGGCCTCACTCGGGAGTCCCACAGGGCCGGAGGACCAGAGCCCCTTCTCCCCGGGCTCCTCCAAAGGAGAAGCATGGAGTCACATTGCACGGTGGCCGTGAGGAGGAGACTGGGCTGTGGTGGGAGGGAGGGTGCAGGTGGGGACGGCAGTCCCCGTCTCTGCTCTGAGAACTGTTCTCCTCACAGGACACCATAAACCGCATCCAGGACCTGCTGGCCGAGGGGACTCTGACAGGTGAGAGGATGAGAGTCAGGCACTGTGGGCTCTGGCCGTGGGGGTGGCAGCCACACAGGGCTGTAGAGGCAGGATGCCCAGGTGGGTGGGAGAGCAGTGTACAGTGAGGGGCATGGGGAGGACACAGTTACAAGGAGGACATGCCAAGGCCTGGGGGTGACTTTGGGTGACAAGGACAGGCAGGGGAGCTGAATTTGACTCACTCAGCCAGGATTGGATACAGCCAGGGAAGGCCAGATAGGCGGGGGCGGGGAGGGGGGCCGCTCAGGCCAGGTGGGGAGGGCTCAGCCCCACAATCTGCGTCCCCACAGGTGTGATTGACGACCGGGGCAAGTTCATCTACATAACCCCAGAGGAGCTGGCTGCCGTGGCTAACTTCATCCGACAGCGGGGCCGGGTGTCCATCACTGAGCTTGCCCAGGCCAGCAACTCCCTCATCGCCTGGGGCCGGGAGCCCCCTGCCCAGGCCCCAGCCTGACCGAGCCCTTCCCTCTTGGACTTAGAGCCGGCATGGCCTACCTGGCCATACATCTTTATCCCTCCCCACCGTCTTGGGGCAGTGATGGAGTGTGGCCAGGAAGTTACAGATTAAAGGCCTGTGAGCACTGGTGAGCTTGTTGTGGCTTGGTGTGTATGGCCGAAGGCCTTGCCTCGGGTACTAGATGAGCAGATGAAAATCTTGGCCTCAGAATATATCTCGGGTGTGGGGGTAGAGTCCTTTGGAGGCACATGGAAGTTCTGTTCCTTTTTTTTGTTGGTTTCTTCTGCCTTTTGTTTCTTTTTCCTTTGGGTTTTGGCTATACCTGTGGCATGTAGAAGTTCCTGGGCCAGAGATCAGACTTGTGCCACAGTAGTGCCCTGAGCCACTGCAGTGACGATGTCGGATCCTTAACTCACTGCACTGTAAAAGAACTCCTGAAAGCTCCATTCTTTTTTTGTCTTTTTAGGGCCGCACCTGTGGCTTATGGAAGGTCACAGGCCAGGGGTCGAATCAGAGCTGTAGCTGCTGGCCTACGCCACAGCCACGTCTGCCACGTGTACCACAGCTCCCGGCAACGCTGGATCCTCAACCCACTGAGCAAGGCCAGGGATCGAACCCGTGTCCTCATGGATACTAGTCGGGTTTGTTAACCACTGAGTCACAACGGGAACTCCAAGAGCTCCATTCTTATTTAAAAAAAAAAAAAAATGAGCTTTTAGTGTGTTCCTTTGTGTCCTGCAAACCCAGCCCCCAAGGCCTGGATGACATCATCCCCCTCCACTAGCTTCTCAGAGCAAAAGTGGGAATCCTCTTGGGCCACACCTCCCCGAACTGGGGAAGGAGTTCTCACCGCAAGAGCCCTTAGCAAGAAGAGCTAACAAGTGCCAGAGTTCCCTCAGTGGTGCAGTGGGTTAAGGATCTAGTGTTACTGCAGCTGTGGCATCGGGCACAGCTGTAGCTCAGATTTGAATCCTGGCCTGGGAACTTCCATATGCTGCAGGTGCAGCCGAAAAAGAAAAAAAACAAAAAAAAAAAAGCCAAGAATAGAGTCCTAGGGAACATCAGCCTTTAAGTGGGAGGAAGGGAGCTCAGGAAGGAGGGGCAGAGACTGGGCCAGTCGCTCGTGGGACAGGGAGAGGGAAGAGGAGGACCTGCCGAAGCTGGATAGAATTGTGCATAGACGCACATCACATGCATTCAGCTCTACATCCTTGACAAAGAGTTTAGATAGTGTGGGTGATTCCACCCACTGGTGGATATAAGACCATATGCTCAGGAGTGGGTGTGAGATGGAAGATGTGTGTCTCCTGTAGGGTCAGTCACTCTGGTTCCTGTGGGCTGTTCATGGCATGAACTTCCTGCTGTGCTGAGGGTGAGGCATGTGTTTAAATGTGTATTTTTTGTGCAAAATGGCTCCTAAACACAACCACCTACTTCCTCTGGTGCCTGGTGGAGGAGGCAGCTTTCTGTTCCGGCCCAGAAGGAAACTATCTGTGTAGATGGTGACAGGGAGACAGGACATCGGGCTCCCAGAGCAGAGCCTTCCTGAGGGATTGTCAGGGGTGGTTTTGACTCATTTGATGCCATAAACGTAGATTATCCAAGTAAGGCGTAACTGCTTCTGCTGTCAGAGACCAGACTTACGTCACCCGGAGCTGGAAAGGGGCCCGTGTGTTGTGTGGAAGGCCCTCTGGGAGCCCACCGTCCAGGAGAGGGGAAGAAATCGACATAGATAACCACAGAACGACAGAGTGAGATAAAGTTCCAAGAGGAAAAGAAGGAGTTCCCATCGTGGAGCAGCGACGAATCCAGCTAGGAACCGTGAGGTTACTGGTTTGATCCCTGGCCTCGCTCAGTGGGTTAAGGATCTGGCGTTGCTGTGGCTGTGGCGTAGGCCAGCAGCTATAGCTCTAATTAGACTCCTAGCCTGGGAACTTCCAAATGCCGCGGGTGTGGCCCTAAAAAAAAAAAGGGCATCAATCACTCCCAAAGGGAAAATAGCCGGCCTACAGTTATGGCGGTGACTCTCAGCCCTGGTTGCTAGTTAGACTCACTTGGGGATTGGAGTTCCCATTGTGTCTTAGCAGGGTAAGAACCTGACTAGTATCCATGATGATGTGGGTTTGGCCCCTGGACCCAGCTCAGTGGGTTAAAGGATCTGGTATTGCCATGAGCTGCAGTGTCACTCAACTCAGATCTGGCGTTGCTGTGGCTGTGGCCTAGGCTAGCACCTGCACCTCTGATTTGACCCGTAGCCCGGGAACTTCCATATGCTGCAGTTGTGGCCCTAAACAAAACGAAACAAAAAGACTCACCTGAGGTGGGGTGCACCTTGCTGTATGGTAGAAAATTTGCAGAACACTGTAAACCAGCTATGATGGAAAAAATAAAAATCATTTAAAAAATAAATAAAAATCTTTGTAAAAAGTGGAAAAAAAAATCCGCATGTAAGTGGATCCAAGCAGTTTAAACCCGTGTTTTTCAAGGGTCAGCTGTATATGAAATTTTTTATTTCTTTCTTTTTTTTTTTGGCCACACCCACAGCATGTGGAAGTCCCTGGCCGGGGCTCAAGCCAGTGCCACCGCAAGCGACCCAGGCCACTGCAGTGGCAATGCCAGATCCCCTATCCACTGGCACCACAAGCGAACCCCCATGAAATTATTTAAAATACTTTTACACCTTAAAAAGTTGACCAGGGAGGGAGTTCCTGCTGTGGTGTGATGAGATTGGCAGTGTCTTGGGAGCGCTGGGATGCAGGTTTGACCCCTGGCCTGGCACTGTATATTAAGGATATGATTTAGGTCGCAGCTGTGGTTTAGGTCAAGACTGTGGCCCAGGTCTGATCCCTGGCCCAGAAACTTTCACATGCTACGAGCACAGCCAAGAAAAGTTTGACCGGACACACATAGTTTTGTAATGAATATATTACTGATCTGTACACACAGTGCTAAGAGTGGTTATAAACATTTCAGTACCATGGATTTACATTTGCTTATTCACTAGGTCTATTTTTATTTTTTCCTGAGGGTAGAGCAACGAGTGATTATTTCAGGTCAGTGACTGAAAAATGGTGATTCAGAACCAGGGACCCAGAGTTCCCATTGTGCCTCAGTAGGTTAAGAGCCCGACATAGTGTCTGTAAGCATACAGTTTTGAACCCTAGCCTCGCTCAGTGGGTTCAGCTGTAGTGTAGATCACAGATGTGGCTTGGATCTGGTGTGGCTTTGGTTATGGCATAAGCTGGCAGCTGCAACAGTCCAGGAACTTCCATATGCTACAGATGCAGCTGTGAAAAGAAAAAGAAAAAAAGAAAAGGAAGGAAGGAGGGAGGGAGGGAAGGAAGGAAGGAAGAGAGAAAGAAAGGAAAAGGAAAGAAAGGGAGAGAGAGAGAGAAAAAGAAACTGGGATGCATCTGAATCCTTGACCTGTTGTGTGGCCCTCTTTCGTAGTTTTTGTAGAGTTCCGTTCGGACCTCTAAACTCATGACCAACCAATCAGATCAGTTTTGATTTTGTAACCCCTAGATTATACTGTGCTTGTTGTGCTTGTTCTAGGTGTCCTATCTTCATAGCCCAGACCAGCAGGTCTATTTTGAAAACACTTGCTCTAGTAGAGTCCAGTCTGGTTCAGTTTGGTTCTATCACTTTTTTTTTTTTTTGGCCATGCCTTTGGCATGTGGAAGTTCCCAGGCCAGGGATTGAACGCATGCCGCAGCAGCAATCCGAGCCACAGCAGTGACAATGCCACCAGGTCCTCAATCCGCTGAACTACGAGGGCACTCCCACAACTTTGCTTTTTTTTTTGGTCTTTTTGCCTTATCTAGGGCCGCACCCGCAGCATATGGAGGTTGCCAGGCTAGGGATCTAACAGGAGCTGTAGCTGCCGGCCTTCGCCACAGCCACAGCAATGCAGGATCCGAGCCCCATCTGCAACCTACACCACAGCTCACGGCAACGCCAGATCCTTAACCCACTGAGCAAGGCCAGGGAGCGAACCCACAACCTCATCATTCGTAGCTGGATTTGTTAACCACTGAGCCACGACGTGAACTCCCAACTTTCCTTTTTTATGTACCTTCAAGGTATATCAACAAGCTTGTGGTTGGAGAGCCATATAATAAAACTTGTCTTTTCAAAATGGTTGTTTACGGAGTTCCCTTCGTGGCTCAGTGGTTAACGAATCCGACTAAGAACCATGAGGTTGCGGGTTCGATCCCTGGCCTTGCTCAGTGGGTTAAGGATCCGGCGTTGCCGTGAGCCGTGGTGTAGGTTGCAGACGCGGCTCAGATCCCACGTTGCTGTGGATGTGGTGTAGGCCGGCAGCTACAGCTCCGATTAGACTCCTATCCTGGGACTCTCCATATGCCGTGAGTGCGGCCCTAGAAAAGGCAAAAAGACAAAAAAAAAAAAAAAAAAGGTTGTTTACAACATTGGCCAAGGGTTGAAAAATTATTAAATACTGAACATGAGCCAGGGTAAGTTATCCAGCCTCTCTGTTCCCTAGTTTCCTGTCTACAAATGGAGATAAAAATTACTTCCTTCTGGAGTTCCCTCTGTGGGGCAGTGGGTTAAAGATCCAGCATTGCTGCCCAGCTCGAATTCTGACCCTGGCCAGGAATTTCCATATGCCCTAGGTACGGGGTAGGGGGGGCATTCTGTGCACCCCAGGGAACCACAGTAAACAAAACATGACCCTGTCCACAAATGGGGGCAAGGCAGTGCTATTAAGGTAACAGGGAGACTGCCAGTCACCCAACCAACAAGTGCATGGCATGTAATCACAAGGTGAGGCCATCTGGGCTGAGGGGAGGCCAGGTGTGCAGAATGTAAAGGTGTGTGGTTCACTGAGGGGCATGGGGTGCTAGGTGGAGGAAAGGGAGTGGCAGGGCAAAGGTGAGAGAGGGTGAAAAGGGAGCTTGGGACCTAGCTGGCAAGGGTGGTGAAATCTGAGCCCAGAGATTTGTTGTGGGGTTTTCTTTTCTTTTCTCTTTTCTTTTCTTTTCTTTTTGGCCAAGCCTACAGCATGTGGAAGTTCCCTGGCCAGGGACTGAACCACCACGCCCCCAACAGCAGCAACCTGATCTGCTGCGGTGACACCTGATCCTTAACCTGCTGAGTCACCCAGGAACCCCCAGCAACTCATTTCTTAAGCCTTCTTTGCAATCTTCTTATCCCACAAAACTTTATTACAACATCACCTCCTCCCTCCACACTCATGTTGTACTGTTGTAGGGCACCGCCACAAGGCTTCACAAGTACATGCCCCAGATACCTCCAGCCCTAAACCCTGGCCCCAGAATTGAAGATGACCATTCCACCAAGGCTATTTTTCAAAGAAATCAGTATCTTTTATTGAGAGATCCATTTTACATTAAGGACTTGGTGTGCATGCATGTATATAAACACTGAATGAGCTAGTTTCACAATAATCCTTTGCTTATCATGGTTTGATGCATATCGATATTTGTTTCTCTATTCTCTTTCATTACTGACAGTGACTAAATTGATTTTATAACCCACTCACAGATCTCAACCCACAGTTTGAAAAACAAGGTTCTAAGGAGCTTATTCCTTTTGTATTGACAGGGTCAAGGGCTGTATCTGAGTGAAGAGTTGTATATGGTATATAACTTTGAGTAGTCACAGAGTTGTACCAGAAGCAATGTAGACTACAGTAGGGACATTGAAAAAATAATTTTACTTGGTTTATTCTGACACCTTTCCTAATTTTTGACCAGCTAATGCAATATCTGATTATTCATTACTGCTACATGTGTAAGAGAACCTTATTAAAGAATCTACCAAATACTGATATGGCAACAGTAAAATTGTTTAAATAGAGCCCTTTGCATATAACCTGCTAGATTTATTCTGACCAGTTTCAGTCGTTTTAACTTTCTTATATGATTTTACAATTTGACTTAAATTTCTAACATGATACAGAAAAACACATGTATAATAATAATAATGATAATAGCAAAACTAAAACCAGTGATGTTCCAACTGTATCATAACTGAGTATCTGAGATAAACACTTCTGTTGTTTTATTTTCCTTTATTTCTCATCAGTGAGGTAAGTCAAGGCATTTTGTTGTTGAACTGAACTCCACAGAAGCTGTGTGGACACATGCTTAATGTCTGATTTGGCAGTTGTCTTGATGCCTTTTTAGTTTGTGCATATTGGACCCATGGGAAATTTGGACCCTAAAAGCAGGTAATAAAAGTTTCATTTAGCCACCACCATACCTGTCTGCCACGATAATATACAAAGTTTACAAAGAAGGCTTTCTGCTGGATAGATTTACCCCAGCTTTCACAAAAATTAAACGGTAACATTTTTTTTATTTTTGCGTGTTTCCATAAAATTGACTAAAGGTTTGGAGTTTCCGTTGTGCAGTGGAAATGAACCCAACTAGGAACCATGAGGTTATGGGTTCGAACCCTGGCCTTGCTCAGTGGGTTAAAGGATCCGGCATTGCCATGAGTTGTGGAGAAGATTAAAGATGCAGCTTGGATCCAGCGTTGCTGTGGCTGAGGTGTAAGGTGGCAGCTATAGCTTTGATTTGACTCCTAGCCTGGGAACCTCCATATGGCTCAGGTGTAAGGCCCTAAAAAGAAAAAAAAAAATTGATTAGAGGTTTGGGCATGGCCATAATTTCCATGATGCAATAATCATTTAAAAAATTATTTTGCTTGGGACTTTAAGAAGGACCAATATGCTTCACAAATAGATGTGAGTACATAAAACTCACTTGTGATGGTGAGTGGGGTGGTGACTTGTATTCCTTTTTACTTTGTTTCTGAATAGCCTGCAATGAGGTTTATATCATATAGGTATAGACAAAGTGTCTTGTTATATAAACAAAGCATCAATTATATAAAAACAGAAAAGAAAAATGTTATAGAAAAGAAAAATTCCTGGGAAACATAAAAGCATAAACCACCTTTTATCTTAGGTAAAACATGCCATTAGTAAAGAATAGTGGTAAAAAGGAGAATACAGTCTAATGTTTTTGTATTTTTCTTTTAACTTTCCTTTTTCACAGGCCCAGGGTGTGTGTGTGTGTATGAGTAAGTGTAACATTAGCTAATCACCTTATAAAGCAGCTTGTTAAGGGAGTTCCTGTTGTGGCCCAGTGAAAACAATCCAACTAGTATCCATGAAGATGTGGGTTTGATCCCTGGCATTGCTCAGTGGGTTAAGGATCCAGTGTTGCTGTGAACTGTGGTGTATTGCAGACGCAGCTCAGATCTGGCATTGCTGTGGCTGTGGTGTAGGCCTGCAGCTCTAGCTCCGATTTGAGCCCTAGCCTGGGAACTTCCATATGCTGCAGGTGCAGCCCTAAAGCAAAAAAAATAAAAAATAAAAAACAATGTATTTGGATCATAAACATTTCCATTATAGTTTTATGTTAGTGTAGATAACCCGCAAGACTTGTACTGGACATTCCTAGGAAGTTTTGGGCCAATTCCAGAGGTTTTTATCTCCTCTATTTATAAAGCAAGCACAGCTGGAAAAAGCTTTAGTAGAAACATCCAAACTTTAGCATGGATTTAAGTGCTTTGTCTGCTCCCCAGTTTGGTGTTTGGCGATAACTGCCAAGTCATCCTAGAGAAGCCCTAGTTCCCCTCTGGGTAATTTTGTGGGGAAGATACCAAAGGATCACAACAGTCTGCTAATTTGAGAGGTGTTCATTTGCATCTCTTCAGTATCTGCTGAAGATGTTTACAGCTGCTTATTGGCCATGTGTAGTCTGTCAATAACATATTTCTCTTTTACGTATTTATCTACAGACCCAGGGTTTCTGTGGTTTCATTCATCATTCAGCGAATCAATGTCAAGTATCTCTTATGTGCTTGCATTAGTTTTGCAGTGCTTCTGTAACAAAGTACCACCAACTTAGTGTTGTAAAACCACACAAATGTATTATCTTGTAGTTATGTAGGTTAGGAGTCCAATACAGGTCTTACTGAGCTACAATCAAGATAGGGCTCTTTCTTTCTGGAGGCTCTTTTCTTTCTTCAAGAGGTCATCCATATTCCCATGGCCTCCATCCTCCACCTGCAAAGCGTTCTGCCATAGCCACATCTCTCCCCACTCTCCCACCGACTTCCTCTTCCACTTTTAAGGGGTTTTTTGAGCCCACCTGGATAATCTCCCTATTTTAAGGTCGTTAGAAAGCTTAATTCTATCTACAACCTTAATTCTCTTTGTCACGTAACCTAACATAGTTACAGGTTCTGGGAATAAGGACTTGGACATCTTTGGGGGGGGCTATTATTCTGCTTACCAGAGTATTAAGGTGGGGATATGGAATTTTTAAAAGCATTTTGTCTACAAGACAAGACAGGTGATTAATCATTCACAATTTTCTTTTATCTCATTTGTCAGATTTTGGCATTAAGACAATTCTACCTTTAAAATGAATAAAATGAATTAGGGAGCTTTTTATCTTTTCCTATGGTTAGAATGATCTGTTGGATTGGTAGAACTCAACCACAAAACAATCTAGGACCAGTGCCACTTTTTTAAAAAAAATTTTTAATTAATAAAAAAGATTTTATGGCCACATCTGTGGCATATGGAGGTTCCCAGCTCAGGGATTAAATCCCAGCCGCAGCTTCAACCCACTCTGCATCTGTGGCAATGCTGGATCCTTTAACCCACTGCTCTGGGCTGGGGGTCAAACCCAGCCAGAGCAACCCATGCCTCTGTAGCAACCCTAGCTGCTGCAGTTGGATTCTTAACCCACTGTGCCACAGTGGGAACTCCCTGGGGCCAGTGCCATTTAAAAGGATGGACCTTGGGAGTTCCCATCGTGGCTCAGTGGTTAACAAATCCGACTAGGAACCGTAAGTTTGCGGGTTCAATCCTTGGCCTTGCTCAGTGGGTTAAGGATCCGGCGTTGCCATGAGCTGTGGTGTAGGTTGCAGATGCGGCTTGGATCCTGCGTTACTGTGGCTGTCATGAAGGCTGGCAGCTACAGCTCCTGTTAGACCCCTAGCCTGGGAACCTCCATATGCCACGCGTGCAGCCCTAGATAAGACAAAAAGAAAAAAAAATGAAAAATAAAAAAATAAATGAAAGGATGGACCTTGGAGTTCCCTGGTGGTGTAGCAGGTTAAGGATCTGGTATTGTCACTGCTGTGGCTTGGGTTACTGCTGTGAGACAGGTTTGATCTCTGGCCTGCAAACTTTTGCATGCTGTGGGCATGGCCAAGAAGAAGAAAAAAACTATAATTAAAATAATGTTTCAGAGGAGTTCCCCTTGTGGCTCAGTGGTAATTAACTCAACTAGTATCCATGAAGACAAGGGTTCGATCCCTGGCCTTGCTCAGTGGGTTAAGGATCCCTCATTCCTGTGAGCTGTGATGTAGTTCACAATCATGGCTGGGATCTGGCATTGCTGTGACTGTGGTATAGGCCAGCAGCTACAGCTCTGATTCAAACCCTGGACTGGGAACTTCCATATGCTGCAGGAGCAGCCTTAAAAAAAATAATAATAACAATAATAGCAATAATAATAATAATGATAATAATGTTTCAGAGTTCCTGCTGTGGCGCAGTGGTTTAAGAATCCTACTGCAGCAGTTTGGGTTGCTATGAAGGCCCTGGGTTTGATCCGCAGCCCAGTGCAATAGACTAAAAGATCCAGGATTTCTGTAGCTGCAGAGTAGGTCATAGCTGGGATTCAATCCTTGGCCTGGGAATTTTCATATGCTGCGCATGTGGCATTAAAAAAAAAAAAATGTTTAGGAGTTCCTATCATGGCTCAGCAGTAACAAACCAGACTAGTATCCATGAAGGATATGTGTTCAAACCCTGGCCTCGCTCAATGGGTTAAGTATCCTGTGTTGCCATGAGCTGTGGTGTAGGTCACAGATGCATCTCAGATCCTTTGTTGCTGTGGCTGTGGTGTACGCCAGCAGCTATAGCTCAGATTTGACCCCCTAGCCTGGGAACTTCCATATGCTGCAGGTGCAGCCCTAAAAAGCAAAACCCCCAAAAAACACTGTTTAGCCATTTTTCTATCTGGAAACTTCAGTTAGTGCAATTAAAACAAAATATTGAAAAGGAAAGCTCGTTTTATTATAGATAAAATGATTGCATCCTAGAAACCTCTTCTATATTTTAGGCTTGCTTGCTCCCCTCCAGGTCTGTACTTTGACTGTGAGCTCTTCAGCAAGGACTTCTACCTTATCCAGAATTGGGGTCCTGCTGCCATTTCAACTTCTCCTTAGTACTTGCCGCTGTTTTTTTTTGTTTTTTGTTTTTTTTTTGGCTGTGCCCATGGCATATGGAATTTCCTGGGCCAGGGCTCAAAACCTGGTCCACAGCAGTGACAGTTAACCACTAGGCCACCAGGGAACTCCACCACTTTCTAATTCACTCTATATTTTACTTATTGTTGCCTCCTACTAGAATGCAAATTCCATTGGGGCAGGGACTTTTGAGCAAATATTTAATATCAGTAGTCTGCTGTGTCTAAATTTTCTCTGTGGTGTAGGTCACAGACTCTGCTCGGATCCCGCGTGGCTGTGAGTGTGGCTTAGGCCGGTGGCTACAGCTCCGATTCAATCCCTAGCCTGGGAACTTCCATATGCCACGGGTGTGGCCCAAAAAAGACCAAAAAAAAAAAAATGTGAACATTACCAAAGTGCCTAGAGTCCTCTCTTCTGCCATACCCTGTGAAATCCCACCATCTTAAGGTAGGCGCTGTTTTTTGTCTTTGTTTTTTGGCCCTGCCCTGAAGCATGTCAAAGTTCCTGGGCCAAGATCAGACTGGTACCACAGCATTGCCATCGCCAGATCCTTAACCCTCTCAGCCACTAGGGAACTCCTCAAGGTAGTCACTGTTAATAGTTTAGTGTATCTCCAGACTTTTCTATGCAGGTACATACATATCCTTGTAAAAATAATAGAAAAATTAGAGTATAGTGTGTTCATGTGGTGCTGCCACTTGCTTTTTTCACTTGCATCGCCTTGCTTGTGTTGTTATTCATTTGATCAGTCTTCTATTAATTGATGTATTTAGCTTTTTTAAAAAAAACTTCTTTTTGCTATTACAGACATTACATCAGTGACTGTCTTTGTACATCTATCATATTTTTTGTGATGGTATTTCTTCCCAGAAATGGAACTGCTGGGTTTGAGGACTTACGCATTTCTCATTTTAATACATTACCCACCCAGTTGTCCTCCCAAAAGTTTGTACCAATTTATACTCTGAAAAATACTTTATGAGTTCCTATTTCCCTATAGCCTCAATATGGATTTTCAGGTTTTGTTAGTGTGATATACCCTTGTTTTAATCACCTCTCCTTCACCCCATTGGTAAGGCAGAGGTTCCCACCTTAGGCTGGGCTTATCCAAACACAATACCTGACACTTAGTGGCTGAGATTGATAGCACATATACTCACAGCCCAGGGGAGGACAACACCACAAGCCACAAAGGGCCACACGGGTGTTCACTCAGGAATATAGCCAACAACTGGGGGGTGTGGGGGTAGACTTTGTAGCAGCAGGAGGATGGGGTGCCTGCTCATTCCTGCAGCGGTTCTGATTGGCTTGTTTGAATAATCCTGAGGGCTGGCAGAGAACTGAAACCCACTACTCAGAGATAAGCAGAAACTGCACCTGGTGCATTTGATAAAGAGGATTGTTTGGCTAGGGCAACTTTCGGTTGGGCCACTTGAGGCCCTCTAGATTCTACCAGATATCAAGGTAGCATAATGTATTGAACTTTATTTTCAACCATTCCTGGTTAATTATGGGGGTTCTTTCAGGTACTGATTTTTTTAATGACTTTTTGGCATCTATTATAATAACTTTTTTTCTCATTTAACACATTTATGGATTATTAAGTTCATATACAATAATATTTCATTGTATTTCCTTGAGTTGTATTTAGGAATTCTGTCCCTGTCACAACTGATAAGTGTGATTGGTTTGCAGTTCTCCTTTCTATGCTTTTATTGGGAATTGGTGTAAAGGGAATTGTGGCTTCATAAATTAAGGTAGTATTTTAACATTTCTGGGCTCTGATACAGATTTACAGGATGAGGATTGTCTGTTCATTGAAAGGTTAGGAGAATTCTTCTATTAAACTATCTGGGCCTAGAGCTTGTTTTGAATATATTTCTTGGATAATATTTTCACCATCTTTCTTATTTTTGTAATTTTATTTCCTGGAAAATGGTCCACATTATCAAGCTTTTCATATGCATTAAAACAGAGTTAGGAGTTCCCGCCATGATGCAGTGGGTTAAGAATCCAACTTAGCAGCTTGGGTCACTGCTAAGGCACAAGTTCAGTCCTAGCCTGATGCAGTGGGTTAAGGATCCAGCGTTGCTGCAGCTGTGGCACAGGTCACAGCTGCAGCTCAGATTTGATCCCTGGCCCAGGGTGTGGCCAAAACCAAAAAACAAACCAGAGTCAGATATGGTGTTTCCTTATTCAGTTTTGTTGGTTGGTTTGTTTGTTCGTTTGTTTTTTAGGGTGGGTAGGCTGGCAGGGGGCTGCTGCCTGGGCTTTACTTATGCCTCTGAGGAATCAGTGCTGAGTCTCAAGCAGAGAAGCCTGCAAACCAGTCTAGATTGAGCTCAGATTCCAAAGAGAACATGAGAGAAAGGATGTCCACGTCCTGGTATGGAGCAGAACTGGTGCCGGGAAGCAGCCGAGGCCAGCTGCTGAGAAAGTGGTAGCACATGCCACTTCCCCAGGGGATGAGCCAAGGGCAAACCGAGGTCATGGCTGGCTGGAACTGGACAGAGGAGAGCCCAGGAGCCAGAAGGCACACATCTCCTGGTATTTTTTAAGATGTGAGACCACATTATCCATAATATAAGAATAGAAAACTATGAAAAGATTAAGTTGAGATCAAGACAAAATTGGGGGAGTTCCCGTCGTCGTGGCTCAGTGGTTAACGAACCCAACTAGTATCCATGAAGACACAGGTTCGATCCCTGGCCTCACTCAGTGTGTGAAGGATCTGGCATTGCCAGGAGCTGGAGTGTAGATTTCAGACTTGGCTCAGATCCCACGTGGCTGTGGCTGTGGCGAAGGCCGGCAGCTATAGCTCTGATTTGACCCCTAGCCTGGGAACCTCCATATGCCCCGGGGGCAGCCCTAAAAAGCAAAAAAGCAAAAAAAAAAATACAAAATTGGGGTGGAAAATGGCTACACTGAAAGGAAAATAAACAATTAAATAGCTTATTAGAGAAAACAGTATTCTTGACTCTGAAGAAAATTAAGTCCATGTTGGTGAAAAAAAAAAATTGGAAGTTCCTGTTTGGCACAAAATATTAAGAATCTGGCATTGCCACCGCTGTGGGATGGGCTGAAACTGTGGCTAGATCTGATCCCTGGCTGGGGAACTTCTACACTTGCGGCCAAAAGGGAAAAAAAATTGAGGTACTCTTTCAGAATGCAGAGAAAGGGGACAAAGAGATTTAATTGACAATGGTGATCCAATGTGATAATTTTAGGGGAAAAGAAAAAAACAATCTGTCCACAGAATGGACAGGAACATATTAAAAGAAAATGTCTCAACTGAAAATAATACCTTTTTTATTTCTGGATAAGTAATAGAAAAATGCCTATACTGAGACTTATCCTGGCAGTGTTTGACTTTTGAGCGTAAAGAAAAATCCCAGCAAGCATCAGGGGAACTACTTGTCTAAAAGAGGCCAGCCCAGCTTTGATACATTTCCTGGGGGTGTTGGGGTATATATAATTGAGAGAGAACATTCTGTTATTATCCTAAGAGCCAAAGGACATTGAGATAAGGATAAGAGAGTCTTGAGAGGAAAAGTTTGAGATTGAAGAATTCTATAAACAGTGAAGCTACCATTTGTGTGTAGACACAAATGTGTAAAGCCATTACAAAATTGTGTAAAGGCATTCTCATGTAGAGCAAAGACTTAGAAAAACATAACATCCTGGAGTCCTCCTTAAAAAATCAGCCAAGTGAGGAGTTCCCACTGTGGCTCAGTGAGTTAAGAATTGGACTGGTATCCATGAAGATGCCGGTTCAATCCCTGGCCTCACTCAGTGGGTTAAAGATTGCTGCAAGCTGTGGTGTAGGTCACAATCAAGGCTCAGATCCGGTGTGTCTTTAGCGTAGGCCAGCAGCTGGAGCTCCGAGTCCACCCCTAGTCTGGAAATCTTCATATGCTGTAAGTTCGGCCCTAAAAAAAAAAAAGGTGTGAGGCTATCAGGCCAAGAGATGTTAAAGTATAGAACTTAAAGGCAACAGCCAGGAGAATTAAAAACAGGCTCTCTGCAGCTGCATGTAAATCAATGAAACTAGAGCACACTCTCACACCATGCACAAAAATAAACTCTAAATGGCCTAAAGATTTAAATATAAGACAAGACACTATTGAACTCCTGGAAGAAAACATTGGCAAGACACTCTCGGACATCAACCTTACTAATGTTTTCTCAGGTCAGTTTCCCAAAGCAACAGAAATCAGAGCAAAGATAAACCAATGGGACCTAATCAAGCTGACAAGCTTTTGCACAGCAAGGGAAACCAAAAAGAAAACTAAAAGACAGCTTACAGAATGGGAGAAAATTTTTTCAAATGACACAACTGACAAGGGCTTAATCTCTAAAATATATAAACAACTGATACAGCTCAACCGCAAAAAAGCCAACAACCCCATTGAAAAATGGGCAATGGACCTGAATAGACATTTCTCCAAAGAAGATAAACAGATGGCCAACAAGCACATGAAAAAATGCTCAACATCATTGATGATTAGAGAAATGCAAATCAAAACTACCATGAGATACCACCTCACACCAGTCAGAATAGCCATCATTAACAAGTCCACAAACAACAAATGCTGGAGGGGGTGTGGAGAAAAGGGAACCCTCCTGCACTGTTGGTGGGAATGTAAGCTGGTGCAACCACTATGGAAGACAGTGTGGAGGTACCTTAGAAAACTCTACATAGAATTACCATATGACCCAGCAATCCCACTCTTGGGCATATATCCAGACAAAAAATTTCCTTGAGAAAGACACTTGCACACGCATGTTCACTGCAGCACTATTCACAATAGCCAAGACATGGAAACAACCCAAATGTCCATCGACAGACGACTGGATTAGGAAGATATGGTATATATACACGATGGAATACTATTCAGCCATAAAAAAGGATAAAATAATGTCATTCGCAGCAACATGGATGGAATTAGAAACCCTCATACTGAGTGAAGCAAGTCAGAAGGAGAAAGACAGATGTCATATGAAATCTCTTATAACTGGAATCTAAAACACTGCACAAATGAACATCTCAACAGAAAAGAAAATGACGAACTTGAGGAACAAACTTGTGGTTGCCAAGGGGGCGGGGGAGGGGTGGGAGGGAATGGGGATAACTAGTGCTTTAATGATGGAAAAGCAAGGAGATCCAACTGTATTGCACGGGAACTATATCTAATCACATGTGACGAATCCATATATGTACATGTAACCGGGTCACCACGCGTTGCAGTTGGAAAATCTGACAGAAATCTGTAAACCAGCTATAATGCAAAAAAATAAAAAATAAATTATACAAAAAAAAAAAGGCTCTCTGCCTTGCAAGTCACTGTGGGAGATAAAAGTAAATATGGAAAAACTCAAAACACAGGAAACAACCACAAATTAAAACTATAAAATGAGATAGATGACTGATAACCAAACGAATAAATCTGTAACAGTAGAGCTACAATGGGTTAAATACCAGCCCGGAGTGGAGACGCTGCAGTTTTTAGGACAGACCCTTTGTGCCTCCAGTTTTCTGTTAATGCTGACTCCTAGGCCTGGCTTGCTTGCTTGCCCTATTCAAGGCAAAGGCCTCAGTTCCAGACAGATTTCTTCCTCCTGGCTGTCCTCCCAGGCCACCTGGGGAGGAATGAGCATTCCTCTCTCATTCCTCTCTCATTCCCGGCAAGCGAAGCCGGTGCTCCAGATTGGAGCACCCGCCGACTCCCTCTCACTGAGAGGGGCCGGGCATCGTGCCAGTTTCCGGCCCCTGGGTGAAGCACTCAGACTCTGCTCGATGATAATGTACGTCTTTTTCCCCGTCGCCCGCCTTTTCCTCTGGACAGTGATCTCCGCGAGAAGCAAGTTTCAAACCGGCTCCGATTGGGGACGGAAGCAGTCACGGACCATCGAAGCCTTCTTGTCTCCTCAAACCTTCTTGTCCCCGAGCCTGGGCGGATATTCCTTGCGCGGTGTAGGTTCCACGCGAGACGGCTTGCCCCGCCCCCACCTTGCAGATTTGCAGGGTCTTACGGCGTCCGCTGGGAGGCCGCGCCCGGAAGAGCAGGAGCGGGAGAGGAATGGAGCTCGGGGCTCGGCGTCTAGAGACCCTTCCCCAAGCCAGAGGGCTCCTCCTTGTCGCTAAAGAAGTGGGGTTCAGGGAAGGCTCTGTCCTACTGGATTTGTTGAAGAGCAGAGACTGGGGGACTGAGCCCAAGGGCCCTAGGGGTCAATAAGTAATGAGCAGGAGGTCTCGGGGCAGATTGGCTAAGCCTTGGGGTCGGTGAAATAGAGAGGTCCCTGTGCGGACCGGCACGCAGCGACGAAGGGGTTAAAGCATTGCGCTCCGCCTCAGCCCGGGGATTGGCGGACTCGGGGGGCGTGGCCGGAGGGCGGGACCGCGTTTGCCGCAGCCACGGGTGGGCGGGGCCCGGGCGGGGAGCGGGAGGGGCGCGGAGCCGAGCCGGGCCCGCGCCTCTCGCCCCGCCGGGCGGGCTTCTGGCTGCGCCAGCGAGCGGGGCCGGTGGCACCCGTGCTGAAGACCCCGCACCGGACCCTGAGGCAGCGAGTAAGTGAGGCAGGCCCACCCCGGCCCCCCTTGCAGCTCCGACCTGTCGCTGTGCCCGCTGCACCGCGAGGCTCGTTGAGTCAGACCTGGAGCTGGGGAGGGGGCGCGTCCCACTGCTGGGGTCCCCGGGGTGAGGGGAGTGGAGATGAGGCCGATGATGTCATGGATGCTTCGCAGGGCCTGGGGGAAGGTGGCGGCCGGAGGGGGTGCGGCCCGGATTATGTCACCTCTTCCCTCTGCGCCCCGCCCCCCGGGCCACACGCGTTGGTGGGGAGCACCGGGAGGTGCCGAAAGGATTTCCCCCACTGCAGAGACCCTCCCCCGGGCACCTCCTCGGGATGGCCTGTGGCCCGGGTCTCTGTTGGCTTTGCGGGCCGCGGGCTGCTGGTGAATGGCGAACCCGCCCCCCCCATCCCCAGTGCAGGAGGCTCGTGTGTGCGCGCGTGTGTCCTCGGGGTGTGTGTGGGGGCGCTGTCAGCCCCCTCAGTCCTGAAGCACGGGTTTCATCAGAGCCAGGATCTAAGGGATGGATCCCTTCCCCCTTTGTCGCCAAGGGAAGATGGATCTCCCCTCACACATCCCAACCAAGAAGTTCTGGAGACCTCTGCACCCCCAAAGCCATGCTGTGACCCTGATACCTTTTCTCCCTCAGTCCTTCTTTCCAGAAGCCCTTCCTGATGTTCCTGTCCGGATTCATTGCCTCTTTGCATTGCTCATAACTAGCCTTCCCACATACATTCTCTGCATCTCCTCGGTTCCAGGGCCTAAAGACCCCAAGACTCTGCTGTCTCTTTCCCTGGGGGCACCCACAGTCCAGCCCTGGAGATGCCTCAGAATGAAATGTTGGAGTGGCCTGAGCCAAGTGCTCTAAGACCCCTCCCCAGAGGGGAGATCAGGAACGCTGTCATGGGAGGCAGCATCTGGATTGGTCCTTGAAACATGCGGAATGGGCACAGGGAGCTGGGAAGAGATTTTGTGCATGGAGTGGAGAGGTGCTCAGGTCAAGGGACACAGGATGAGCAGCAGGAGAGGCCTTGGGAGCCTTGCTACAAGCTCTGCCTTGGTTCGGAGGGCTGAAAGGAATGCCAGGCATTTACCCATAATACATTCACTTCTTAACATTCCTATAATGTAGGTGTGAGAATCCGAGGTGGAATAACCTGCATGCAGTTCCACCTCTAATCAGCTGAGCTGGGATTTACACTTGGAGCTGATGCCTCCATAACTCAGTCTACTGCACTTGGTGCTGTTCATGGAAGAATTCAGGCAGAGCAGGGACAACGGCTTTGTCCTTTAGAAAGTGTCCCCCGGCAGCTGCACGGGGGAGGGAGTACAGAGGAAGAAAGGCCAGTGAGAAGCCCCCAGCAAGGATGCTGGCAGGAGGGGTTGCTGAGATCTTTAGGGGGTGAGTGGGCTGAGCCTGGGGCCTCTGAGACTCCAAGAAAAGGGTGGAGTGTTTCTAGCTTTGGGAGGGACACAGGTAGGAAGGGCCTGGGTGGTCACCGTAGGATGGAAAGACCTGCCCATGTAACCTCCAGGTATTGCCCATTTGGCCCCTTTGTGACCACTAATACTGTATGTAAGGTCCCAGGCGCTGAGGGTTGACAGGACAGAGATAGAGGCAGAATCAGGCAACAGGCTGTCATCCCATAGCTGAGCTGATGCCATGAGGCTGTCTTTGCAGAGCACACTCAGCTACCTGGGCTTGTTCAGGACTGACCCACAGATGAAGCTCGAACCCTTCCCCCATGTTCAATTTCTGCCTATCAGGGAAGCATATGCTCCTTTTTGTCCTGCCAGTTCCATGCTGCCATTTTGAGGAAAAAAGCTGCAGCAGCTCAAGCTACGGAGAGGCAAGGGGCAGGGAGCTCGTGCATGGGGCTGACCAAATCAGGTTAGAATTATGGTGTGAAGCTCTTCAGGGAGCGAGGCTCCAGGGAGAGCGGCAGTGGGTTGGAGGTCAAGGATTCCCCAGGTACACCATGGGGATAGGAGGCTCAGGAGACAGTTCTGGGACCTCATTTCCATCCATCCAGGACTCTGGGCATTTGGGCCTGGCTGGGGACAGCACACAACCGGGGGACGGGGGGGGCGGTGTGTGTGGAGGGGCAACAGTGGGGCAGAGTGGCACGTGATCGGCCCCAGCCTATGGCCAGATTCTCCTTTCTTGGATCTCAGAGAAGGTCATATTGCATGTTTATAGGGCACCTTACAGTTTGCAAAGCACCTTCCCAAATATGATCCTCTGTAGCTCTCATGATCAACTCAGTCACTTTCTGTTTGCCTCTGCCCACACCTAGGTTTCTTTGCCTAGATCTCACTATCGACACACTTCCTTCAGCACATCACCACACTCAGGTTTCTACCCTGTTTCATTTCCCAAATTAGAAAAGAGCCCTTGGATCCCCAGTCACCTTAAATTACTGCTTTCTCAGGCCTTCTCTTTTAGCAGGGAACTCTCTCATCTTTCCCTCAGACCCTCCCTCCTACTCCTATAGTCTGGCTCTGCCTTGCACCCCTTTTCTGAAATCATTCTCTCATAGACACCAGTGATGTTTCCACCTGCTGAATTCAGGGCACCCTCTCCAATCCTAATTTTAGCTGCCCCCCCCTTAACATCAGAAGCTGCCCCCACGTTCCTGAAGCCCGTCCCATCTTCGTCCTCAGGCCCTGCCTTCTCCTGGCCTTCTTCCTGCTCCTCTTCCTGCTCCCACACCACCTGCCAGGCTTCTTGGGTTCTGCCACTCTAACTCCATGCTGGGCCCCACTCCCCGTGAATGCTCATGATTCCAGTCTCTCTTTCCATCCAGGATGTAACAGATATTTCTCTGGTCTTCCTCAAGGCACCTAGTCCCCCCAGACATTCCCCTCCTGTCATGTTAAGGGTGTTACCCACCCTGGTGCCCGCCCAGTCCAGACTCCTCCCTTGCCCCATCCCTGAACCCCATCTGTATGAAATTTTGTCAGTTTTTCCTCCCAAACCAGCCCAGATCCCCCTGGTCCTGAGCCCCAGGTCACCCAGCCTTCATCCTCTCAGTCCCCAGCTGCTTGCTCCCTACACTGCATCCAGAAGTGGCAAGAGAAGGGGGTCATGCTTAGGATGGGAGGCGGATATCTGGAGTTATTGGGAGTGGAGACAGAGCAGGGCTAGGGTGAATCACGAGAGGCACCTAGGGTACTCGATGTAAAAAGGCACTCACTCCACAGAGTCCTGCACTTGCTGAGCCTGCAGTGAAACTGCACCCTAGTTGCCTCTCTTGCCTCACGCTAGTCTCAGGCTTGTGGCACATGGGGGCAGATTAGTTTAAGGGAGGAAGGTGGTAAAGTCCTGTTCTCCACACCTGGGGAGCCAGAGGCTGAGAGCATGGAATTTTACCCAAGGCGGTGTGAACCGGTTTGGTGGTGAGTTTTCCAGCCACCTAGGGCTGTAATCCTGGGTGTGCTGGCCAGAAGAGTCCTGAAGGGCAAGAGTGTTGTCAGGCTCTCCTGGTCTGCGCCCCTTAGGACAAACACAGCATTAGAAGTGGGCATCTGGGTAGAAGACAGTTTGAGGAGCGCTCAAGGAGCAGAGGGCTGCCACCTGTAACCCCTTCGCCTTGGGAGAGGAGGGCTCCCTGCCAGGTTTCTGGTGGGAGCAGGGTTTAAAGGCCAGAAGGGTGGCCCCTGCCATTTCTGGCACATGTATTTGGGCGTCTACACTCTTGGCAGGCACTGCCTGCTGCCTCTGCCCGGCTGGATTTTGAGGATCTCTGAGACAGGTGTTTCCAGGTGCCGACTTGAGACAAAGGAACGAGGAAGCAGAGCCTTTCTGAGCACAAGTAACCCGAGGCCCTGCTCCCCGCTGCTTCTGTGGGCCGGCCTTGGGGGAGGGGGGACTCAAGCCCACGGGAGGGCTCAGAGGAATTCACGGTGAACTGAGCTGGGTCAAGGTCCACGAGGAGCTGGGGGAGGGGAGTAATCCAGGAAGTCTTCCCGGGGGCAGTGAATTCTTAGAGGGGCTCCGCAGGGTGCGGACGCCCCGCCCCTGGCCCCGCCCACCTGTAGGAACTGCGGGGCTCAAAGGAGGCAAGGCCCGCGCCCGCAGCGGGCGGCGCTGCGTACTCTGCCCTGGCCTCAGCCAGCCCGGGGCCCTCTGCCGAGGTACTGAGCATGGAGAGGGGGCGCTTTCGTCCCAGGCCCCCATGCGGCCGAGTTGGGAAGACTTCTGGGAGGACCCCCAGCCTTGCCACGCACAGCAGCCGCGGTCCCCGGCCGTCCCCGGGAGGCGTGGCGTGCCCTTAGTCGCCCAGATGCGCGCGGCCGCGGTAGCTCCCGCCCATCCTACCAGCAAACCCCCCGTCTCCTCCCGCGCCCGCCGCTCTGGGCTGCCTGGCACGCGGCAGCACTATGAGGTAGGTCCTTCATTCCTCCCATTTCGCAGAGGAGAACACTGCTGTCCGGGATGGCTCAGTCGGCCCGTCCAAAGTCGCACAGCTGGTTCTGGCCGAACCCCTACTGCGAGAGTGAGGCACATGGCCCATGCAGACCGGGCCTCGGAGGGTCCCAGGCTTGAGGACCCGTCGGCCCCCCACCCCCTTGGAGAGGCAAGGAGAGGATCCTGCAGCTCGTAGTGAGCCTCCACTTCTGCCCTTGACTGCAACACCCTAGGTTAGGGGCCTGGGAAGGACAGTCCGCAATTTTTGGAGAGGGGTGGGTTTCTCTTCCTCCCTTAACTTCTGAGGTTCCCTATTGGATTCAAGTACTGCTCCCCCCTTCCGACTCCCCAGCCGGGTGGGATGTACAGGCCCAGACCCAGAGTAAAGAACCCCTAATTTCTGGGGGCTGCAGTGAAGATTTGAGGGGTCACTTGAGTCTGGGAGGCTCATGGAGGAGGTGGGTTCGAGGTGGGAGTTGAGAGGACAGCTAGGAGGGTAAGTGCATGGTCCCTGGGGGTTGGGATTTGTCAGCAGGCAGCCCCTCTTACCAAGCTATCACTATTTCCCCAGCCCCATTCCTTCACCCTGGGTGTTTGGGAACTCTTGTACCCTCTGTAAGGAAGGGGACACCGAGGGACAGGTCTGTCTTGGATGGGGTGGTGGGAGTGAGGGTGGGGCTGACCTATCTCTGCTTTCCCACCTGTGTCCACAGTGCTCCCCTGGCTTAGTCATGGCGAAGCTGGAGACACTGCCTGTGCGCGCTGACCCAGGGCGGGACCCCCTCCTGGCCTTTGCCCCTCGGCCCTCTGAGCTCGGACCCCCAGACCCTCGCCTGGCCATGGGCAGTGTGGGCAGCGGGGTGGCCCACACCCAGGAATTTGCCATGAAGAGTGTGGGCACCCGCACAGGGGGTGGGGGCAGCCAGGGCAGTTTTCCTGGCCCCCGTGGCAGTGGGGCCAGCAGGGAGAGGCCAGGCCGCTACCCCTCAGAGGACAAGACTCTCGCCAATTCACTCTACCTCAATGGCGAGCTGCGGGGCAGTGACCACACGGATGTCTGTGGCAATGTGGTGGGCAGCAGTGGTGGCAGCAGCAGCAGCGGTGGCAGTGACAAGGCCCCACCACAATATCGTGAGCCCAGCCACCCACCCAAACTTCTGCCCACCTCTGGCAAGCTAGACCAGGTCAGTAGTCCCCAGGGCTTTTTTCTCGGGGCGGGAGGCAAGCCAGAGATGGGGAGGAAGTGGGTCTTCTTGGACGCTGGGTTGTAGGGGCTGGGATAGAAGCTGAGTTGAGGAGCCTTGAAGGCCAAGTCCACCCGGTGGGTCTAGGGCAGAGACCTGGCTGCCGGGGTTGGGAGGGGTGGATATTGGGTAGAGACCCACCCAGGAGGGACTCCCAGGATGGAGCTCCAATGGAGGTGGGAAGTGGGGTTGAAAAAGTCTAGGCCAGAGGAAGAAGACTGGGGCCAAGGCTAAGGCCCCATCATGATGCCACATTCCCCCTCCTTTGCTTTTATGCAGTGCTCAGAGCCGCTGGTTCGGCCTTCGGCCTTCAAGCCCGTTGTACCGAAGAACTTCCACTCCATGCAGAACTTGTGCCCCCCGCAGTCCAATGGGACCCCTGAGGGACGACAGGGCCCTGGTGGCCTCAAGGGTGGACTGGACAAGTCTCGGACCATGACCCCAGCGGGTGGGGGTGGGGGCGGCCTCTCAGACTCAGGCCGGAACTCACTCACAAGCCTGCCCACTTACAGCTCCAGCTATAGCCAGCACCTGGCCCCCCTCAGTGCCTCCACCAGTCACATCAACCGCATCGGCACTGCCAGCTATGGTAGTGGCAGTGGTGGCAGCAGCAGCGGTGGTGGGTCAGGTTATCAGGACCTGGCAACCTCTGACAGTGGGCGGGCCTCCAGCAAGAGCGGGTCATCCTCATCCATGGGGCGGCCAGGCCACCTGGGATCAGGGGAGGGTGGAGGTGGAGGCCTGCCATTTGCGGCCTGCTCGCCACCCTCGCCCAGCGCTCTGATCCAGGAGCTAGAGGAGCGGCTATGGGAGAAGGAGCAGGAGGTGGCAGCTCTGCGGCGTAGCCTGGAGCAGAGCGAGGCAGCAGTGGCTCAGGTGCTGGAGGAGCGGCAGAAGGCCTGGGAGCGCGAGCTGGCTGAGCTGCGGCAGGGCTGCAGCGGGAAGCTGCAGCAGGTGGCCCGGCGCGCTCAGCGCGCCCAGCAAGGCCTACAGCTGCAGGTGCTGCGGCTGCAGCAGGACAAGAAGCAGCTGCAGGAGGAGGCAGCCCGACTGATGCGCCAACGGGAAGAGCTTGAGGACAAGGTGGCCGCCTGCCAGAAGGAACAGGCCGACTTCCTGCCCCGGATGGAGGAAACTAAGTGGGAGGTGCGGGCTGGGGGCTTGGGCTCTCCCTGTGTCCCCTTCCATCCGTCTCTCTGGAGAAACCCAGAGCAGCAGCCCTCAGCTGTCACTAGGGAAGTGAAGTCGTGGCGGGATGGGTTGGAGGTGTCTTTGAAGGCCAGAGCTGTCCAGGGCTGTGTGAGATTAGCCATATATGAGGACAGGGGTCTTTCTGCTCTGATGAGGAGCTGACCCTGAGCCCCAGGGTAGCTCGGCGCCCTGGGGCTGGGTGTGGGGGCTGCTGTGCAGGTGAGCAGAGCTCGACCTTCACCCTGACTTCTCTTCTCACCTGCTCCTGCCCAGGTGTGCCAGAAGGCTGGGGAGATTTCCCTCCTGAAGCAGCAGCTGAAGGACTCGCAGGCGGACGTGTCCCAGAAGCTGAGTGAGATCGTAGGGCTGCGCTCCCAGTTGCGGGAGGGCCGGGCCTCGCTGAGGGAGAAGGAGGAGCAGCTGCTCAGCCTGAGGGACTCCTTCAGCAGCAAACAGGCCAGCCTGGAGCTGGCGGAGGGCGAGCTGCCCTCTGCCTGCCTCAAGCCGGCGCTGACCCCAGTGGACCCGGCTGAGCCACAGGATGCCCTGGCCACCTGCGAGAGTGACGAGGCCAAGATGCGCCGTCAGGCCGGGGTGGCCGCCGCCGCCTCCTTGGTTTCCTTGGACGGGGAGGTGGATGCTGCGGGGGAGAGTGGGACGCGGGCCCTGCGGCGGGAGGTGGGGCGGCTGCAGGCTGAGCTTGCAGCCGAGCGGCGAGCCCGGGAGCGCCAGGGTGCCAGCTTCGCAGAGGAGCGCCGCGTGTGGCTGGAGGAGAAGGAGAAGGTCATCGAGTACCAGAAGCAGCTGCAGCTGAGTTACGTGGAGATGTACCAGCGCAACCAGCAGCTAGAGCGGCGACTGCGAGAGCGCGGGGCTGCAGGAGGTGCCAGCACACCTACACCCCAACACGGGGAGGAGAAGAAAGCCTGGACCCCCTCCCGCCTTGAGCGCATTGAGTCCACAGAAATCTGATCCCCTCCCTGGGCATGTGGCCTTTTGACAAATACCCTGTCAAAGGCCAGAGTCCCCAGTATCCCCTCCTTGCCATCACTTCCTCCGCCCCCATGTCCCCCTGTATCCCCAGACCAAAGAGGTTCTCAAAGCAGCTGTGACCAGGTCCCTCCCCTCCCCTCACTGGGTGCCTCCCAGCTCTACCACTGCCCCCCTGGGCAGCCCACTGGACCCTCCTCCCAAGGAGGAAATAGGGGAGGGCAGAGTGGGGACGGACGGAGGGCCCAGGCAGCAGGGGAGCCCGTGCTCCCTTTCTTGGCACTCCCTTGTTGGAGAGGTGGCAGGCCTGCAGTGCCGCCAGGTACCCAGCCCCCTGATGGTCTGGGCTGCTACTGCCGGCCACCGTGTGTCTAGAGAGGCTCTCCGTGCCCATCTCCTAGGCCGTATAGCCTGAGGGGGTCCTGCTTGGGGTCTGCCGGAGCTGACAGACCTTGGGCTTCCGGCCTCTCTCCTTCCTGCACTTTCTTCCCTCCCTGGGCAGATTGGCAGAACAAGTGGGAGCAAATGGCCTGCCTGTGGTTGAGAGGGCTACCTGCCCAGCCCCTCCCCGCCAAGGTCTCTTGGGCTCAGGCCTCAGTGCCTGGCCTAGTCCTGAGTGTGTATCCATTTGTACGTGTTGGAGGAGGGAAGGGTTGGGGCTGGATTGCTCAATGCCCAGGGACACTCTGCCCTCCTGTTCTTGGGAAGGGTCACCCAGAGGCTTCTTAGCTCTACCCTCCCCCTTCTGGCCAGGATCCCACAGGACGACAGCTCCATTTGCTTGGCTGACCCCATACCTGGGACCACTGTCCAGCTCTAACTACAGCTATTAAGTGCTACCTGCCTCTCAGGCACTCCCCTCACCCAGTTTCTGAGGTCATATGAGTGTCTGTGATGTCTTCCTGTGTCTTCCCCCACTTGATTCCCTCAGCCTCCTTCTGCTTTCATGCTCAGCCTACTGCTTTCATGCTCAGAACATCGTTGTCCTAGGCCACTGCTTCCCCCAAACCTCACCTTTTCTTCCAGTAGAAAACTGCTTGATCTTTGGTGCACTGCCCACTTTCAAGCTCCACTGGGCCCAAGCCTGAGCCTGCAGCCCTTGTTTTGGAGGGCAGGGGGTGGCTATGATTGCTCTTGAAGAGCAAGGCTGAATGGAGAGGAACACTGACCCCTGGGTCCCAGGGGCCTGAAGTAGCCCGGTGATGGCCCAGGGTAGGCCTGGCAAGGCCGTCAGTGGGAGTGGGGGCAGCCAATGTCACTTCCTCCTCTCGGGGGCCTCTGAAAGTCTATCTCCCCAAGATAAGAAGGGAAAGGCAAATTTCTAACACACCAGCAATAAAAATCGGAGGAGGCTTGGCCCTCAGCCCTGGTATTTCTCTCTTTTCACACTCTCCCTCCCACCCCCAAGACTGGGTTTTTGGGGCAGGGTGGAGGGAGCTGGCAACTACTGTGAGCAACCCCCAACCCCTGACCAGCCTCCTCCCATGACTGGTGACTGTTTAACCAGCTGTGCATCCCCCACAAAAACAGGAGTGCCCCTCTGTGTGGCCTCTGTCCTTCTGCACAGCCCCTTCCGGTGGCCCTCACCAGATCTCTGAACTGGGTGAGGGGCTGTCCTGGCAATCACTGCCCATTCCACTCACCCTTCACTGCACCTGCCCCAGAACCTGGGCCTGGGCCAGAGGGGCAGGGGGAAGAGAAGGCATTAGTAGGAAAAAAAAAAAAAATAGAAAAAAAAATAAACAGACTCAGCTTTGGGACTTCCAACCACAAAATAAATTATATATAAATATATAAAAATATATATCTCTACCATATGTGATAGAAAGACTTCGTTTTCTTTTCCCAAAGAAATAAAATGGAGAAAGCCTCTTGAGTGGCATTTTTTTTGGCCTGCTTGTGTATTTGCCAGTGTGGAGGTGAGGCTGGGTGAGGGGGGTGTGGCAGGCAAAGCCGGAGTAAACATTTTCCAGAGGAGGCATGAGAAAATGCTCACTGGGCCGTGCCCGGAGGTTGGCCTGAAGCCCAAGCTCCTCCCTGTTGCCCAGGAGGAGTAGTGGTTCCAAGTTTCTGCCCGGACAGGGCTTTCTCTTCAGGTCAGACCATCGCCAAAAGGATCTCCAGCTAGTTCCAGCTCAGAATCTGGATACCAGACTGTTGGCCAGAAGGCAGGTGAGGCAGCACAACCGGATGCAGCCTGCAGCGTCCTGAGCCACCCTGCAGTGTGCTTAGCAGAAGTCTGAGGGCAGAACACATAGAGGTGAAGTGTTTGTAATTAGTGGTGAGGCCCCGAAGGCAGAAGGGACCCAAGTGTGCTTCAAGGAGGGAGCTGGCTTTTACGACCGTTCCTTTGGTCATCCTCATGAAGCCCCCCAGTCAAGAATGTACTCTGCTACAAGTAATGCAGCCTGAGTTACAGGACCTCAAAGAGTGGTTTATTCATCCTCAGCTGACAAAAAGTCTGAATATGGGCATGGTAAGTGTCATAGGGTTTGGTCATCAAGGACTTAGACTCCTTGCCTTCCTACACTCCCACCCGTGGCACCTTGTTTCCGCTTTACCACAAGGCGGCAGTCACAGCTCTGTGAAATGATTGAGGCAGCAATACCGTATCATGAAAGTAAAAGCTTTCCCAGAAGCTTCAGGGCACCGTTCCCTTTAAGTTTTGTGGGCTAGAGCTGAGTCACAGGCTCTTCCCACTTCAAGGGAGGCTGGGAAATTGAGTATTTGGCAAAGACGATCAGGATTGTCATGGCTGCCTAGGAGCAGTAAGGGTTCATTTCATCTCCTGGGTTCTCTGGGTTCCGATAGCAAGGACAAAAGTCTTAATCAGCAACTCACAGTGTTTGCCCTGGTCTGGCCCAAGTGAGAACCCTCTCCGAGCAGCGGTGTCAGTGGTCTAGGGTCCCAAATGCTCCCAGCAAACAGTGTCCTCCACACGGCTCAGGTGTTGAGATGCCAAGCTTGCCCCTCCTTGTAGGGAAGTGTCCTCCCCACAACTGATTTTTGTCTCTCCAAGATGGTTCCCTCGAGGAAGCACCATTTCTCAGGTCTCCTTCATAGCACTCAGGATGAGTGGGCCAGCAACCAAGGCACAAACAAGGTGTGACCACCCTGATCAGCAGTTTCCAGTGCCCCTAGGGATGGCCGTCTGGGGTCAAGTCCTCCTGGAAAGTCTTGAGGGTCTCTTCCTTGCCTAGCTGTCCATACCCAGCTCAGGAGGAAGCCCCCGCTTCTTGGGGAGGTGAGGATCAGCTTGGTTCATCTGCCAAAGCTCTGGCCTCCTTAATCAGCTCCTCACATCCATTTCCTCTAACAGGGGAATCGTCTATCCATCACCAACTCTCCTCCTGAGAGCACTTTGTAGATACATCTCTATTATAAATACATGATTACCTCATTGTGCAGATGAGAATCTTGACTTAGAGGATTTACGTGACTTCCCCAAAGCCATAAAACCCTCAGTAGGTGTCTGAGATTCGAATCTGTGTCTAGGCTATTCAGTAACTTCCAGAGCGGTCCATCCACGGCGGCCTTTCCTCTCCTCAGGTCCTAGATTCCTCTTGTCTCTTCAGCAACGTCCTTCTGCGGAAACGCTAGGAAACGCTAGGGAACGTCCCCAGGAAACGGTGAAAGAATTTTGAGCCTTGGCCGCACCCGTCGCTCGCGCAGCAGCCGGAAGTAGCGGGCATTTGGCCGGAAGTGGCGCTGTGAAGCCCTGGTGTAGCCGGAGAAGTGGCCGCGGAGCTGCCGCCTGCGGGAGTGGGGTCTGGTGTTGCAGCGCCGGCGTTTGACAGGCTCAGGTGAGTGGCGGCGGCCGGGGAGGAGGTCGCAGCGGCGCTCCCTGCCGACCTGGGCCTTGGCCAGAGCCTCTCGGCACCGGGCTGGCGTGCGCAGAGGCCGGGAGCGGCGCTTCCTGGCCCAGGCTGTCGCAGGCCCGGCTCTAGGGGGAACCTCGGCGACCAGGAGTCCTGTGACCTTGCGCCAAAGACTTACCAGAACCTTGATTTTTTTTCCCTCTATGACACGGAGGTAATGATAGTACTCGTCCCCCGGCCTGTTGTGAGAATGTAGTGAGATGCTTTGCCGCCCCTGTTATTACGCTTCAGTATGTACTCGCATCACCTGGGGATCTGGAGATTTGGATGCTGTAAGTCTGCAGTGAGGCCTGAGATTCTGCGTTCTCACCAGCTTCCAGGCGAGGCTGATGCCGCTGCTCCGCAGGCCGCACTTTGAGCAGCAAAGCCCCGCGGTATTTCGCTTCGTACTTGAGACAGGTTGAGTCTTCAGTAAATATCAATACAGTGTGTGCACTTTACCCTTTTTTTGACAGTTTCTGATTGCACAAGCTAAGGGTAGTAATGCTGGCCCTCTTCCCTTTTTTTTTCTTAACAGGGATAAGAAAAACAACTGTCCTTTCTCTTTCCGTACAAATCATGACACAGCTGTTCTGTCCTGACTCAGGGAGCTTGGGGCCCTCTTCATACCAGTTAGGTTCATGGGCTTCCGCAGGTGTTACTTCACTGCCCACTCACTGCCGATCCTTGCACTGTGGAGCTGGAGCCCAGTGCTTTAGCACCAGCATGGCTAATGTTTTGTGCTTTAGTCATTGGTTTGCTGCTGGAATCTGAATTTATGTTTTCTGCACTTTGCTCACACTTTGTGAGTAATAAGAACTGTGACTTTTCCAGAACTAGATTCTGCGACTCCCTGCTGTGAATGGCCTTGGGCAAGCCTGGGATGAAACTACTGCCTGAGAGACCAAAATCAAATCCAGGGACTCTGTGCTGCATAATATAACTGAGGTCTTCGACAGTTATGCAGATCTAATTTATTTGTCAGTGTGGCTTTCTGCCCCATTCATTGGTTTATTTTTTCTGGTCCCCAACAAGTCTCTGTCATTCATCATGCATAAGTCAGCTTTGATACCAAGGAATTCTGAATACTATGTGGCCTTGCAAATCTTGGAAAACAGATAGAACCAAATGTTTTGTTGTGCTAACACTGAGAGGTATTAGGACTGTTTATTTGGCATTTTTTTCACATGCCTCTGGGTGCAGATACTTTACCTGTCTGGGTTTTGTCAGTCCTCTCATAGTCCCATTTATTATTTTTTTTAATTAATTAATTTATTTATTTGGTTTTTAGTGCTACACCTGCAGGCATATGGAAGTCCCCAGGTTAGGGGTTGAATCCGAGCTGCAACTGCTGGCCAATGCCACAGCCACAGCAACGCCAGGTCTGAGCTGAGTCTACCACCCACACCACAGCTCACGCCAACACCAGGTCCTTAACCACTGAGCAAGGCCAGGGATCGAACCTGTAACTTCACAGTTCCTAAGTCAGATTCATTTCTGCTGCACCACGACAGGAACTCCCATAGCTCCATTTTGATGGACTGAAAGGACATGAGTGTCTGCTGTTGTACCCAGAGACTTCTAAAAGTAGAGTTTTTTGTTTTACAGCTTCAGCAGCAGCATGGAAGTTCCCAGTCCAGGGGTTGAATCTGACCTACGCCACAGCTGGGGGCAATGAACCCACAGTGCCAGGCCAGGGATCAAACCCATACCTCAGCAGTGGCCCAGGCTGCTGAAGTCAGATTCTTTTTTTTTTGTTTTGTTTTGTTTCGTTTTTTGTCTTTTTGCCTTTATCTAGAGCCGCACCCGCAGCATATGGAGGTTCCCAGGCTAGGGACCTAACAGGAGCTGTAGCTGCCGGCCTTCGCCACAGCAACGCAGGATCCGAGCCGTGTCTGCAACCTACACCACAGCTCACGGCAACGCCGGATCCTTAACCCACAGAGCAAGGCCAGGGATTGAACTCACAACCTCATGGTTCTTAGTCGGATTCGCTAACCACTGAGCCACGACGGAAACCCTGAAGTCAGATTCTTAACCTACTATGCCACAGCGAAACTCCTAAAGTTAGAGTTTTATGAAACCCTTTAAGAGCAGGAATTCCCTCTCTGGTGCCATGGATCAGCAGTGTCCCTGAAGTGCTGGGACACAGGTTCCATCCCAGGCCCTGGTTAAAGGATCTGTTGTTACCACAGCTGTGGCATAGGTTGCAGTTGCAGCTCAGATCTGATCCCTGGCCTAGGAACTCCATATGCCATAGGGCGGGGGGGCCAAAAAAAACCAGATCTGTGGCCCTACAGAATCATCTGTGGGGCCTTCTGAGACTATTTCAACCTAGGTCCTTCTTGCCATTCTGATAGAGGAATAACAGAGTCTTGGAAGGAGAGGGCTATATAAGCTTAAAAAAAAAAATCACAGATGATTCTTGTATACTCTTTTTTCTCCCCTAAGTGTGGAAACTGGAACGAACTAGAGAGGATCGCTGTTAGACTTGATTTGGGTTTGGCTTAGTTGTGTGTGGGGTACTTATCTTGACCTAAACACCTTTGCACTAGTGCTTTACCTCCCTAGTAGCAGCCGACCCCTCTTGTGTAGGTTGTGCTTAACAGAAGCATGGAAGAGTCTAGTCCAGTTAGCAGCCTCATTAATGGCTGAAGGCCCCATAGTGTCAGTCTCTAATCCCTCACTAGAGGCTTTAAAGCTTTATAGCCCCTGGTTACAAAGTTCCTTAACTTTGTAGAAAGTTAGTTTTTTTGCCTTTTTTTAATTCTTGGGGCTGCTCAACACATTCTTTGCTAAGACAGAAAAGGAGTTTGAAGTATCTGTTTGTTTGTGGCAGTTTTTCTTTTTTCTTTTTTTTTTTTCTTTGGTCTTTTAGGGCCTCACCAGCGGCATATGGAGGTTCCCAGGCTAGGGGTCGAATTGGAGCTGTAGCTGCACACAGGAACAAAGAGAAGACCTCAAAGACCAAACCAAATCGGAGCTACAGCTGCCAGCCAACGCCACAGCCACAGCAACACAGGATCCGAGCCCCATTTATGACCTATACCACAGCTCACAGCAATGCCAGATCCTTAACCCACTGAACAGGGACAGGGATCAAACTTGGATCCTCATGGATACCAGTCGGATTCATTTCTGCTGTTCTACAGTGGGAACTCTCCTTGGAGTTAGTACTTTTTGTTACTGTTGTTGTTGGTTTGGTTTTCCATCTCTCTATTAATTGTTCATCCTCAGATTACCCATCACGATTGTAAATCTCCTCTCCTAGGTAATATCCATCTCCTTCACAATAAACTAGTTGTTCTTTTTTTGGGGGGGTTTTTTTTGGCTTTATCTAGAGCCGCACCCGTGGCATACGGAGGTTCCCAGGCTAGGGGTCTAACAGGAGCTGTAGCTGCCGGCCTTCGCCACAGCCACAGCAATGTGGGATCCGAGCTGCGTCTGCAACCTACACCACAGCTCACAGCAACGCCGGATCCTTAACCCACTGAGCAAGGCCAGGGATCGAACCCGCAACCTCATGGTTCCTAGTCGGATTTGTTAACCACTGAGCAATGAAGGGAACTTCTAGTTGTTCTTTATATCTACTCATTGCTGTCATCCTGGGATCTTTCATTATTGTTTCCTGGGATTTCGCTTTAGTTCTTTTCTATGTTGAACTCTAAATTCTGGATAACATATCTTTCCTGCCAACCTTCAGATCTTCAGTTGTAATAGTTTTCTTTACCTTAATACTGGGGCATCTCTTGTAAACTCATTCCTTTATGTAGATTTTGGTCTTTGAGATCTTCTCTTTGTCCTTTTTCTAAGTAGTATATACTCAGCATAGTGATAGGATGCTATACTATTAGAGGTATGAGGGGCTTTTGAGCTCTCCTATTTCTTTTTTTTTTTTTTTTTTTTTTTTTTTTTTGTCTTTTATCTAGGGCCGCACCCGCAGCATGTGGAGGTTCCCAGGCTAGGGGTCTAACAGGAGCTGTAGCTGCCGGCCTTCACCACAGCCACAGCAACGTGGGATCTAAGCCGCGTCTGCAACCTACACCACAGGTCATGGCAACACCGGATCCTTAACCCACTGAGCAAGGCCAGGGATTGAACCTGCAACCTCATGTTTCCTAGTTGGATTCGTTAACCACTGAGCCACGACGGGACCTCCAGAGCTCTCCTATTTCTAACCCTCCAACTTCCTGATACCTGGAAACCCTGTAGATGGTTTGGGGTCCTCTCCACACCCCTTTCTGGAATCTGACTCCCCTTCTTAATCTCTACCCTAGCAGCGTGGGTTTCGGAGCAAGATAATCTTTGATGTCAAACCCCCATTCTGTGCCTTGGTTGTGTAATCTTCATCGAAGTCTCTTTTTCCTCATTAGCAACATCAAGATAATAAAACCTGCCTTACAGAAAGTTGTAAGGATTGGAATTGATGCAGATTAAACAGGTCATTCAAGGGAGTTCCCGTTGTGGCTCAGCAGATTATGAACCCGAATAGTATCCATGAGGATGCGGGTTCAATCCCTGGGTTAAGAATCTGGCATTGCTGTGAGCTATCGTGTAGGTCACAGCCACAGCTCGGATCCCGTGTGCTGTGGCATAACGGCAGCTGCAGCTCCAGTTACACCCCCTAGCCTGGGAATTTCCATATGCCATAGGTGTGGCCCTAAAAGGCAAAAAAAACCCCAAAAAACCCAACTTATTCGAGGCTTAGCACAAATGAGACTGTAAGACAATTTTGGCTGTTATTATTTTCGTCTTAGGACTTAGTCTGTGTTTTTGCAAATCAAAAAGAGTCACATTAATTCGAAACACTAGATCTGTAGCATTGATGTTCCAGGAAATGGTTCTTTTGTTCAAGACCTTATATGGTAATCTCAGTAAGTACCCTTAGGTAGTATTAATTGAAGTAATTTATTTAATGTGCTTTTCAAGTTATATTATTTATAAAGGTATTTGCTAAATTAATCCATGCACTTTTCTGTTTAACAATTTTATTTTTTTTATTTTTATTTTTTTTGTCTTTTTGCCTTTATGTAGACCACACCCGCGGCGTATGGAGGTTCCCAGGCTAGGGGTCTAACAGGAGCTGTAGCCGCTGGGCTTCGCCACAGCCACAGCAATGCGGGATCCAAGCCACGTCTGCAACCTACACCACAGCTCACGGCAACGCCGGATCCTTAACCCACTGAGCAAGGCCAGGGATCGAACCCACAACGTCATGGTTCCTAGTCGGGTTCGTTAACCACTGAGCCACGACAGGAACTCCTGTTTAACAATTTTAACCCCAATTAAAAAGAGAAAAAAGTTAATTTCTGAAAGATACCGCAGAAAGCCTCCCCAAAAGAAGCTGAATAGTCACTTTCCTTTTATATAAGTATTTTAAATGATGGCATTTATATTCTATTTGTTCTACTGAATATTTGTATGTACTTTTCCATGTGTTGTTACCTGACACATACTCATTCTGTAAACCAGCCTCTTCCTTCTGGATGAACATTTGGGTTTTCAGTTTTTTTGCTATGGCAGAAAAAAAAATTATGTCTTTTCTTAAAAGTTATTTCTTCCGATTTAGTTCCTAAGATGAGATGAAGGACTTTTTTTTTTTTCTTGTCTTTTTGTCTTTTCCAGGGCTGGACTCACGGCATATGGAGGTTCCCAGGCTAGGGGTCTAATCAGAGTTGTAGGTGCCGGCCTACGCCATAGCCACAGCTACAGCCACATGGGATCTGAGCCACATCTGCTAACTACACCACAGCTCTTGGTAATGCCCGATCCTTAACCCACTGAGCAGAGCCAGGGATCGAACTCGTGTCCTCATGGGTACTAGTCGGGTTCATTACTGCTGAGCCACGACAGGAACTCCAGGCTTTGGCGTTCTTAAGTGGAGGGAAAGAGAGTAAGCATTAAAAGAAAGCAAGAGTACACCAGAGTTGGAGTTCCCTTCGTGGCTCAGTGGTTAACGAACCCGACTAGGAACAATGAGGTTACAGGTTCAATCCCTGGCCTTGCTCAGTGGGTTAAGGATCCGGCATTGCCGTGAGCTGTGGTGTAGGTTGCAGACACGGCTCGGATCCCGCGTTGCTGTGGCTGTGGCCAAGGCCGGTGGCTACAGCTCCTGTTAGACCCCTAGCCTGGGAACCTCCATATGCCGCGGGTGTGGCTCTAGATAAAAAAAAGACAAAAGAGTACACCAGAGTCATTTTCATAGCTTTTCATGGTTTCTACCATGGGAGAAAAATGGGACTTGTACTGTATACAGGCAGTATAATCAGTGCCCGACTCACTGAAAGCATTGCTAATCTGCCTTCTCCAAATGAAAGCCGTGCTGCTCCCCTGATTTATCAGCAGGGCAATTGCACGAATTGGTGCTCTCTGAGACCAGCTTTTTTTTTTTTTTTGTCTTTCTGTCTTTTTAGGGCTGGACATGTGGCCTATAGAGGTTCCCAGGGGTTGAAATGGAGCCGCCGCCAGAGCCACGGCAAGCAACTCAGGATCCGAGCTGCGTCTGCGACCTTACACCACAGCTCACAGCAATGCTGGATGCTTAACCCACTGAGCAAGGCCAGGATCGAACCTGCGTCCTCATGGATGCCAGTCAGGTTCGTTAACCACTGAGCCATAGCAGGAACTCCTGAGCCCAACTTTGAGATGCTCTTTGCATCCCTTCCGTGAATTGACAATGAGCAGAGCCTAGGCCTCCTGCCCTCTCCCACCAAAGTAAGTGAGTTTACTTCCCAAGTGCATGATGACTATGCCGTGGTGATTCAGACTATAGGCCTGGAGAGGAGAACAGGCATCTTCTAAAAGGTACAGGAGCAGCATTAGATCAAAAAAAGTCAGTAATCAGAAGTTTTGTACTTGAGGAACAGGGAGGGTTATTGTGGGTAATTAATCTTTACACCAAATCACACTTTGTATTTTTGTTGTTACTATGGCAGCTTTGGCTAACTTTCTTATTCTCCACGTGTGCTCTTTATGTGTTTATATCAAAGCGATACTTTTGTTCCCAGCTTTCTTTATGGAAATCTGCTTTCTTCCTTCTTATTGGGTGTGAGTAAAACAGCCGTCTCTTTTCTAGCCATAAAGGAAATCTGTCCAGAGGACAGGGGAAGTTCAGTCTGAGGAGCAGATCAGAGAACTGTCCAATAGTTGTACTCTGGGTTTTGGCGATTTTCCTCAGACCTTTTTCTTTTTTTTGTCTTTTTGCCTTACCAAGGGTCGCACCCGCGGCGTATGGAGGTTCCCAGGCTAGGGGTCTAACAGGAGCTGTAGCTGCCGGCCTTCACCACAGCCACAGCAACGTAGGATCCAAGCTGCGTCTGCGACCTACACCACAGCTCACAGCAACGCCGGATCCTTAACCCACTGAGCAAGGCCGGGGATCGAACCCGCAACCTCATGGTTCCTAGTCGGATTCGTTAACCACTGAGCCACGACGGGAACTCCGTTTTCCTCTGACTTTATGCAAAGGTTATGGGGTTTATCCTTGATGTACGTTGTCTCATGATTTGGGCGTTCACTAGCATTGAACTTACATGAGTGGACAGTGGTGTCGTTTTAATCCATTTCTTACAGTTTATAAATTTTGGTATTGTGATGGGTGGAAGCCACTTATTCTTCATCTACCCTTTTTTCAGTATCTGGCACCAATTCTGGCCCAGTCATTTGTGACCCATGGCTCTTGTGATATGCCGAAGATTTCCAGGCAGTTTCTGTGGAACGCCTTCCTGTCCGGCTCTAATCAAGAACCGTATAAACAAGAAACTTCTTGGTCAGACCTGTGAGGACTGTGTTCTGACTGCCAAAATGATCAGTACTGACACCAGAATGGCAGCCACTCTGAAGCTGTTAAAGCCTTTAGGATATCGAGCATTTTGCAGTCCTTTTGCCTACAGTGCAACCCAGAGTGTGGCAAGTTGGAATGTGGGCAGCTGCACATGGCACAAGAGACAGGACTCTCCAGAAGACAGCCTCTGCCACCCTGTCAGAAAAGTTAACATTTGTAGCACCTCTGTTTCTTGGAGGAGTCTGACTACAAGCAGGACCCTCCCTGGGTTGGAATTCAGCAGGGCTTCTGCCTCTAAGGCCAGCACCTTGAACCTGGGCTCACCCAGGGCCGGGAGAGTTGACGAAGAGGATATAGAAACTTTTGATTCCTTTGAAGACCCTCGAATATTCCTACAGCTAAGACCAGAATACCAGCTTCACAGCTATAACAGATCTAAGACTTCTCAGCCCTTGTCTGTTTCAGAAGGTGAACTAATTTTAAACAAAGTCACAATTTATCAAGATAATCTCCAGCCTCAAATTATTGTTGATTATTTCTGTAAGCTGAGCTCTTTGCCTGCAGAGCAGCATCCTATTTTGCTGTCCAGTGCCAGCTTTACTATGCTCTGCCAACTGAGTGTGAAAAACATACAGCTCTTTGATACCCCAGACCTAATCAATATTTTGAAAGCATTTGTCACTTTAGGAATCCCTCATTCCCATGCAATGCTTGACGTGTTTGAAACCAGATTTTGTCATAAGGTGTGGGAGATGAGTCTGGATCAGCTTCTCTTGGTAGCTGACCTCTGGCGGAACTTGAGCCGCAGAGTACCTCGGTTTTTTAAAATCTTTTTTAGTTATCTTAATTTGCACTGGAAAGATCTGTCCTTGTCCCAGTTGATTCACTTAATTTATATTATAGGTGAAAGTCGTCAGGTACCCCAGGACCTGATGCAAAAATTGGAATCATTGATCCTCAAGTATATAGATTCGATCAATTTAGAGGAAATTGGTACAATCTGTTTGGGATTTTTTAAGTCAAGTAGTAGTCTCTCTGAATTTGTCATGCGGAAAATTGGAGATATAGCTTGTGCTAACATGCAGCATCTGAGTAGTTATGCCTTAGTGAATATTCTTAAAATGTTCCGTTTTACTCATGTGGATCACATAAATTTCATGAAGCAGTTTGGACAGATTGCTCCTCAGCGAATTCCTTCCCTAGGAGTTCAGGGTGTCATGCACCTGACTCTCACCTGCTCAGCCTTACGCATCCTAGATGAAGGGGTAATGAATGCTGTGGCTGCTTCTTTGCCTCCTAGGGTAGCACACTGTCGAAGTAAAGATGTTGCCAAGATTCTGTGGTCATTTGGAACTCTGAATTATAAGCCACCCAATACAGAAGAGTTTTATTCCAGCCTGATAGATGAGATTCACAGAAAGATGCCCGAGTTCAACAGATACCCAGAACACCTGCTCACTTGCCTGCTGGGCCTGGCATTTTCTGAGTACTTTCCAATAGAGCTCATAGATTTCGCTTTGAGTCCAGGGTTTGTCAGGTTAGCTCAGGAGAGAAGTAAGTTTGAAGTCACTAAGGAGCTGTATACTCTCGATGGTACAGTTGGCATTGAGTGTCCAGATTATAGAGGCAATCGCCTTAGTTCTGATCTTCAGCAAGAGGGATCAGAACTGCTGTGGAATTTAGCAAGGAAGGATATGAGCGCAAAGCCTGAATTCCTAGAAGCTCTCTTTTTACTTGAGACCATGCTGGGTGGGCCCCAGTACGTCAAACACCATATGATTTTGCCTCATACTCGATCCTCCGATATAGAGGTTCAGCTTGATGTTAACATGAAGCCATTACCGTTTAACAGAGAAGCCACACCAATGGAAGATGTAGCCAAATTAAGGCTTAAGCATGTGGGAATCAGCCTTACAGATGATTTGATGAATCAGCTACTAAAAGGGAGAGCAAGAGGACACTCCCAGGGGGAAAGTGAGTCAGACGCTGGGCAGCAGCCCATGAAATTAGAGGCAGCAGCGGCAGCCGTACCTGTCGGGGGCTCCTTTTGCAATATGGCAGACAGATTGGGGGCCATGGAGATGGCTGGCCTGTGTCCCCCGGCCTCCATGCAGGCCCCAAAACTGAAGCTGGCTGTTCAGTTGACAAACAGGAACCAGTATTGCTATGGTTCCAGGCATCTGCTTGGACTGCACAATATGAAGAGGCGGCAGCTGAATCAGCTTGGGTACCGTGTGGTGGAGTTATCCCACTGGGAATGGCTCCCACTACTGAGACGAACTCGCTTAGAAAAGCTGGCATTCCTCCATGAGAAAGTGTTCACCTCTGCTCTCTGAAGGGCCTTCAGGGTCATTTCAATTCACAAATGCTGGAGATGTACACTGTGCCAGGTGTTACAAAAGTTATAAAAGCCAGAATGTAGGTTTGGTAATGAAATCATCTGTTGAGACTTGGTTGTACTCTTGTCTATGGCAGATGGAAGCCATGGCAGACTATACTGTGATTCATTGTAACCTGGTCCAGTTGTCTAAGTTGCTAATATGTGCAGGTAAATAATAAACATCTTAAAATATAGTCAAGTAATTTCTATCTCATTTTCGTTTCTGTTTACCAGTCTTATCTCATGGTTATTTTGAATTCTTAGGATAAAAGTGTAGTCAGGCATTGTCTAAAGCCCATTTTTAAAAAGTGGCTTTCTTATACATTGTCTTAAGAACCTTTTTGCAGCTTCACTTAAAATTTTTCACAGTTATTTCCCCATGTATGTTTTCTTTACATCCTCTAAAGTTAAAGTACTTCTGATTTTCCTTTAGATTTGGTTGGTGGTCCTTGATTGCTGGTTCTTCCTGTTTTAAAGAACGATTTTAGAATTAGTATTGTCCTCTTAGCCCCCTCTTACTTGCATGTCTACTTTTCTTGCATAACCTCCCCTCCAAGTTTATTTTCTCCCTAAAATTGGACCTAGAAGAGTGGAATTATGAGTGTCTGTTGGGCCTGTGGTCCCCAAATCTGACTAGGCAGAATGTTTTTCAGGACGAGTAGCTCAGACAAAAAAGAAATGTGTTACTCCTGTAATAGGAAGTCAAGGACTTCAAGTTTGATTGTATTAGAGCCACAAGTATAAGAAAATTGTGTGTGTGTGTAGGGGGGGTAAAACACAAAACAGATAACGTTTTAAAACACTTAGGATCTATGAGAATTTGTTTTAAAATATACTCCTCCCACTGTTATTTAGGTTTCCTCTCGGAAGTCACTTTCCCTCCTCGATTGGTACTCCATTGAACTCTGATCATGCTCTCATCTCCAGCTTCATTTTCTTCACTGCGTTCAGCAGTATTAGAAATTATTCTCTATTTATTTATTGGTTTCCCAATAAATAAAACTAGTCCCTTGAGTTAACTTTGTCTAGAACTTGTCGGAGTTCACATTGTGGCCTAGAGGATTAAGAACCCAAGTATTATTCATGAGGATGCGGGTTCAGTTCCTGGCCTCGCTCAATGGTTTAAAGGATCCAGTGTTCCTGTGGCTGTGGTGTAGGCTGGCAGCTACAGCTCTAGTTCCACCCCTAGCCTGAGAACTTACATATGCTGCAGGTGCAGCCTTAAAAAGCAAAAAAAAAGGGAACTTATCTCCAGTGCCTAGAATGGGTCCTAGAACACATAATAATGTTTAGTGAATGTGGTCAGGGAATTTAGTGGTTGGGCATTGCTGCAGAGTTGGGATGGAAGGAAGGGAGAGGGTGGGGCTAGAGAGAGTATCTGGGTCACAGAAGTGTTATGGCCTTGCTAAAGAGCCTATGTGTACAGGGCTAGAGTGCCTCTAAAAGGTTCTAAGTCAGGGAGTAACTGAGCAGATTCATGTGTTAGAAATGTTAGGCAAAGAGCAGGATAGAACTAGATTGAGGGGTGGAGGGTGTGTGAGATAAATCAGGGAGAATATTTCACAAATATATGTAAGAGCTCAAGTGAGAGACAGGGCCAAAATTATGGGAATGAAAGTTTAAATTTCAGAGTTCCTTGTAAGGGGAAAAAGACAAGACTTGCTCATTGATTGGATTGGGGAATGATGATTCTGTGCCTAGACTGATATGGAATCAGTAACTAAAACAGACTAAAGCAGGAAACATGTTCGGGTAGAGAGTTAAAGCTGAGTCTGCCCTGGTCATACTGAGATAGCTCTATGGGCAGGAAGTTCCAGGCTGAGGTCTCAAGTGGACATGAGGTCCAGTGGCAGAACTGTGAGTGAAATTGCCTCAGATAGGTGGAAAGTAGGTTATTGAGGGTGGAGAGGGAAGAAGATGACCAAGAGTACAATGCTAGAATTTATAGGGAGGGCAAGGCAAAGGGCTCCAGTGATAAAGACAGAAAAAGAACAGATAATCAAACTTAGGGGAAAAAATAGCACTATAGAAGTAAGTCTGGGTTCCCCGAGGCCACTTTCACTAGAAGGATTCACAGAACTAAGATAAACTGTTATAGTTACAGGTTATTATAGTGAAAGGGTACAGGTTAAAATCAGAAAAAGAGGGGTTCCTTTTAACTTTTTAGGGCTGCACCTGCATCATATGGAGGTTCCTAGGCTATGGATAGTTCAAATTGGAGCTGTAGCTGCCAGCCTCTGCCACAGCCACAGCAATGCTGGATCCATGTCTGTGACCTACACCACAGTTTATGGTGGTGCCAGATCCCTAACCCACCGATCGAGGCCAGGGATCAAACCTGCTAGTTGGGTTTGTTGCCGCTGAGCCACAGTGGGAACTCCTGAGGGCAGAAGATATTGAATGCTGTTTACATGTTGAGGAAAGGGTCCGATAGAGATAAGTTGAAGAAAGAGAGAGGTAAGGACAGATGGAATAAGGCCCTGGATGAGAGGAGCAGAGTTAGGGTCAGGTTTATACCCTGGAGAGCTTGGCTGCCTTACCTGGGTTTCCATACAGTTTTTCTGATACTGCCATTAAGGTGGTAAGTAAATGATACTAGAACCCTTTACCCATCTGTGCCGTAGTTTTTTGTTTTTGTCTTTTTAGGGCTGCACCTGCGGCATATGGAGGTTCCCAGGCTAGGGGTCAAATCGGAACTGTAGCTGCCAGCCTATGCCATAGCCACAGCCACAGCCCCAGCAACTGAGGATCCAAGCCACATCTGTGACCTATTCCACAGCTCACAGCAAGGCTGGATCCTTAACCCACTGAGCGATGCCAGGGATCAAACCTGAATCCTCATGGATACTAGTCAGGTTCATTAACCAATGAGCCATGACGGGAACTCCTGTGCTGTGTTTTGATCCTACAAGTTTCTTAAGAGTAAAAACTGTGGAGTTCCCATTGTAGTGCAGCAGAAAAGACTCCGACTAGGAATCATGAGGTTGCAAGTTCAATCCCTGGCCTTGTTCAGTGGGTTAAGGAGCTGATATTACGGTGAGCTGTGGTATAGGTCACAGATATGGCTCAGATCCTGAGTTGCTCTGGCTGTGGTGTAGGCCGGCAGCTGTAGCTCCGATTCTGCCTCTAGCCTGGGAACCTCCATATGCCATGAGTGCGGCCCTAAAAAGAAAAAAAAAAGTAAAAATTGTGTCCACTTGTGCCCAGCAGAATGCCTTGCAATTGAGGGATGAATTGGCTCCAAATGTATAACATTGCCAGCTTCTTTGGGGCCTACATCTGTTTTCTGGTCTTCTCGGGGCCCTCTCACTGGTGGGTGACTGTGGGACAGGCTGAGACAGCTGTCTTTCATTTTAACCAGCTATAAGAAAAATAAACCCAAGTCAGATTTTTTACTTGGATGGACAGGTAATTCAATTTAGAAATTATAAGAAGTATTGTACTTCTTTAAAAGCTGAAGTGCCCAATTTATAAAATTGTTCAGTGCATTGGTATTCCACCCACTCTCTGAGGTTAAATGCTTTTCTCTTATTTGACAGGTAATCTTTTTTTTTCCTCTGTAACCTATTTGAGCCTAGTCTTTAAAATACGTGTATCTGCCAAAATTACTTTCCATTACATTTTCGTGAGACTCAAAAATAAGCTTGTATAACTCAGCTGTGGCAACTTCTTTGTAGGCCAAGGGAAGATGGACGCGCAGATGTCCAGAAAGTGTCATGGTCACCTTATTCTCTTCTAAATTATCCCTCCACACTTCCCCACCCCTAGGTTCTGAGTCTTCAGCAGCAAAAAGCTTTGCTTGGCTGCTTTAAACTCCAAGAAACCACAGACAGAAACCTTCCAGATAGAATGGCCAATTTGTCCTAGTTTGCTTGGGACTTTCTTGGTTTTAGCACTGTAAGTTCCATGTTCTGAAAAACCCTCAGTTCTGGGTAGACCGTAGTATGGTCATCCTACCCCTGGATTTCTTCTCAGTTCTTCCCTTGCCTTTTCCCCTCCTGGCCTGGGTACAGGGAGGGAGAGGAGAAAGGTCTGTCTTCATCTGGACATCCAGCCCCTACAGAGGGGCTGTCAGCTGCAAGAAATACTCTGAGCATGTTCTTATTTATTTCGTGCTGAAGCCTCGGGAACCCAGTCCCGTTATTCGTCTACTTAGAACTTAAACATACAAAAGGAAAAAGACAATTTATCCTACCACTCCAATATGTCGCATATTTTAAATTTCTGTCTGCCATTACCTTCCAATCTATGTGTACATATTCCTAGATACAGATTTTTAACAAATGTATGATCTAGCACTTCTATTATTTTGAGTTCTTTTTCTTTAATTTTTATATACTTTACATTTTTCTGCTTAGTCATATTTGTCATTTAAGTGATGGGTACATCAAGAACAAATATGTTGGAGTTCCCATTATGACTCAGTGAAAACGAACCACTAGGACCCATGAGGATACAGGTTCGATCCCTGGCCTCGCTCAGTGGGTTGGGGATCCAGTGTTGCTGTGAGCTGTGGTGTAGGTCACATGGCTTGGATCTGGCGTTGCTGTGGCTGGCAGCTGTAGCTCTGATTCGACCCCTAGCCTGGGAACTATACCTGTGGCCCTAAAAAAAAGCCAAAATAAATAAATAAATAAACATGTTGCTCAAGGTTATTTCTTACAGTGTGAATGGTAGGATTAACTGGAATCTTCAGGTGAGCTGCTTATATTTGGGTGAGGAACTTTAAGACTTAAGTGTTAGGAAGTTCCTGTTGTGGCTCAGTGGTTAATGAACCTGATTAGGATCCACAAGGATGTGGCTTTGATCCCTGGCCTAGCTCAGTGGGTTAAGAATCTGGAGTTGCCATGAGCTGTGGTGTAAGTCGCAGATGTGGCTCGCATCCCACGTTGCTGTGGCTGTGGTATAAACCTGCAGCTGTAGCTCCGATTTGACCCCTAGCCTGGGAACTTCCATATGCCTCAGGTGTGGTCATAAAAACACAAAAGACAAAAAAAAAAAAAAAAAAAAGACTTCTGTGGTAATAGAGTATTTGGATTTATAAAATAAAAGGGCAGGCAGTTCTCTGGTGGTCTAGTAGTTAGGATTCGGTACTTTACCATTGTGACCTCCGTTCAGTTCCTGGTCTGGTGACTGAGATCCCACAACAAGCTGCTGCACACCACAGCCAAAAAAAATAATAATAAAAGATAAATGAGGAGTTCCCGTCGTGGCTCAGTGGTTAACGAATCCAACTAGGAAACGTGAGGTTGCGGGTTCGATCCCTGGCCTTGCTCAGTGGGTTAAGGATCTGGCGTCGCCGTGAGCTGTGGTGAAGGTTGCAGATGCAGCTCGGATGCCACGTTGCTGTGGCTGTGGCGAAGGCCAGCAGCTTCAGCTCCTGTTAGACCCCTAGCCTGGGAACCTCCACATGCCGCGGGTGCGGCCCTAGATAAGGCAAAAAGACAAAAAAGAAAAAAAAAGATAAATGAAAGGACAGTACAAGGGATCCTTGTGATGGGACTGTTCTGTATCTTGACTTTTGTACACAAAAAACAACTACATAAATCTATATACGTAGAATAAAATTGCATAGAACTTAATACACAGGCACACACAAATGAGCGCATGTAAAATGTGAAATCTGAGTAAGATGAGTGGATGTATCATTGTCAATTTCCTGGTTGTAATGTACTATAACTATGCAAGGTGTTACCATTGAAGGAAGCTGGTTAAAGGTTATGTGAGATCTCTTTGTATTGTTTCTTACCATGCACATGAATTAATGAATTAGTTAATTAACTTATGCCACACTTGTGGCATAAGTTCCCAGGCCAGGGATTAAATCTGCACCACAGTTGTGACCTGTGCCACAGCTGCAGCAGCACCAGATCCTTAACCCACTGTGAATTTCCAACATGAATTTATTGTGACCTTAAAATTAAAAGTTTAATTGAAATTTTTAAAAATAAAAGGTTTCTTAGGTAACTGAAATACTCAGAAATATGTTATACATAGTTCTTTTTCCTCCTTCATCCTTTTAAAGATTCTTTCCCTTAAAAAAAATAAAGAAAATGTCAAGGGAAAAACTGAGACTGCTAGCTTATTTTTAAGTAGTTTGCACTTTGATATTCTTTTTTGATGTCTCCAGAAAGCCATTTGCAAAGATAGCCCCTCATGCGGTACGAAAAAGGTAGTGTGAACACATCAGCCAGAGGAAGGGGAAACCCTTTGATGGGTGAATTGCCTCTAAGTGGTTCAGAATTGCTGTTGTCATCTAGAAGGTTAATGGCAGACTTTTCATTAGTGTCATTTCTCTCCCGAGTTATAAGCCTTCTATGACTTACCTCTGACCAGTAGCTTTCAGGTTCTTTTTTACCACAACTATTAGTAAGAAATACCTTTTTCGTCAAAACTCCGAATAAATAAAAGGTAGGTAGATAGATAGATAGGGATATAGTTTCATACATACGTATTTTCGAAACTAAAGTTTCACAAAATGCTGCTCACCCTCAGGTATGGTGCGTTGACATTTTCTTTCTATTCTACTTAATTTTTTTGCCAGGGGGATTGGTAGCCACCCTGCAGCATTGGAAGTTACCAGGCCAGGGATTGAAGCCAAGCCACAACAGTGACCTGAACCACAGCAGTGACAATGCTCGGTCCTTAACTACTAGGCCACCAGGGGACTCCTCTACTTTTTAAAATTCTGGTTATGGCTCAGTAATATGAGTTCTTCATTCTTGATCTGCGGTTTGGAAAAATACTGCCTCAACCCTCCAGGTAAATTAGTCATGACGTTCAGGGTCTCCCCATCACCTTCTGCCTCTCCAGCCCTGCCTCCGCTAGCTAAGTGGCATATTCAGCATTTTCTGGATTTGCCTCACACGGTTCCGTTTCTGTGCCTTGACTCTTACTTGTCCCTCTCTCTAGTGCTGTTTCCATTTTGTTCTTGTTCTTGCCTCTGGGCTCCTCTGGTCAAGCACATGTTGTCCAGCTTACCAATAGTGTGTCATATCTGTCCTCCTTCAGAGTTGCCTGAAAGGTCAGACATGTATGTGTCTTGGTTGTCTCTAGTTTAGACATTACTCCTGTAAGTTCTTACCTGACTTCTGGGTATACTTTTGGCCAGTGTTTCAATCTTTTTATCAAAAGCTGCAAAAAGAAATATATTTTATATTGAACCTAGTATATACATCTGATATAATGTGTTTGTATAAAACTGAAAAGTCTCATGAAATAATGCACTCTGTGCACTTTGGTATTTTGTACTATTGATTCATATTTCTTTTATAACTTGGTTACGGAACTGCAAATTTGAAAACCATTGATTTAGGCCATTGTTTCCCACTCTGAATGTCATCTGTGGAAAGTTCTCTTACCTTTATTCCATAATGACCTTTGCAAGGAAGTCTGTAATGCCTCAAGATGTGAGGACAGGACCATTTTATTTAGTTTTCTTGGGGGGGTTCCCTAGTGGTGCAGCAGGTTAAGGATCAATCATTGTCACTGCAGCAGCTCAGCTTGCTGCTGTAGTGTGAACTTGATCCCTGATCCAGGAACTTCCACATGCCACAGGTGCGGCCAAAAAATTTTAATTTTGGAGTTCCCGTTGTGGCGCAGTGGAAACGAATCCGACTAGGAACCATGAGGTTGTGGGTTCGATCCCTGGCCTCGCTCAGTGGGTTAAGGATCTGGTGTTGCTGTGATCTGTGGTGTAGGTCACAGACACGGCTAGGATCCCCTGTTGCTGTGGCTGTGGTATAGGCTGGCAGCTGCAGCTCCGATTTAACCCCTAGCCTGGTAACCTCCATATGCCGTAGGTGTGGCCCTAATAAGACCAAAAAAAAAAGGGGGGGGACAATTTTATTTTTGTTTTTTTCCCCAAAAAAAGACTCATAGAGAATATTTATTGCAGCATTTTTTTTTCATGGTAAAAAAAATTAAAAATGTAAGTAACAGGGCAGTGGAGGAATAAACTGTTTTAGTCATACAGTTGAATACTCTGAAGATGTTAAAAGAATAAACTAGATATACACATTACAAAATGAAAAAACTTAATGCTTAATAGAAAAGCAACTTGTAAGATAATACACATGGCAAATTATTACTAGGGTATATTAATGAGACATAAACATGGCAAAATAGTTAGCATTTGCTAAATCTAGGTGTTGGTTATAAGAGTGTCTACTATATTCTTTACATTTTATCCTTTAATAATTACATCCTTTATCTTTTTATTTTGTAATAAAAAAATCTTTGTAGGAGTTCCATGTGGCTCAACAAGTTAAGGACCTGGCATTGTCACTGCAGCGGCTGGAGTTCCTGCTGTGGCACAGGTTTGATCCCTGGTCCAGGAACTTGCATGTGCCATGACCAAAAGAAAAAAAAAAAAAGCTTTGTAATGAAAATTGTCATGTTATCTGCTTATAAACTTTTATTATTTTGCTATCTTATAATCTGTTGTTATTGGCCTTCAGGCTGCTCCTCCACATTGCAGGCCACGTTAGCCATGATCTCTGGTCCCCAGTTTATACTCAGACGTGGTCGCTCTCGTACCTAGATGCCAGATTTGGATAAGGAGCCTATAATTTGTCCGTGTTTACTGGACCGTGTTTTCAGTGAGTTCAGGTAATATGGCCATTTCCTAGGCAGGGCTGAGGAGGCAGTCTTCCTGGATGAGGCTGTTTTCATGTGGCGAGCCATTCTTTTTTTCTGGATTAAGCATTAAGGCAGGAGATATTTACCTTAAAAGATCAAGGGTGTTAGAATCAGAGAGAGAAAAAGACCAACCAGAGTTCTATAGAATCTTCCAGTGTTTGGATATCACTATTTCCCAAAGAAACATATCATGATTTTAAGATTTTTTAAAAAGAGTCTGCCACTCTAATCCTATAATAGCACAGTCATTTGTTTCAATTTGATCTCCAGTCCTAATTTGTTTTCAGTCACTTTTCCCCTAATCATTTGTTATTATTATTATACCTTTTTTTGGCCACACCTGCAGCATGCAGAAGTTCCTAGGCTAGGGGTTGAACCCAAGCCACAGCAGTGACAATGCCAAATCCTTGACCACTAACTAAGCCATCAGGGAACTCCTATTAGATTTTTTTTTTCTATTAGACTATTTTTTATTTTTTTAATTTAATTTTATTTATTTTTTCAGGGATCTATGAATCCGAACTCTAATTTTGTAACTCAGTGAATTTTATTACATTTATAGTTGTACAGTGGTCATCATAACCCAATTGTATAGCATTTCTATCCCCCCATCCCTGACCTGTCTCCTTTGGAAACCATAAGTTTTTCAAAATCTAAGTCAGTATCTGTTCTGTAAAGAAGTTCATTGTGTTCTCTTTTTAGGTTACACATGTAAGTGATCGCATATGACATTGGTGTCTCACTGTCTGACTAACTTCACTTGTAATTTCTACGTCCATCCATGTTGCTGCAAATAGGCTTTTTTTTTTGTTTTTTGTTTTTTTTTTGCTTTTTAAGGCCTCACCCGTGGCATATGGAGGTTCCCAGGCTAGGGGTCGAATTGGAGCTATAGCTGCTGGCCTACACCACAGCCACAGCAACACAGGATCCGAGCCACGTCTGTGACCTACGCAGCAACCCAGATCCTTAACCCACTGAGCAAGGCCAGGGATCGAACCCGCAACCTCATGGTTCCTAGTCAGGTTCGTTTCTGCTGTGCCACGACAGGAATGCCAATAGATTATTTTTAAGAGCAGTTTTAGGCTTACAGAAAAGTTAATCAAGTGATACAGAGTTCCCATATATGTCCTCTCTCTTGCATATAGTTTCTCTATTATTAACATCTTGCGGAGTTCCCGTCGTGGCTCAGTGGTTAACAAATCCGACTAGGAAACATGAGGTTGCGGGTTTGATCCCTGGCCTTGCTCAGTGGGTTAAGGATCCGGCATTGCCATGGGCTGTGGTGCAGGTTGCAGATGCGGCTTAGATCCCGCGTTGCTGTGGCTGTGGCGAAGGCCGGCAGCTACAGCTCCTGTTAGACCCCTAGCCTGGGAACCTCCATATGCCGCAGGTGTGGCCCTAGATAAGGCAAAAAGACAAAACAAAACAAAATCTTGCATCAGTGTGGTATATTAGTGTGGTTATAGTTGGTAAGCCAATATTGATATATTATAATTAACCAAAGTCCATAGTTTACATTAAGATTTACTCTTTTTCTTATACAGTTCTGTGGATTTTGAAAAATACATAATGCCATGTATCCTATAGAATAGTTTCAGCACCTGACCATTTCATTTTTATCTCTACTCCAGCCCCTAGCATGGGGCTTATAAATAAATGTCACATGAATGTGCAATTATGTCTCATCCAGAATTAAATATGAGGGGGAATTCCCGTCGTTCCTCAGCAGAAATGAATCTGACTAGTATCCATCAGGATGCAGGTTCGATCTCTGGCCTCACTCAGGGGGCTAAGGATCCAGTGTTGCTTTGAGCTGTGTTGTAGGTTGCAGACACTGCTCGGATATGGCATTGCTGTGGCTGTGGTATAGGCCGACAGCTGTAACTTCAATTCAACCCCTAGCCTGGGAACCTCCATATGCCTCTGTTGGAGCCCTAAAAAGACTAAATAAATAAATAAGAGCAATCAAATTCAGTAGAGTTTGAAAAACATTTAAGGAATAATCTTGGAGTTCCCGTCGTGGCTCAGCGTAAATGAATCCAACTAGGAACCATGAGGTTGCGGGTTCGATTCCTGACCTCGCTCAGTGGGCTAAGGATCCAATGTTACTGTGAGCTGTGGTGTAGGTCATAGACATGGCTCAGATCTGGCATTGCTGTGGCTGTAGTGTAGGCTGGCAGCTACAGCTCCAATTTGACCCCTAGCCTGGGAACCTCCATATGCCACCAGTGCTGCCCTAAAAAGCAAAAAAAAAAAAATAATCTTCCACAACCAAATAGAGCCTATCTTAGGAATAAAAGAATGGTTTAAAATTGGAAAATGTGGAGTTCCCATCGTGGCTCAGTGGTTAACAAATCCAACTAGGAAACATGAGGTTGCGGGTTCGATCCCTGGCCTTGCTCAGTGGGTTAAGGATCTGGCGTCGCCGTGAGCTGTGGTGTAGGTTGCAGACGCGGCTTGGATCCCGTGTTGCTGTGGCTGTGGCAAAGGCCGGTGGCTGCAGCTCCTGTTAGACCCCTAGCCTGGGAACCTCCATATGCCGCGGCTGTGGCCCTAGATAAAGCCAAAAAAAAAAAAAGACAAAAAAAAAACTTGGAAAATGTATTATATCTCATTAGCCTATCAAATAAGAAAAATAAAAACATATAGAGAAAATTATAATTCAAAGTATATCCCTGATTAAAAAAAACTATGAAAATTAGTGCTTTATTTACATCAAAAAAGAGTATTTCAATCTAACAATCAGCATTATGTTCAAAGATGAAATACTAGAGGCGTTTTCTCATAGGAACAAAACAAAGCTCCGATCATATAATTCTGGCAGTTCTAGCTAATGTAGTAAGATAAGAAACAGAAGTAAGTGTTACTGGAGTTCCCCACGTGGCTCATCGGGTTAAGAACTTGACATAGTATCCATTAGGATGTGGGTTTGACTCTGGCCTATGCTCAGTGTGTTAAGGATCTGTCATTGCTGCGAGCTGCAATGTAGATCAAAGGTGCAGCTCAGATCCCACGTTGCTGTGGCTGTAGCTTAGGCCTGCAGCTGCAGCTCTCATTCAGCGCCTAGCCTGGGAACTTACATATGCCGCAAGTGTGGCCTAAAGAAAAAAAAAAAAAAGAGGAGTTCCCGTCTTGGCTCAGTGGTTGACGAATCCGACTGGGAACCATGAGGTTACGGGTTCCATCCCTGGCCTTGCTCAGTGGGTTAAGGATCCGGCATTGCCGTGAGCTATGGTGTAGGTTACAGACGTGGCTTGGATCCCGCGTTGCTGTGGCTGTGGCCAAAGGCCGGCAGCTACAGCTCCTGTTAGACCCCTAGCCTGGGAACCTCCATGTGCCGCGGGTGCAGCCCTAGATAAGGCAAAAAAGACAAAAAAAAAGAAATTAGAGTTATCTTTCCAAGAAAGAGGCTCTCATTATTATTGAGATTGTAGAACACCCCCAGACCCTAAAAAAATTTTTAAATCAGGAGTTCCCGTTGTGGCTCAGTGGTTAGCGAATCCGACTAAGAACCATGAGGTTGTGGGTTCGATCCCTGACCTTGCTCAGTGGGTTAAGAATCTGGCTGTGGTGTAGGTTGCAGACGCGGCTTGGATCCCGCTTTGCTGTGGCTGTGGCGAAGGCCGGCAGCTACAGCTCCTATTAGACCCCTAGCCTGGGAACCTCCATATGCCGCGGGTGCGGCTCTAGATAAAGGCAAAAAGACAAAAAAAAAAAAAAAGTTTTAAATCAGTGAGTTCAATAAGAAGTGAATACACAATAAAGATACAAAAGTGAGAGGCTTATAAATAACTGGTTAGAAAAATTAACAAGAGGAGTTCCTGTCATGGTGCAACGGGAACAAATCCACCTAGGAACCATGAGGTTACAGGTTCAATCCCTGGCCTTGATCAGTGGGTTAAGGATCTGGCATTGCTGTGAGCTGTGGTTTAGGTAGCAGACGTGGCTCGGATCCTGCGTTGCTGTGGCTGTGGCGTAGGCCAGTAGCTATAACTCCGACTGAACCCCTAGCCTGGAACCTCTATATGCCGCAAGTGCAGCCCTTAAAAAAAAGGAAAAATTAACAAGATAAAAGGATCCTGTTCATAAGTAGCAACCTTAACAAGAATCATGTAGGATCTTGTAAGGAAAAAAAGTCATGTTGTACTAAGACAAAAAAAAAAATAAATAAATAAAAATGTGATGTTCCTGCTGTGGCGCAGTGGGATGGGTGGCAGCTCTGGACCACTGGGACACAGATTTGATCCCTGGCCTGGCTGGTGTTGCTACAGCTGCTGCTGGGATCTAATCAGAATTCCATAGGCCACAGGGCAGCCAAAAGAGACAAAAATCTACTTAAGTTTTTTTTTTTTTTTTTTGCTTTTTAGGGCTGCACCCACAGCATATGGAAGTTCCCAGGCTAGGAGTCGAATTAGAGCTGTAACTGCCAGCCTACGCCACAGCCACTCAACGCCAGATCCGAGCCATGTCTTTGACCTACACCACAGCTCACGGCATTGCCAGATCCTTAACCCACTTAGTAAGGCCAGGAATCAAACCTGGGGGCTCATTACCACTGAGCCATGATGGGAACTCCAAGATTTTTTTTCTTTTCTTTTTATCTTATTTTGTATATTTTTTATTACTCAATTACATTTATAGTTGTACGATGATCATCACAATCAAATTTTACAGCATTTCCATCCCAAACCCCCAGCCCACCCCTCCATGCCCCAGCCTGTCTCCTTTGGAAACCCTAAGTTTTTCAGAGTCTGTGAGTCAGTATCTGTTCTGCAAAGAAGTTCATTGTGTCCTTTTTTAGATTCCCCATGTAACTGATAGCAGTTTTGATGTTGGTGTCTCACTGTCTGACTTCACGTAGCATAATTTCTAGGTCCATCCATATTGCTGCAAATGCTGTTATCTCTTTCCTTTTAATGGCTGAGCAATATTCCATTTTATATATGTACCATATCTTCTTTATCCACTCCTCTGTCGATGGACATTTAGGTTGTTTCCATGTCTTGGCTATTGTATGTAGTGCTGCAATGAACATTGGAGTATGTGTATCTTTTGGGGAACGCCAAGGTTTTTCTCTTAGTATTATAATAGTAAAAATTTGCAAACAACCTAAATTTCCAACAAAAAAAGAATTCTTTTTATCTATTCTCTATCCTGTTCCGAAATGTCTTTGAGGTAGCTTTCACAACATACATTATGACATAAAATAAGCGAAGAATTCAGGCAAAGAGGTTATTTGAGCCTTTTAGCAACCAAAATAAAGAGAAGATCCTGATCAGTGATAGGATTCATAGACATACCTTTGAGTTGATTGGAAGAAGAAACTGTTCCTAGTACTGAGACCAAAGAGAATTTTCTCATGGGTCTCATGGAGAGGATACCATGCAGAACAAAAAATGATCGTTACAACCTAGTAAAACACCCTTTTTTTTGTTTTTTGTTTTTTTCTTTTTAGAGCTGCACCTTTGACACATGGAGGTTCCCAGGCTAGGGGTCCAATCAGAGCTACAGCTGCCAGCCACAGCCACAGCAGTGTGGGATCCGAGCCACTTCTGCAACCTACACCACAGCTTATGGCAACACTGGATCCCCAACCCACTGAGTGAGGCTAGGGATCCAACCTGCATTCTCATGGATACTAATCGAATTTGTTTCCTGTATGCCGCAGTGAAAAGTCCAGTGGCCAGTTTTACAGAGATGTTTCATATAAAATCCCTTGCTTTCAACCATTTGGTTAAGAGTATTTGCAGTGGGGCTAGAAATGTGGTAGTGCTTATAGCTGGGATGAACATGAGGATGGCACTCGAAGGAGTAATACATTTTAGAGACTAAAATTATGGCTCTCAGTTGATGTATGGTGCAACCCAGATGTGCTGTGACTCTTCATGGACTGGGCACTGAATTTGTATACGTGTGTTACATTTATTTTTGCTACAGATGAGGATCCACGCTACTAAGAAGCCTGTCAGATGTTGGTGTGGGATATGAATTGCAGCAGCCACCAGTGGAGCCAGACAGGAGGCAAGAGGTGCCACTTAGACTGGCACTAAAAAGAATTTAAAGTGGATGGACTGAACAGTCTCTGTAAATATTCTCTCAGATTTCGGTAAGTGCTGTGGAGAGCAAGTAGGCTGTCTCTGGTCAGATACAGGTCCGTAAGTTTTAATAGTTGATTAATGGAATTAACCTTTGCTGAAGGTTGAGAAGCCTTATGAGGTGAGATGCTTGAATAGAAGGCTAGCTTACCTATATTTTCCTCAAAAAAAAAAATTAATGGAAAAGAATATTTAAAAAGAATATATATGGGAGTTCCTGTTGTGGCTCAGCAGTAACAAACCCAATTAGTATCCATGAGGATGCAGGTTCCATCTCCGGTCTCACTAAGCGGGTTAAGGAGCTGGCGTTGCTGTGAGCTCTGGTCTAGGTCACAGATGCAGCTTGGGTCTGCTGTTGCTGTAGCTGTGGTGTACACCAGCACCTGAAGCGCCTGTTTGACCCCTAACCTGGGAACCTCCATATGCTGAAGGTGTGGCCCTAAAAAGAAAAAAAAAAAGGAATGTCTATGTATGTATAACTGAATCACTTTGCTGTGCAACAGAAATTAACATTTAAATCAACTATACTTTAACTTAAAAAATATGTTTGAGGCTTGATCCAACATGTGTTGCAATGCACAAAGTTTCCAAATTTCCACATCGTAAAGCATAGCCACATTAATTGTAAGTTTGGAAGAATTTTTTTTGGGTGTGTGCTTTTTAGGGCCGCACCCAAGGCATATGGAAGTTCCCAGGCTAGGGGTCGAATTGGAGCTGCAGCTGCTGACTTATGCCACAGCCACTGGCCTATGCCACGGCAACACAAGATCCAAACTACCGGATCCCTGACCTGTTGAGTAAGGCCAGGGATAGAACATGAATCGTCATGGATTCATTTCTACTGTGCCACAACAGGAACTACAAGAATTGATTAAAAAAAAAAAAATGAATGATACCAAACCCTGACCTAAGTAACGGGAGGAGGGGTTGGGGTGGGGAGGCTGTATCTGTAGAACATCTAACTTTAAGCCGAATAACTTCCTGGTAAATCTTTCAAGGTAAATTGTGGACAATAACTGAATGGTTTAGGAAAGTTTGCAGTTTGAGTCCCAGCTTAATCTTTCTTTGAGCCTCAGTTTCTTCATTTGCAGAATAAGGGTATTAGTACCTACTTTAGGGCTAACCAGTTGTTGAGACTTAAATCAAATAAAATCCCTGGTGGCCTCCTCCGAGCCGTTTTGTGTATGTGCTTCAATGGCCAGAATTGTGTTTTTGCTACCACAGGGTCCATGTCTAAGGACTCACTAGAAGCGTGGGCCCTGTGATGCAGAGATACAGTGCAGATAAACCTTTTAAATTACTGTGTGGATTAGAAAGGCAGTCAAATTCTCACCTTTCCATCTGTGGTGGAATTTTTTTTAATTATGAGGTAGCAAAAGTTTGAAAGCCCTTGGGTCAATCTTGTCCTTTTCATCCTGGTCATCTCTCAAGTCCAGCCATAGGATCAGGTATCTGGTGACAGCTGAGTCAGGGGTTAGGACAAAGGGCAGTTGTCCTGAGAGTGGTCACATCTGGGCAGCTGTGTGTCATGCTCCCATTTCCTCTTGAGTTGGGTACTCGGGTGAGTTTTGAAGACTTTTCCGTTTGGCTTCACGCTCACAGGAAAGCTCTTCATCATGATTCCAAGATCCGCGCCCACCTTGTTCTGGTTCAGGCATTCTCATTCTCATATAAGTGAATACCACAATATGCAGAACGATAAAAAATTAAAAGACCACAGTGTGAAATGTCCAAGAAGATAACAGGAGATCGGAAGAAAGTAAATATTAATGAAATCAGTTCCTCCCACTGGGAAATAAAATCATTACTCCAATGGGTTGGCATGGTTACCTCTGCCAGAGTCTGTTTTTGTCTCTGAAAATCAGAGAAAAGGCCTAGGATGTAGACTGTGGGGATAGAGGTGATTGCAGGCTAGCGATACCTTTATCTAATGTAATATGAACTACCTCTCTCAATATTTTGATTTTTTTTTTCTTTTTTTTTCTTTTTGCCTTATCTAGGGCCGCACCCGCGGCATATGGAGGTTTCCAGTCTAGGGGTCTAACAGGAGCTGTAGCTGCCGGCCTTCGCCACAGTAACGCGGGTACCGAGCCGCGTCTGCGACCTACACCACAGTGCCGGATCCTTAACCTACTGAGCGAGGCCAGGGATCAAACCCGCAACCTCATGGTTCCTAGTCAGATTCGTTAACCACTGAGCCACAATGGGAACTCCTTGATTTTTTTTTTTTTAATGAGCATACCCTTAGCATATGGAAGTTCCCAGGCTAGGGATTGAATCCGAGCTGCAGCTGCAACCTACACCAACTGCATCAGGCCAGGGATTGAACCTGCATCACTTCAGCAACTTGAGCCACTGCAGTAGGAGTCTTAACCTACACCACAGTGGGAACTTTAATTTTTTTTTTTTTTTTGACTTTTTGCCTTAGCTAGGGCCGCATGCGCAGCATATGGAGGCTCCCAGGCTAGGGGTCTAACAGGAGCTCTAGCCGCCGGCCTTTGCCACAGCCACAGCAACGCAGGATCCGAGCCGCATCTGCAACCTACACCACAGCTCATGGATCCTTAACCTACTGAGCGAGGCCAGGGATCGAACCGCAACCTCATGGTTCCTAGTCGGATTCGTTAACCACTGAGCCATGATGGGAACGCCGGAACTTTAATATTTTGATATTATAACATAGTTTCTATCTCTTTTTTTTTTTCTTACCAAAGCCCCCTCCCATCAGGGCAAAGAGGGGAGGAGGGAATTGCATGTGGCCATCAAAGGAAAACCCTGGCAAACCCCAGACCTGGCTAACTTCAGTTTACTTGGTTCTGTACTCGCATATCTATTATGTCCCCATCTGTGTCGGTATCATATTGTCTGTTTTCTTGGGCAAATCTTAGGTTTATTTTTTCAGGAGAAATATTTGTTCCCTTGGTCTGGACCATATATTCATTTTAATACTTCCATATAAAAATAAACTCAAAGGCTTAATTTTACATTTAAAACAAAACAAAAACTTAACAAGGAATTCCCTGGTGGCTCAATGGGTTAAAGATCTGGCATTATCACTGCTGTGGCACAGGTTTGATTCCTGGCCCTGGAACTTTTTTTTTGGTGACAAAAAAACTAACAAACAAATGGAAAACCCAACAACAAAAACTTAACAAGGAGCCCTTGTCCGAGTTGGGCAGGAAAACTGAGGGAAGTGCTGCTCTAAATGAGTTCTGGTTTCCTGACCAAAAGGAGGTACATACAAGGGCCCTGAGAATATTTGCAGGTATAAGTCCTCAGACACTTATATTTTTTGAGTTAATGTGGAGAATAAGAAGATATTAGAGGGGCTCCTGCTGTGGTGCACGTGTACTGGCAATGTCTTGGGAGTGCTGGGACCTGGGTTTAATCCCCAACCCGGCACAGTGGATTAAGGATCTGACGTTGCAGCTGTGGCTTAGTTCTCGGCTGTGGCTCAGATCTGATCCCTGGCCTGGGAGCTCCACGTGCCTGGGGTGGGGGGAAAAAAAAATGAAGATATTAGAAGCCTTGAGATATTAATACAGTCTTCAAAAAAAGGAGTTCTATCAACTAGTCCATGTTGATTCCAGGACAGATTCTAGAAGGTTTTGGCAAAGAGATGGCATGTATGCCTCGAGCAGTGAGAAGCACAAGGAGTTTCAACACAGGTTCTGAATAAAGAATAGAAGACTTTAGGCCAAGGATTTTCTACCTCATCAGATTATCTCCCTTTTTTAATAATACATATTTTGTGTAATATTCCTTCTACTCTCCTGAATTTAAAATCAAAGATAACATAGCCTTCCTATTTAGTTATAAAACAAATATATGTATGCACACAAATGCCTTAACAGTAATTTAAAGGAGAAATTTTAAAGTGTGATAATATCTATTCTCATGTATGAATGTTTGGGTGTGACCATACTGGAAGGCATAAAAAGCAATCCAGTTCTCTTGTGGTGCAGCACAAGGTCTGACACTGCTGCAGCTTTGGTGCTGGCTGCAATTGCAGCGTGGGTTCGATCCCTGGCCAGGAACTTCCCCATGCTGTGGGTGTGCCACCCCGTCCCCCCTGAAAGTAATGTAAAGCTTTTACCACCATGTGTAATCACCTAGAATGCAGACTGCTACAAATGTGGACTGTCAGTTATATTAACATTTCTCTCAGTGTTAGGGTTTTCAGAAGTGGTGAACACCTGAAAAAATCTGAAGTAAACAAAGTATAATTTACATGGAATTTCCCTTCCTAGAAAGTTCAGCATGTATTAAAACCATGTTAAAACATACTTTGTATTTATATGTAAAACTGACATAGGGGCTGGGCTGAAATAAACATTTAAAGGTCTCATGGCAAATCTTCATTGTGCAGAAACTGCTCACTAAGACCTCTGCAAGTGGCACCTACGGAGCACGGTGACACAGAGACTCCAGAGGGTGGTCTTGTCCCTACGGGGAGTTCTTCATGGCCTTGTCTACCAGGTGGAAAAGCACAGACTGCCTGACTGGCTCAGATCTGTTGGAGGGGCGTGCACTGGGAGGGATATTTCTAGTGACTTCCTGACTTCTCTCTGGAGAGTATCGAAGGCTGTTGGACATTCATCATTTTTTCTCCCTGTTTTATTGAGCTATAATTGACATATAACATTGTATAAGTTTAAGGTGTACAACATAATGATCTGATATATGTATATATTTTGAAATGATTAGTTTTTTTTTTTTTCCTGTCTTTTTGTCATTTTTAGGGTCACACCTGCGGCATGTGGAGGTTCCCAAGCTAAGGGTCTAATCGGAGATGTAGCCGCCGGCCTACACCACAGCCACAGTCAGAGCAACACAGGATCCGAGCCGTGTCTGCAACCTACCCCACAGCTCACAGCAATGCTGGATCCTTAAACCACTGAGCGATGCCAGGGCTTGAACGTGCAACCTCATGGTTCCTAGTCGGATTCGTTAACCACTGAGCCACGATGGGAACTCCTTTAACTTCTAAGTTTAACTTTGTTAACTTCTCTCACATTTTTTTTCTTGTGATGAGAGCTTTTAAGATCTACTCTCAGTAGCTTTCAAATATGTGATACAGTCTAGTTAACTGTAGTCACCACGCTGTACGTTACACCCCAGACTTATTTGTCTTATAGTCAGAAGTGTGTACCTTCTGACCAGCTTTATCCAATTCCCTTACTGTGGCTATTGGTTATCAAAATGACTATGGTTGACCCTTGAACAGCAGGGGCCACTTACATGTGGATTTTTTTCATTAAATATATATTACAGTACCACACAATTTGAGGTTGATTGAATTCGCCTGTGTGGAACCATCAATACAGAGGGTCTGCAGACTGTAAAGTTATAGGTGAATTTTCACCTGTGTGGAGGGAAGGTGTCCTTAACCACTGTATTGTTCAGGGTCAAATATGTTTGGATTAGACGTTCTTTTAAGGTGCTTTTTAACTCCTGGATTTTCTATTTCTCAATAATGATTTCTTTAATTTAAAAAATGTTTTTTTTCATTTTTATGGCTGCACCCATGGCATATGGAAGTTCCTGGGCCAGGAATTGAATCTAAGCAGTAATGATTTTTTTTTTTTTTTTTTTGGTTTTTAGGGCTGCACCTGCAGCATATGGAGGTTCCCAGGCTAGGGGTCCAATCAGAGCTGTAGCTGCTGGCCTACACCACAGCCACAGCAACGCAGGATCCGAGCCTCATCTGAACCTACACCACAGCTCCCAGCAACGCCGGGTCCTTAACCCACTGAGCAAGGCAAGAGATTGAACCTGCATACTCGTGGATACCAGTCAGGTTAGTTAACCGCTGAGCCATGACAGGAACTCCAGTAATGATGTTTTTTGACTCTTGTAATTTTTTTCGCTTTAGTAGGAAAACCTAATTGCATTAATGAGTGTTAAAGGACAGAGATGCATAGCACCACTAAGATTTTCTGTGACCATTTTCATTCTAAACTTTCTAAGTAGTCCTCTTTTTTTTTCTTTTGTTTTAGCCCTCTTTCTTTAAGCTCAGCCACTCTTGACCCTCTCCTATGGGGAGGTCCCTGCAAAGCTAATAGGCTCTTGCCTCCTTGGGTTTTTTCTTTTTTCTTTTGTCTTTTTAGGGCCCCACCCGCAGCTCATGGAGCTTCCCAGACTAGGGGTCAAGTGGGTGCTATAGTCACCAGCCTATTCCACAGCCACAGCAATGCCAGTTTTGAGCCACATCCTCAGCCTATGCTGTAGCACCTGATCCTTTAACTCCCTGAGCAAGGCCAGGGATCGAACCTACATCCTCATGGATACTAGTCAGGTTCTTAACCCACTGAACCGCAACAAAAACTCCTCCACTGGTCTTTAAAACAGCTGTCAGCCAGAGAACCAGCCTATATATGTGTCTGCAAACGAAATCTCCTCTGCAGTTTTTCAGTGACCAGTTTCCTTGCATCAAGTATGGTTCACAGAGAGAGTGAATATTGATTGACCCTGAGAGCGTGTGGATGTGTGTGTGTTAAAGTTTTTGTTGTTATCCTGTTTGACTCTCATCTCTTAGGAGTCAACTCCTGAAAGTTTAGATTTGAATTTTAACTCCTCTAATACCAGGTTTTATTTTTTCAAGGCTATTTCTGATGCTTGGAAGCTATCCTTTCAGCCATAAAGATGGTAATAAACCTTTGCCTCCCACAGTTCAAACCAAGAATTTACTGCAACAAGGTAAACAAAACAAGTGTATACACATAAATAAATATATGACATTTGTTTTTCCTGTTTTTCCCCATTTCCTGCCTTGTGTATATAGACTTAATTCAGGCTTAATGAGCTTTCACCCTCATTTTTTTGCCCCCCTCCCCGCTTTTGGCCGCCCTGTGGCATATGGCGCTCCCGGGCCAGGGATCAGATCCTAACTGCAGTCGCAACCTAAGCCATGGCTGCGGCAACACCAGATCCTTAACCCACTGTGCTGGGCTGGGGATCCAAGCTGCATCCCAGTGCTCCCAGGGTACTGCCAAAGTCCATCACCCTCCTTACCTCCTTATTTTAGATTCTGCCAGATAATGTTTAGGTAAGTGTGAGTCAGGCTTCACCTCCAGAGTCAGACAGCACCGTTATGGGCTGAGCTATGACTCATTTTCGCGAGGGTTCTCGTCCCTCTGCTGATAAATTTTAGCTTCAAAGTCAGAGTGAAGGTAGACGTACTCTCTCTCCTGTTGTTCTTGCTGACTGCTCGTGCTAGAAATAGTGGCTTATTTTTGTTATTTGGATTCCTTGTTCTTTGTCATTTGAGTTAAGCTATCTCCCGTTTTGTGCAAAGGAGGGTATCTTTCCACAGTCCAGAGCAGGGAGTAAGGAAACTCCAAGTGGACACCTCCCCTAATTTGGGATTTCTGCACAGCACACTATTTCCGGTTCCCAGATTGTTAAGCTAACTTGTTCAAACAATGGTATCTTGAAGTTTCCATTTAGGAGTTTTCTGGTAGCTCAGCAGGTTAAGGATTCAGCCGTTGTCACTGCTGTGGTTTGGGTCACTGCCGAGGCACAGGTTTGATCCCTGGCCACAGAACTTCCATATGCCATGGGTGCAGCCCAAATTTTTTTTTACATTGGTTATAACAAGTATTGGAAATAGTAAAAGAGGGGAAAGCTATTCACAATCCCACCCCCAGCACATTCACTGTTTTGTTTTGTTCTTTAGTTGCACCCATGGCATATGGAAGTTCCCAGACCAGGGACTGAATCCAAGACACAACTGTGCCCTGCCTTGGGAATGCCGGATCCTCAGCGCTGGGCTGCAGAGCAAACCTGCGCTCTGCAGAGACAACACTGGATCCTTAACCTGCTGTGGCGCTGCTGTGCTACAGTGGAAACTTCCTACTGTTTTAAATTTCCTGTAGTCTTCTGTGGTCCTTATTTCTGTCCACACATTTTTTTTCCCCATGTTTCAACATTCATAGATTTACAAGCAGCTCATTTGTTTTTCCTTCCTAGGGAAATTGTTATAATTGGTAGAATTCAAAAACAAAATTGAGAGCCTTAGTGAAAATCTTTATTTTTCCCTAAATCTGCAAGCTTTCATCCTCTGGGGAAAGATACACACACACACACACACACACACACACACACAAAACCGTTTGTATATCTGCCCCCTTTTCATAGAATATTTTGAAGGAATTTTTGGTTGGTTAGGCTGATTTGTGTTGCTCAGATTTTTTAAGGAAGGGCCGTATTTGGGCACACTGTTGCCTTCACCCTTTGACCCGATCTTGGATGCGTGCAAAAAAACAAAAACAAATCTTGAAAATTCGATGACATAGAGGAAATTTAAAATGAGGAACTTCAGACTTTCTCTAATGAGTTTTTTTAGAAGCGACAAGTTCTTGAAAACTAGCTGTCTTCATTTGGATCTCATCACATCAGTGTGTCTTTATTTTTGTCGTTAAATCTAGATAGCAGCCGATGGCTATGAAGTAGAAAATCTCATCTCTGAAGACCTCATAAAGAGGAGTCATGGTTTTAGGACAGAGTATTTCATTAAGCCCCCAGTCTACGTGACAGTTTCCTTTCCCTTCAATGTAGAAATCTGCAGGATTAACATAGACCTCCCCACGGGAGGAGGCCAGAATGTCACCGGCCTGGAAATGTACACGTCTGCCTTCTCCAGCAGAGCGTCGTGGAGTACCCCCGAAGGCCGGACCCCAGGCCCAGCCGAGCCATCCATCCCAGGCAAGGAAGCATTCACTTTGGTGGGCAAAGTCCTGTTGAGAAACCAGAGCCAAGTGGTGTTTAGCCACAGGGGCTTCAAGGCCAGGCCACCTTTTGGCCCGATGGAAGCCACACTCCCGTCCCCTGCCATCGTGGCCCAGGAGCTCTGGAATAAAGGGGCACTTTCTCTTAGTCACGTGGCCCATGTCAAGATCTGTATCACCCATGTGACAGGCAGCGGTATCCCTTGTATCAAGCGGTTGGAAGTGTGGGGTCAGCCCGCCAAAACCTGCTCCCAGGAGGTGATAGACAGTGTCCTGCTGGTTGCATCGGAGAGCCTGCCTCAGGACTTGTCTCTGCAGGCCCCAGCCTTGCCCATGGAGAGTGACTGTGATGTGGGGGGCCAGTCTGAGGGCCAGCAGGCCCCCTCCAGCCTCCAGGAGCTGACTGAGGTAATTCAGGATGTTCCTGAAGAGTTCCTGGATCCCATCACCCTGGAGATCATGCCTTACCCGATGCTGCTGCCCTCGGGCAAGGTCATCGACCAGAGCACGCTGGAGAAGTGTAACCACAGCGAAGCCGCGTGGGGCCGAGTGCCCAGTGACCCTTTCACAGGAGTAGCCTTTACTCCGCACTCCCAGCCCCTGCCTCACCCCTCCCTGAAGGCCCGGATCGACCATTTCCTGCTCCAGCACTCCATCCCCGGCTGCAACCTGCTTGGGAGAGCGCAGCCTGTGTCGGCAGTGACCCCTTCTTCCATTGCTCTGCCCTCTCGGAAAAGGAAGATGGAGCAGGCTGAACACGCTCCAGACGGTAGCCTTGGTTCAGACGCTTCCTGTTTCTCTGCCACAAGCCTTCTGGTCTCACCCACTACCTCAGGGCACACTGCTAAGAAAATGAAAGCTGCCAGTGAGCTCGGTCTGACACACATGGATTGTTCCACAGGTAATCCCCCATCCTACGTCCAAGCCCTTTGTCATCTCTACTCCTGGATGACACTTGACACTGGCCCTTTGTTTTATGCTTTGCCAGCTTAGATTAACTCCAGATCCCACATTCATTACCTTTTAGCTTCTCTGGTCAGGAGTCCAGGTATAGCTTAGTGGGACTGTCTGCTTCAGGGTCTTCCGAGTGCTGCTGGAGTGTTGGCAGAGCTGCAGCCATCTCAAGGCTTTACTGGGAAAGGATTCACTTGCATGATCACTCACAGGATAGTTGCAGAATTCAGTTCCTTGCTGAATTACCGCACTGCGGGCTTCACTTTCTTGTTGTCCGGTGGCTGGATTCTGTCCTCAGCTCCCTGCCGTGTGGGCCTCTCAAGGGTGGCACACACCGTGGTGGCTGTGTGCACCAGCAAGTGCAAACAAGTGGAAGTCAGTCTTTAGAACCTCGTTATACGAGTGACATCCAGTCACTTTTATTGTATTCTGGTAAAGGCGAGTCACTAAGTCCAGTGTACACTCAAAGGGCAGCTGTATCAGGAGGCGGCCTTCTTTGGGGGCGGTTTCAGACCCTCTCCCACACCGCTGATTCCTGTTTTATTCAGCGTTTTTATCCAAGATTGTGGCTGTATTTTATCTGATATCTTTTCAGTATTAACAGAGATGATAATGACTTTTCATCCTTAGATCTTTTTTTTTTCTTTTTTTTTTTAATTTAATGGCCACATCTGCAGCATGTGGAAATTCCCCAGCTAGGGACTGAATCCAAGACACACCTGCAACCTCTGCTACAGCTGTGGCCAGGCTGGATCCTTTAACCCTCTACACCGGGTTGCAGATTGAATTCGAACCTCTGCAGTGACCTGAGCCACTGTGGTCGGATTCTTAACCCATTGTGACACAACAGGAACTTCCCATTCCTTAGATCTTTTATTTATTTATTTATTTATTTATTTTTGTCTTTTTGCCTTATCTAGGGCCGCATCTGTGGCATATGGAGGTTCCCAGGCTAGGGGTCTAACAGGAGCTGTAGCTGCCGGCCTTCGCTACAGCCACAGCAACTCGGGATCCGAGCCGCGTCTGCAACCTACACCACAGCTCACGGCAACGCCGGATCCTTAACCCACTGAGCAAGGCCAGGGATCGAAGTCGCAACCTCATGATTCCTAATCGGATTCGTTAACCACTGAGCCACAACGGGAACTCCCCATTCCTTAGATCTTTTAATGTGAGAAAGTACATTAATAGGCTTCCTAATGTTGAACCATTGTGTTCCTGTGAGAAACTTCATTTGGTCATGCTTCTTTTAGTGTTACTTAGTTCTCTTTGCTAGTGTTTTTATTTAGGATTTTGCATTCATTGGTGAGACTGGACTGCAGGAGTGTGTGTAAGTATGTACATGTGCACATGTGCACACCATCTTTGGTCAGGGTTTGGTGTCAATGACTGATTTGTTCCATAAGAATTAGGAAATATTCCTCTTCTAAACTCTGGAATGATTTACTAATATTAGAAACATTTACCCTTTACCTTTTTGGTAGAACCCCCTGTGCTTGTCAGTGCCTGATGTTTTTGGAGCTAGCTCCTTGACAACTTCTTGTCCCTTATGAAAACTAATCTGTTAGGATTTTATCACTTTTTGAAGTTCCTCTACCTCTGAAAGCTGTGTGCAAATAGTACACGTCAGTTATATCTGTGTTTTCTCTGGCTTTGAATGTAATTTTTTTTTTTTTTGCCATATCTACAGCAAGCAGAAATTCCCAGGTCAGGGATCAAACCTGCACCACATGACAATGCCAGATACCTAATCACTAGGCCACCAGAGAACTCCTTGAGTGCACATTTTAGTTAAAAATACTCCCCAGGGAGTTTCCTTCATGGCTCAGTGGTTAACGAATCCGACTAAGAACCATGAGGTTGCGGGTTCGATCCCTGGCCTTGCTCAGTGGGTTAAGGATCCAGCGTTGCCGTGAGCTGTGGTGTAGGTTGCAGACGCGGCTCGGATCCTGTGTTCTGTGGCTGTGGCGAAGGCCGGCGGCTACAGCTCCTGTTAGACCCCTAGTGGGTGCGGCTCTACATAATGGCAAAAAGACAAAAAAAAAATAAAAAATACTCCCCCAAGGGAGTTCCCTTTGTTTCACAGCGGAAAGGAATCCAACTAGTATCCATGAGGATGCAGGTTCAATCCCTGGCCTAACTCAGTGGGTCAGGGATCTGGCATTGCTGTGAGCTGCGGTGTAGGTTGCAGATGCAGCTTAGAGCCCAAGTTGCTGTGGCTGTGGCACAGGCTGGCAGCTACATCTCCGATTCAACCCCTACCTACCCTGCGAACCTCCATATGCCGCAGGTGGCCCTTAAAAAAAAAAAACACCCGCAGAAAGTCCTGGAAGCATCTGAGGTTCAGTGAGGCCAAATGAGAAAGGTGCTTAGACCCTGATGTCTGCGAAGGTCTCCAGCGACGCTGGCCTTGAGAGATTTGTCGGTGACACAGGACCATCTGACTAGTGCTCCTTCAAGGCCTTAAGCTAATATCCTGTATCTTACCAAACATTCTCTCCCCACTCTGGTGTACTTTTGGGGTTCCACTTTGGGGAACACTGCCACCGGGCAGATCGCTGGGTCCTTTCTCAGGCAGCTGTCCTCCCCCCTGCTGCTTTCGCCCTCAGCCCCTATCCGGAGCAGGCCGTCCAGAGGGTGGAGTGGGGCAGAGGGAGGGCGTCCTCATTCCACTCGTAACTGCTTTCCTTTACCCAAGGAGAGAGGACACGAGCACCAGGAGAGTGCAGGCCAGGGGCCCCACAGAGCGGTGTGGCCCCAGAAGGGAGGAGATGCGGACAAAGCCACTAAAGCTCTTGGGGAGGGAATGGGGGCAGGGAGCAAGGGTTCAAGGCTGGGCGTTCGCTTGGTCCCTTGGCGGAGAAGAGAGGCCTTCAGAAAGTAGGGTGCAGTTCTGCAGGTGAGCCACAGGGTGGCCCAGCCCTGCCGGGCAGTTTGTCCATGAAGAGAAGAGCTAGCACAGAGCCCAGGAACCTGAAAGCAGTGTGAGATGGGTAAGAACGGCCCGGGCTGCAGAGCTTTGACTCCTGGTATCCTGTCCTCACAGCCTGTTGACATTAGGGAGGACTTTATTTATATTTATGCCTGCTTGCAATTGGACGTACCGTTTTGTGGTCCTCAGGGGACTCTGTTTGGGTTTCCTTTTTTGCCAATATCTCTGGATGTTGTGGTCTGTGCATCTCTCAACAGGTCCACTGTCCCATGAGCAAAAGCTGTCGCAAAGCTTAGAAATTGCCTTGGCGTCAACCCTTGGCTCCATGCCCTCCTTCACCGCTCGGCTGCCCCGGGGGCAGCTCCAGCACCTCGGCACTAGAGGGAGCAGTACTTCCCCGAGGCCCAGCTCCAGCTCAGGTAAGCTGAGCCCTCCAACGGGCTGCTGGGCCACACCTCCGGAGCTCTGGGCACCTCCCTGCCCAGCCTCCTGCGCCCCAGCACCTAGCCTTTCCTTTTCCTGGACGATTGAGGGGCTGGCTGCCTGTGAGTTTAACTCTTCACAAGAAAGCCTTTCTTTAGTCACTTCTTAGTAATTCTTAGGGCTTAGGGCTTGGCCACCCTCTGCTGTGGTTTTTGGTAAGACCTAATGTTAATGACTTTGTCCTGAGGCCTTTTGTCTGTTTCTCCTTATTTGCTGGTTTTTCTTACGTGGTCCGCCTCCCATCTGACATCTGTGGTACTTCATGTAAATGTGGAGAGCGGTTTCCGGCTGAGTCTGTCATCTTCATCCCTTACTATTAACAGTTTTATGAGTATCTTAGAACAGCGGTAGCTTACTGAGCCAAGTTTTACCTGAAATGAACTGGGATCACATGGGATGACAGAATCGATTAGGGTACAAAGTAAGAAGCCCCGGGGCACTTTTTACAGATGAAATGTGCTGGGGCTAATGATGAAGTGTGCACTTGCTTCCTCCTGCCTGTCCAGAGTGGGTCTCTTCTCTTTTTGTCTGGATCCCAGGCCATCTGACCTTTTCTACCTCTTGTCCCCACCTTCTGGTCTCTCTGATTCTGTTTTGTTTTGGTTTTTAGTGATTTTTTTTCCTTTATAGTTGGTTTACAGTGTTCTGTCAGTTTCCACTATACAACAAAGTGACCCAGTCACACATATATATACATTCTTTTTCTCACATTATCCTCCATCATGTTCCATCATAAGTGACTGGATATAGTTCCCTGTGCAATACAGCAGGATCTTATTGCTTATCCACTCCAAATGCAATAGTTTGCATCTATTAACCCCAGGCTCCCAGTCCATCCCACTCCCTCCCCCTTGGCAACCAAAGTCTGTTCTCCAAGTCCATGAGTTTCTTTTCTGTGGGAAGGTTCATTTGTGCCTTATATTAAATTCTAGATATAAGTGCTATCATATGGCATTTGTCTTTCTCTTTATGACTTATTTCGCTTGGTATGAGAGTCTCTAATTCCATCCATATTACTGCAAATGGCATTATTTTGTTCTTTTGATGGCTGAGTAGTATTCCATCGTGTATATATACTGCATCTCCTTAATCCATTAATCTGTCGATGGACATTTAGCTTTATCTTGGCTATTGTGGATAGTGCTGCAATGAACATACGGGTGCATGTATCTGATTCTGTTTTCATCCTGACCATTCCCAGAATCTGTCTTGGCCAGGTGACCAGAAATTTCTGTGACCTCAGATTTGTTGGTCACTTTCTGTCCCAGCAGTGTCTGTTGCGGCTAACCAGCCTCTCCTTCCTGAAACACCTTCTGTCTTGGCCTTCTGGATGTTATGACCGCCTTCCCATTTTCAGCAGTCTCCCTTCAGTTTCCATCGCTGATTCTTCCTTCTCTTCCAGGCTTTGGTCTTAGACCCTCTCCTCTATCCTCTGTCGCCCAAGTGAGAGCCCGTTTGGCCAGTGACCACCTCTGTTCACCTCTAGCTCCTGCCTTTCCTTAGAAATTAGCCCCAACCTCCCTTACAGCTGCTTGGTGCCTCTGTGTGGGAAACTCATGGGTATCTTGAGTAGAATTCTAACTCAGAACTGTGGACGCCCTCCAAAGACTTTCCGCCTAAGACCCCATCATCCATTCGCTGGTAAAGAGCAAGCATCTTCTCCCCTTCGGTCGGGCTTAGAACGTGGAAGTCAGCCTTGGTTTCCGACAACATCCTGACGTTGTGTTCATCATCAAGTCCTGTTGGCACTCCTCCAGCTACTACCTCTCAGGGAGGGCCTCTCTGCTCCGTTTTTCTTGCTGCCACCCCAGCCCTGGCTCCTGCACCACTCCCCCAGATTCCTGTAGCAGCCCCGGCTGCTCCCCCACAGACACCCTTGCCTTGCCCATCATCTTCGCGGGAGCCAGAAGGATCTTCTGGTAATGTAAATCAGATCGTGGTGCTCCACTTCAGAATCCTTTCAGGGCATTCCACTGATCTTGGTATAAAATCTAAACTGCTGCCTCTGAGGTCCCGCGTGCTCCCTCCAGCCCACGCCGCCCTTCCCTGCCACACCCTCTGAGGCCACGCTCTCTCATCACACCTCTTTCTGTGGCTTTAGTGGACCTGCCTCTCTTTGTACTTGCTGTCTGTTTCACTCTTGCATGGCTGGCTCCCTTTCATTCTTACGGCTCTCCACCCAAGAGGCTGTCCTTGCCCCCTCCAGGTGGGTGTGGATTGGGGAGAAGAGCGGGGCCCTCGGCAAGGGCACAAGGAGGAGGAGTGGCCGCCTTGGGGAGGGAGGGGAGGACCCCGCTGTGGCCCTCATTCAGGCGGCCCTGCGGGAAGCCTGAAGGAAGGGAGCCTACAGCACCGGAAGCGGGTGGACGGTCAGGAGGGCAGGGCTGCAGAGGAGCAGGCACCGGGCTCAGCAGGAAGGTCTGCCACAGACAGACCCCAGCCCTGCCCCTCTGGCGACCTCCGACCTCCCTTGACCTGCCCAACCTGGGTACGTCAGACCATTTTTTGCTTTTTCCTCTTGTCACATCTCACCTTTCTTGCAGTTTATCAAGGCTGTCAGGGTGAGCTAGTACCTTGCTCTGGCCCTGGCAGCCTGTCCCAGGGGAAGGTCCACCTTGCTGGGAGAGCAGCAGGAAGGGCCCAGTGATGCCCAGGAGCTCCAGCAGCCCTAGCAGCCCTCAGAAACCAGCTGAACACTGAGGTTTAACAATTAAGAGGTGGCGCCTAGGGAGTTGCTGTCGTAGCTCAGTGATTAATGAATCCGACTAGGAACCATGAGGTTGCGGGTTTGATCCCTGGCCTCGCTCAGTGGATTCAGGATCTGGTGTTGCTGTGAGCTGTGGTGTAGGTCGCAGACGCGGCTTGGATCCCGTGTTATTGTGGCTGTGGTATAGGCCAGAGGCTACAGCTCCAATTCGACCCCTAGCCTGGGAACCTCCATGTGCTGTGGGTGCGGCCCTAGAAAAGGCAAAAAGACAAAAAAAAAAACAGGTGGTGCCTAGATTCCCAGGCTCCCTGGCACCCTCTTTGCCCAGGTCAGTGAGAGGCAGCCTAGGGAGGGAGGAAGCCAGGCTGCTGCAGGGGCACAGGGCAGGGAGGCTTCTCATTCCCCTCCAGGCACGTGCCCTGGCTCCAGGAGGGAGTCTGGCGGGGGCAGCTTTCTCTAACCCTGGTCTCTTTTCCTCCCCGATTCACCAGAGCAGCCTGGGAGCAGCCTGGGCCCCGAGTGCGCATCCTGCAAAAGAGTGTTCTCTCCCTACGTCAAAAAGGAGCCCATGTACCAGCTTCCCTGTGGCCACCTCCTGTGCCGGCCCTGCCTGGCTGAGAAGCAGCGCTCCCTGCCCATGACATGCGCAGCCTGCCAGCGGCCAGTCGCCAGCCAGGACATTCTCCGAGTTCACTTCTGAGTGACTGGCTTCAACCTGAGAAGACTCATTGCCGGGAGGAGCTGGGGGGGGCGGGGAGCGGTTAAAGGACCTGGGTCTGGCCAGGTCCCAGGCACAGAGGGGCCCCCGCTTTTCTGGGGGCTTTCCCTTTATCTCCTCCCTCAGTGGAGCCCATGCGCCTAGAAGCGAGGGGTGGAGGAGGGGGCCCTCCACACCCGCTCAAGTGGCAATAGGATAACAAAGCCATAGTTTGGGCTGGGAGGGTAGGGGAGGTCCCCGCCCACCCGTGCCTGCCCGCCAGCGCCTCCTGCCAGAGCCTGGGGCCTGCTTGAGCCAGCCCCGCCCTGCTGCGGGCCCCCCAAATTGTTTGCACACACGCACACACACCCCCGTCCTCCAGGGTGGATGTGAGTGAGCCACATAGACTGTGGCTCAGGATCTCAGAGAGAGCCTCCAACTTCAGGGTCACCCGAAAGTGGACCAAGGCCAGAGTCTATGGAGGAATGACTCGGCCCTCCTGACTGGCAGAGCGCTCCTAGCCTTAATAAAGCGGTGGTTGACGACTGCTCTGGGCTTCCTCTTGTCCTCCTACTCCTGTGCCCCACCTTCACCCGCACAAAGTGGGACTGTCGCAGGGCAGCTGTGAGCAGGCATCGCAACTCTGTCAGTGGCCTGAAGGGACAAGAAGTCACAGTTACAGATGCTTCTGATGCATGAGGGTCTGCAGGTGGCTGTGCACCGAAGCGGGGGCTGAGCAGCGCCTTGGGCCGGTGCCAGCTGGCTTAGCTGTGTATTGGTGGAGCTGCCGCCCTTTCAGGGAAAGTACCTTTTCTGCATGGGACCTATTTCAGAAAACATACTTGTTTATAGACTGCTTTTCCAATTTTTTTTCAATTCAAAATTTCATTTATGGAGTCCCAGAGGGAAAATAGGTGCTCTACAACTATTTATACTATATATGGAGCTGACTGTAGTCATAGAAGAGTGTTGGTGAAAAAATACGCCAGGGGAGTTCCCTTCGTGGCTCAGTGGTTAACGAATCCGACTAAGAACCATGAGGTTGCGGGTTTGATCCCTGCCCTTGCTCAGTGGGTTAAGGATCTGGCGTTGCCGTGAGCTGTGGTGTAGGTTGCAGATGTGGCTCGGATCCCGCGTTGCTGTGGCTGTGGCGAAGGCCGGCGGCTACAGCTCCTGTTAGACCCCTAGCCTGGGCACCTCCATATGCCGCGGGTGCAGCTCTACATAAAGGCAAAAAGACAAAAAAAAAAGTATTTAAAAAAAAAATACACCAGGCTGTGTTCCCTGTTCCCTTCTGAGCATTGAAAAAAGGAGGATGCTTCTTTTTTTGTTCTTTTTTTTTTCTTTTTAGGGCCACACCCACAGCATATGGAGGTTCCCAGGCTAGGAGTCTAATCTAAGCTACAGCTGCCGGCCTACGCCACAGCTCACTGCAGCACAAGATCCTTAACCCACTGAGTGATGCCAGGGATTGGATCTGCGTCCTTGTGGATGCCAGTCAGATTTGTTTCCACTGAACCATGACGGGAACTCCTCTTTTCTTACTCTTAAGATTTCATCGCAGATACCTGTGGACAGGCCATGGGGGTTCTTCAAGCCACCCCGGAACCTGAGCCTCCGGCTCTCCCTCCCTCCCACAGGCCCGCTGCCTCTGCTTTGCTGGGGGGACCCCTGGCGAGGTGCCGGCTTACGGAGCAGAGATCGTGCTTCCCTTTTTCTTCTTTCTGGCTGAACCCCTGGCATACAGCAGTTTCCGGGCTAGGGACTGAACCCGGGCAACAGCAGTGACAATGCTGGATCCTTAACTCACTGAGCTACAAAAGAATTCCAGAACTATAGCTCTTACACTAATGGGGGAAGGAGGGACCTTATAAAAAACTCGATTCTTGGACTCCAGATCTAAGAATTTAGAGATCTGGGGTTGGGGTTAGAGAATCAGAGGGGTTTTGTTCTTTTTTCTTTTTTTTCTTTTTTCTCTTTTTACAGCTGTACCTGCAGCATATGGAAGTTCCCAGGCTAGTGGTCAAATTGGAGTTACAGCTGCTGGCCTACACCACAGCCCCTGTTGCCCAGGTAGCTTTGTGGGAAACCGGGCATGGGGTACACTTTGATGGACAGTTTCTGTCCTGCTACCAGGTGGAGCCACATCCATATCCTTCCTTGGAGACGCATCCATTCTATCTTAAAAACAGTCCCCTCAAAGGAAGTGGTCTTATCACCATCCTTGCCAGAAACACACTAAGCACTGCTGGGCTCAGTTCTCTCCGCTAGCAAACGGGAAGGACGTTCCCTTTGCTGCCAACTAGTCTCAAAGGGCAGTTTGTTTCTAACCAGAGCCCAGGCCCAAAGCAGCTAAACAATAAACTCGAGGAGTTCCTGTTGTGGCTCAATGGTTGACAAATCCGACTGGGAACCATGAGGTTGCGGGTTCGATCCCTGGCATCGCTAAGTGGGTTGGGGATCCGGCGTTGCCGTGAGCTGTGGTGTAGGTCGCAGACGCGGCTCGGATCCCGCGTTGCTGTGGCTGTGGTGAAGGCCAGCGGCTACAGCTCCTGTTAGACCTCTAGCCTGGGAACCTCCATATGCTGCGGATGCAGCCCTAGAAAAGGCAAAAAGACCAAAAAAAAAAATAAAAATAAACTCAAGGAACTGGACTCTGACTCCAAGAAGACTCGGGACTTCAAAGCCCTGACATGACCGCACTGCCCCCTCAACTGGCCGCAGGTTCTATGGGGCACATATCCCCTTTCCTCAACTCAAAATCCTTTCTCTCTTTCCCTCTCTCCCTCCCTCCCTCTCTCTCTCTCTCTCTCTCTCCCTCTCTCTCTCTCTCTCTCTCTCTCTCTCCTCCTTTTCAGTCTTTTTATGACCACAAGGCAGCGTATGGAAATGCCTGGGCTGGGGTGGAATGGGGGGTGCAGCTGCCGGCCTACGCCCAAACCGTGTCTGCGACCTACACTACGCTCATACAAAGCGGATCCTTAACCCACTGAGTGAGGCTAGGGATCGAACCCTAGTCCTCATGGATACTAGTCCGGTTCTTAACCCACTGGGCCACAACGGGAACTCCCTCAAAGTCTTTCTGGGGGCAGGCAGCCCTGAGCCCTTGCAGAGGAGGAAGCTAGGCCCTGCAGTCAGGACCCAGTCTTCAGCCCCGAGGTGCAGAGTGAGCCCTTGCCTCGTGTCCAGGCCGTCCTGGCTGACCTCGCGGGGCCGAGGCCCAAGCCCTTGGCCCCTCTGCCTTCACTCAAGCTCTCTCTGCTGTCACCCTGCAGCCCCAGGGGCAGGCAGAAGGAAGGGCCTCTCAGAAGTAGTCCTGAAGGTAGAAGACATAGGAAAACCAAATCGCCAAAAAGATGAGCTCAGTGCCTGGAATACTGCCGTCAGCATCTGGTTCCTGGGCCCAGGAGGCTCCCCCATCCCTATCAGCTCTGCTCTGCTTCCTCCTGGGGTCTCCAGCCCGAGGCCACTCAGCTGCTGGGTGCTGTTCCATTCCCTGGGAAACCGGCCCTCTGCTGCCTGGGTTGCTGTAAGTAGGTCTGCAGACAAAGAGACCTGCCCCTGGAGGAAATTGCCCGCCAGGCTGCCAGGCGACTGCTCACCTCCCGCCTGCGGCATTGTGACGCTGGGCCAGTTGCCATTGTGCTGGCCACTGGGGCAGGGGCGGGGCGGCCTCAGGCCAGCCTGCTCCCTCAGAGCTGCCCTCTCCCCGCTTGCAGCCCTCTGCCCAGCCCGCACTAGCCTGCCTGGCCTCTCAGTTCACCTATATAGGCAGAATCTGTCCTTCCAGTTCTAGGTTGGAAGGGGTGTGTCTGCACTGGGAACTGGCCAGAGAGGTACTGTCCAGGATAGTGGCTATTTATTTTTCTTTTCTTTTTAGGGCCGCACCCCTGGTATATAGAGGATCCCCCTAGTCGGATTCATTTCCGCTGTGCCATGACGGGAACTTCCGGAACTGAGTTTTTATTTCATTTACTTTTAAGTAATTTAAATAGCCACCATAGGGAGTTCCCGTCGTGGCACAGCGGAAACGAATCCAACCAGGAACCACAAGGTTGCGGGTTCGTTTCCTGGCCTTGCTCAATGGGTTAAGGATCTGGTGTTACCGTGAGCTGTGGTGTAGGTCACAGACACGGCTTGTTGCTGTGACTGTGGCATAGGCTGGCAGCTGCAGTTCCAATTTGACCCCTAGCCCGGAAACCTCCATATGCCATAGGCATGGACTTGACCCCCTGCCCCCCAAAAAAGCTTTGAGTCAATAACAAGATGATGCAACCCATGGCCATACTACTGAGAGATGGCCACTCAAACATTTTGGCTCTTTTCCCTTCCAGTATTTTTCTATAAGGAAAAAGATTCACATGTGTATGCTGTGTGGTACTTCTGCCTGCTATTTCCTTTAAAATTAATCAGTGGACATTTGCCCTTGTCGTTACACACTACTCTTATTATAAAGATCATGTTGAAGAATAAGCCAGAATAACCAGAAAAATCCTAAAAATGAACAGTTTGAGTTGGGGGTGGGGAGAACTAACCCATGAATACACAGACAGACCAGTGAAACATCTAAAAACCCAGAAACAGGCCCATGCTTCTGGAAACTGGGTGCACTGCGTATGGAAATTCAGTCACCCGCAAACAGGAAAAGACCTTTCAGTAAGTGGTGCTGGAGTCACTGGAAGAAGGAGATCATCTAAGAACCAGAAGAAAATGGAAAATGAGGAAATTCCTGGAATTCCCATTGTGGCTCAGTGGGTTCTAAACCCGACTAGTATCCACGAGGATGTGGGTTCAATCCCTGGCCTTGATCAGGGGTTAAGGATCCCACGTTACTGTGGCAGTGGTGTAGGTCAGCAGCTTCAGCTCCTATTTGCCCCTAGCCTGGGAACTTCCAATATGCCATAGGTGCGGCCCTAAAAAAAATAAATTATATTTAAAAACCTTTTACATAGAAAAAAAAACTACCATTAACAAAGTAAAAATAAAAATTACAAGCTGGGAAAATATATAACTTTATTACAATCATTATCATTTCGATGTGTAGCTTCTAAAAATAAGAAAGACACACAAAAAGGAGTTCCCTGGTGGTCTAGTGGTTAGGATACAGGCTTTTCACCATTGCATTCTGGGTTCAGTCTCTGGTCTGGGAACTGAGATCCCACATCAAGCCACTGCACCCCAGGCCAAAAAAAAAAAAAAAAAAAGACAAACAAAGAAATGTAAGTGGCCTTTTAAACATGTCAAAAGATGCTCAACCTTTCTCATAATATGATGAAATAAAAATGACCCTGAAATATTGTTTCTCATTTAGCAGATTGGGACAAATCTCAAAATTAACCATAATCTGCTAGTGATACTATGAGAACGCAGAGTACAACCTCTGAGGAAGGGAATATCTATCAAAATTACCCATGCCTGGGAGTTCCTGTCGTGGCTCAGTGGTTAACAAATCTGACTAGGAACCATGAGTTTGTGGGTTTGATCCCTGGCCTCGCTCAGTGGGTTAAGGATCCGGCGTTGCCATGAGCTGTGGTGTAGGTCGCAGACGCGGCTCGGATCCCACGTTGCTGTGGCTGCGGTATAGGCCGGCGGCTACAGCTCGCATTCGACCCCTAGCCTGGGAATGCCTTGAGTGCGGCCCTAGAAAAGGCAAAAAGACAAAACAAAAAAGAAAAAAATTACACATGCCTGATCCCTCTAACCCAGCAACCTCCCATGGGATTCTAGCCAAAGATTCCTTGGCAGAAAAATGAAGAAAACAGGAGTTCCCATTGTGGCTCACCGGAAACAAATCTGACTAGAATCCGTGAGGGTGCAGGTTCGATCCCTGGCCTCACTCAGTGGGTTGACGATCCGGCATTGCCGTGAGCTGTGATGTAGATCACAGACACAGCTCAGATCTCATATTGCTGTGGCTGTGGTGTAGGCTGGCAGTTATAGCTCCGATTAGACCCCTAGCCTCGGAACCTCCATATGCCACGAATGCAGCCCTAAAATGCAAAAAAAAAAAAAAAAAAAAAGGCCATCCACTTGTGGAGGAAAGAAAAGAAAAACAACTTACACATTCTAAGTTTTTCAGAAACTTTCTGTATATTGAGCATACTGTCCTGGACGTCATGCTAAGTGCTTCCTATGTATTTTCTTATTTATTTCTTACAACTCTTGGCAGAAGTGGGAAACCGAGGCCCAGTTCCATGAAGAGCTAACCTGACTGGCTCCAGGGTCACCAGCTTAATCCCTGAGATGCACTGAGAGGCTGGCAAAGAGCAGACTCAAGTCCCCTCTTCAAGGGTGGCCTGGATGTTGTCGCCACAGAGCCTCTAAGCCTCCCTCCGTTGGACTGGGACCCGGCGCAGGGCACAGGAGCACTGCCAGCCCTAATCTGGTGGGCCACCACCCAAGTCCACCATCTACAGGACACTTGCCACTTGGGCCCAAGCCCACAGTGCAGCCCAGAACCAAAAGCACAAAAAAGCCTATGGAATAACTTAGCATCAAGCTTTGGGAAATTCAGAAATACTACGTCTCTAGGAGTTCCCATCATGGCACAGCAGAAACGAATCCAACTAGCAACCATGAGGTTGCAGGTTCGATCTCTGGCCTCGCTCAGTGGGTTAAGGATGAGCGTTGCCGTGAGCTGTGGTGTAGGCCGGCAGCTGAGGCTACGATTCGACCCCTAGCCTGGGAACCTCCGCAAGCCAAGGGTGTGGCCCTAAAAAGACAAAAGACAAAAAAAGAAAATATTGCATCTCTAGGCACAAAAATAAAAGATGTTCCCCCCAGTAAAGACAGCAGCATTAACTTCACGCAAACAGATGCATCTCCTGTTTGAAACGTGAATGGAAAAGTACCCATCACATATAGTTCTGAGAAAGGAGGGTGTGCGCAGGAGTGAGGAGACAGATGGGGAAGCAGCAGAAGCGGAGTAGCGTGGGAACGGTCTCTGACTGTGGCCAAGGGCCGCGGGTGCGAGGACCCCAGGTTGAGACGTGGTTGCCATAGTGCCGACAGCAGCCCCAGTTGTGTGATGTATTTGGCTGAGGGTGAGCCAGTTTGAAAGAGAACCGGGAAGTTCCCGTCGTGGCTCAGTGGTTAACGAATCCGACTAGGAACCATGAGGTTGCGGGTTCAATCCCTGGCCTTGCTCAGTGGGTTAAGGGTCTGGCGTTGCTGTGAGCTATGGTGTAGGTTGCAGACGCAGCTCGGATCCCGCGTTGCTGTGGCCGCGGTATAGGCCGGCGACTACAGCTCCGATTAGACCCCTAGCCTGGGAATCTCCAAATGTCGCGGGTGCGGCCCTAGATAAGGCAAAAAGACCAAAAAAAAAAAAAAAAAAAGAGAGAGAGAAACGGGATGTTGGGGAACAAGTAACCACCAATGAGCTGTAGGTGGTCCTGGTGGGGAGGGCAAGCCTAACGGATGGACAGACAGAGGGACAGTCCCCAGAAGGTATCAGGGTACAGAGGTGGGAGTAGGGAGGAAGGGGGGCTGCCGACACCCTCTAAATTGGTAAGGAGAGCTGGGTTCAAAACGAGAAGGGGTGGAGAATCAGGGTGGGGGAGGCAGAGACACAGGCTGGCCTCCAGTCCCGTGATTCCTCCTACCCTCCCCTTGGGCCCAGGGCCCAGACATCAACGGTGACTCAGCTGATGAAATGCAACCCCATGGCTCATTTATCAGGAAGCCTGTGATTAGCCTGTCTGAGAAACAGGATCCTCCAGAGAGAGCCCCCTTCACCTGCCTTCCTTTCCCTCCCACCCCGAGGATGAGCTCAGGCGCGGAGGGGTCTGGCCCCAGGGAGTGAGGGGGGCAGGGCCAGCATAAACACCAGGGCGAATGAGATGCCGGGACACGCACTAGTGCATGAGGTGGCCTTGGCCGCTTGACCTGCTGTAATGAGATGATGGAAATGATGGCAAGCGCCTCACCGCCTGAAAGTTTCCTTGACTTAAGAAACCGGTGGCTGGGCCCTGGGCGGCCTGGCTCGACTAGCTTAGTCTGTTTAATGCCTGTAAATCTGTGGCTTGTGCAGCGCAGTCTTGGGGTGATGGGAGGAAAACCACAGATTCAGTAGCCAAGTCGCCTTTTCACGTGATGCGTGGTGTCGCTCAGAGGCTCTTCTTCAAATTCCCCTTTTATCCTCCCATCCACCTCCCTCAGTCCTTTTGTGCACCTGCTCCCAAACATCTCTTTCCAAGGCTCCCTGGAAACAACTATTCCAAACCTTAGTCTCCATCCCTTTCTCTTGACTTCACAGCACTGTGACCATTTTGTTTTGTTTTTTTCTTTTTAGGGCCGCACCTGTGGCATATGGAGGTTCCCAGGCTAGGGGTTGAATTGGAGCTGCAGCTGCTGGCCTACCCCACGGCCACAGAACACTGGATCCAAGCCACATCTGCAACCTATGGTGCAGCTTGTGGCAAGGCCAGATTCTTAACCCACTGAGTGAGGCCAGGGATCAAGCACGCATCCTCACGGACTCTGTGTCAGGTTCTTGACCGACTGAGCCACAACAGGAAATCCCTGATTTTCTTTTTTTTTTTTCCTTGTTTTTTTGTCTTTTTGTCATTCTAGGTCTGCGCCCACAGCATATGGAGGTTCTCAGGCTAGGGGTCAAAACAGAGCTACAGCTGCCGGCCTACACCACAGCCACAGCAACGCGGAATCTGAGCCACGTCTGCAAACTACACCACAGCTCATGGCAACGCTGGATCCTTAACTTGCTGAGCGAGGCCAGGGGTTGAACCCGTGTCCTCATGGATTCTAGTCAGGTTCATTAACTGCTGAGCCACAACGGGAGCTCCCCTCCCTGATTTTCTTTTAAGGCACTGGATATGGACTGAGGGAGTTTTATTTAGATGCCTAAGGGCATATGACGCTTAAGAAAACTACAAGCAGGTAGGATTGGCCAGGAAGTGGCAGAAGACAGTGAAACAAGTGGGTTTTTTTTGCTTTTGTTTTTTAGGATTCTTTTTTTTGTTCTTTTTTAGGGCCGCACCCACAGCATACGGATGTTCCCAGGCTAGCGGTCGAATCAGAGCTGTAGTCACTGGTCTACACCACAGCCACAGCAATGCGGGATCTGAACCACATCTGCGACCTACACCACAGTTTGCTGAGCCACGATGGGAACTCCGAAACAGGTGTTTATATTCTGGTTTGGACCTGGCGTCCTCCGACACGAGGGGCTGAAGCCGCTGAGACTCTGGAGGCAAGTGCCGACTGAGGGCGGGGCTCAGGCAGACTCAGGGCCAAGACCCAGACAGGAGGGAGCCTGGCCCCGGCCCTTAGAGGGTGAGACCCAGAAGCTGACATGCCACCCAGAACCTGTGCACGGGGGCTGTGGCCTGGAGTGCCCTGTCTAGCTCTCCCGTGGCGGCTGGAGGCGTCCTCTTCTGGAAGGCTGTGCCCGGGTGGACAGCACCTCAGGTGTGCAAACGTGGCTAGCGGGGGACCGGTTGTCAGGTGCACAGGCAGAGCCTGGCGTGTCCAGCTGTGTGCCTGTCCCTGGGATGAAGGACAGAACAAAGCTATAGGAAGAGACCAGCACCCCCAGGCTGCAGGTCCTCCTGCAGAACTCCAAACCTGAACCTGGGCTTCGGGCCGTTGTGAACATATATCTGTCAGGGCGGGAGGACAGAACATGCTCCATTTAAAATTTTGTTGGCTTGGAGTTCCCGTCGTAGCTCAGTGCAGACGACTCTGACTAGTATCCATGAGGGCACAGGTTCGATCCTTGGCCTTGCTCAGTGAATTAAGGATCTGGTCATAGCCAAGGCTCAGATCCCGTGTTGCCGTGGCTGTGGTGTAGGCCGGCGGCTAAAGCTCCGATTCGACCCCTAGCCTGAGAACCTCCATATGTCTCAGGTGCGCCCCTAAAAAGACAAAAAAATAAATAAATAAAATTTTGTTGGCTTGACTTACAGCTTTTATTTATTTAGTTGTATTTTACCTCAGGTCCCCAAAAAGGTGGGGCTGATACTTTAAAAAAAAAATAAAAAATTTTAGGAGTTCCCATCGTGGTGCAGCAGTTAACAAATCCGACTAGGAACCATGAGGTTGCGGGTTTGATCCCTGGCCTTGCTCAGTGGGTTAAGGATCCGGCGTTGCTGTGGCTGTGGCGAAGGCCAGCTACAGCTCTGATTCCACCCCTAGCCTGGGAACCTCCATATGCCATGGGTGTGGCCCTAAAAAAGCAAATAAATAAATAAATAAAAATAAAATAAAAAATTTTATTGTGGAAAATTTCATACACATACAAAAACACAGATAAGAATAATCAACTCTTGGAGTTCCCTTCGTGGCTCAGTGGTTAACGAATCCGACTAAGAACCATGAGGTTGCGGGTTCGATCCCTGGCCTTGCTCAGTGGGTTAAGGATCCGGCGTTGCCATGAGCTGTGGTGTAGGTTGCAGACGCGGCTCGGATCCCGCGTTGCTGTGGCTGTAGCGAAGGCCGGCAACTACAGCTCCTGTTAGACCCCTAGCCTGGGAACCTCCATATGCTGCGGGTGCGGCTCTACATAAAAAGGCAAAAAGACAAAAAAAAAAAAAAAGAATAATCAACTCTCACATATCCATCACCCAATTTCAACAGTCCTCAATTTCTGACTAATTTTGTTTCTTCTTTACTTGTCCTTCCCTGTTATGTTGTTTTGAATCGGTGGCATCAGATTAACAACATTTATTTATTTATTTACTCAGCTTTTTAGGGCCACACCTGTGGCATATGGAAGTTCCCTGGTAGGGGTCCAATTGGAGCTGCAGCTGCTGGTTGACGACACAGCTACAACAACACCGGATCCAAGCCGAATCTGTGACCTAAGCCACAGTTCCCGGCAACGCTGGATCCTTAACCCACTGAGCAGGGCCAGGAAACCAACCGGTATCCTCATGGATACTAGTCGAGTTCGATACTGCCAAGCCACATCGGGAACTGGAGATTCACAAATTCAAGATATGAAGATGAGAACTCCCAGACTTCCCTCTTCCCTACAAAATAGCAAATCACAGCCTGGCCCCTGGAGCAGAAGCCATTGTCCGCAGCAGTGCGCCAGGCTGGCCGTGGGTCCTGGAGCTGGAGCCTGGAGTCCCCAGCTGTGACCCCACCAACCTGGCCTCTGTACAGGGCTTTTAATATGGAAAAAGGGTTTTATCAAAAATATTTTTGCTTGTTTATTTTGCTTTTTATTTATTTTTGCAAGAAATTCTCTATCTTCTCATTTCTGATTTCTTTTAAGCTTAATGTAACCCCCTTTAGAGATCTGAAAAATATTCACATTCAGCTCCCTCTTGTCTGATGAGATGAAAGCCCTTTTTTTACCTTTTTTTTGTCTTTTTTAGGGCCGCACCCGCAGCATGTGGAGGTTACCAGGTTAGGGGTCTAATCAGAGCCGTAGCTGCCGGCCTACGCCACAGCCACAGCAACGCAGGATCCGAGCCGTGTCTGCGACCTACACCACAGCTCACGGCAACGCCGGATCCTTAACCCACTGAGCGAGGCCAGGGATCGAATCTGCAACCTCACGGTTCCTAGTTGGATTTATTTCCACTGCGCCACAATGGGAACTCCTACTTTTTCTTACTCTGGGTGAAGACCCAAGGCAGTCTGGTATTAAGGCCCAACATTCTTCTTGTTATCCCTGCTTACCATACCCTCCTTTTTTTTTTTTAAGTGATAGGCAAGAAATAGATTTGTTAATATAGGACAATTGTGAGAGATACAACACACCCTCCTTCATTCAATTCCATCAGCAGTTCTTGGGCTTCTACAACTTTGCTAAGTTTTGTTCACCTCTATGTAGTTCGTGTGTGTGTCCACACTGCCCAGGGGTCTCGGGTCAGACTAATAGGAAGCAGATGAGATAAGATGCTATCTACTGGAGTTCCCGTCGTGGCTCAGTGGTTAACGAATCCGACTAGGAACCATGAGGTTGCGGGTTCGATCCCTGGCCTTGCTCAGTGGGTTAAGGATCCAGTGTTGCCGTGAGCTGTGGCGTAGGTCGCAGACGTGGCTCGGATCCCGCGTTGATGTGGCTGTGGCGAAGGCCGGCGGCTACAGCTCCTGTTAGACCCCTAGCCTGGGAACCTCCATATGCCGCGGGTGCGGCCCTAGATAAGGCAAAAAGACAAAAAAAAAGATGCTATCTACTGGCAGCTGGCAGCAGACCTGTTTGAAAATGAGACCACTTATGTTGGAGGGTAGAAGAGAAGTCGTACAGCATGGGCACTGGGTTGATCCCAAGAAAAGAAGAACAAGAAACAGGAGTTGGGGGACAGTGAGGGGACTGTTCTCAGAAAAGATGGTCTAGGGAGTTCCCTTTGTGGCACAGTGGGATTGAATCCGACTAGTACCCATGAAGACGCAGGTTTGGTCTCTGGCCTTGCTCAGTGGGTCAGGCATCTGGCGTTGCTGTGAGCTGCAGTGTAGGTAGCAGACGCGGCTCGGATCCTGTGTTGCTGTGGCTGTGGCGTAGGCCAGAAGCTGCAGCTCCATTTCGACCCCTAGCCTGGGAACCTCCATATGCCACGAGTGCGGCCCTGAAAAAAAGATCAAAAATAAACAAATAAATAAATAAATTCATCATCATAGACCAAGTTAGCAAATAATTGAGGTGAAGTGAGGAATGCTCCAGGTGCAAACGCAGGGAAGGTCCTCCTGGGAGATGACACTTGAAAGCAATCAGGTGAACCCCAGGGAGGGGTGAGAGTAGGCGAGCCTTTCAGGACAAGGAAACAGCAGGCTCTGAAATTCCAAAGCAGGGGTGGAAAGAAGCAGATAGTTTGAGACAGATTTTAGATGCAGGACTAACCCTGAGGGAAAGCAATGGACCCAAGTAAGTCCCAGGTTCTAGGAGCACCAGCCCACTGGATGGTGGTGTGACTGCCGAGCTGCAGAACCCGTTATCTCAGTCCTCAAGACAACCCTGCAATGTGGGTGCTGGAATCTTCCCTACTTCCCACTGGAGGAAAGTGTGGCACAGAGAGGTCAGTGACCCACCCAAGTCATGACAGTTCAAGCAACAGAGGCCAGATTCCGCCAGGCCACTGGGCTCCTGCATCCTCGCAGCCCCCCACCCCTGGGACCCGGGACCGGGCACGGCACTTGGTGGGCAGGAGGCAGCTGAAGCTTCCTGGCAGCACCCCGGAGAGAGCGCCAAGAGCCTGGGGCTGGCGAGCTGGGGGCTGTGCAGGGTGAGAGGAGCAGGATGGCTAGCTTGGGTCCGAGGACCAGAGGGCCACTTGGGCAGCCCGGAGAGAGACTTCCATCCCTTAAACCCACCAGCCCGGGGTCACAAACTAAAGGCTGCTTTCTCAGGCTGGGCCCATTTGCTGTTACCCCTCCCCTCCCCCAGCCCCAACCCCCCCAAAGTCCCCCAGAGCCCCCCGGCCCCGCACCTGAGCGGGTACCTGCCCGGGTCCTGGTCTCGGTAGGAACGGGGCAGGCTGGCTGTCAGTTTCTCCTTTGTATCTTTCTGGGCCTGGATTTCTCCTTCCTCCATAGACGCTCCTCCTACCCCGTGTTCCTGCCGGGGAGGGGAGTGATGGTGATGTGCCAAGAGGCTGTCCCCAAGGTAAGTGGTCCCTGGTCCCTGGACCCTACTCTGGGAGTGTGTGTGGCATAGGCGGACCCTCGACTCCCCCCAGGAGCTTGCTCCCCGCCTCTGTGAGACCCGTCCCAGTTCCATGTAGGTCCCTTGCCTCCAGCCACACGGAGCTGCAAGCAGCACTTTCTTTTCTGGTTCAGAGGGCACGGAGGCATCTGTCTTCACCGCCTCGGGTGTGTGCTGTTTTCGGGCACTTGTCCTCTCGTAGGGCTAGCCCTCCTGATGGGGTCCTGCCCACCGACTGTTCCCTGCCCACCTCTCCTGGGCCGGAGCCTGAACTGCTCCTTACACAGCAGCCCCCAGCCTCTTCTGGGCACCAGAAAGCTTGGAGATGGTTTCCAGTCCCCCCGACACAACCTGATCTATCCCTCTCCCTGAGTCCAGAGACTCGAAATCACAGTCATGGCAGCTCCTGTCACATCTAGACCACACCACTGCTGATGACAGCCCCGAGGCCAGCAGCCCTCCCCCACTGTCCCCTGCACAGACAGGCCCACGTGCGTCCCCAGATGCCTGAATCACTGCTGACGACTGGGGACCTGGCGGCCGTGGGCTCCTGGGGAGCCACTGGGGAGGGGGGTGGCAGCCACGTCACCTCCGAGGGAACACCTGCGGACATAAATAGGCAGCCCGCGAAGGCAGCGCAGCACAGTCGGCAGAGCAGCACCGCACACTGTGCCCACCTGAGCCAGGATGCCCGACGCCACGCTGCCCGCCTGCTTCCTCGGCCTGCTGGCCCTCACCTCCGCTTGCTACTTCCAGAACTGCCCGAGGGGGGGCAAGAGGGCCATGTCCGACCTGGAGCTGAGACAGGTAACAACCATGGCCCATCTCGGGGCTGCTGGGCAGGGGCAGAGGACAAGGGGTGGCAGCACAGGGGGCTGGGGCTAGGAAGGGGAGTCTTTGGCGAGGCAGGCTTCAGGGGGAGTGCCCAGCTTAAGAGAGGCTTAGCACAGCGAGGCAGAGGGGAGCAGGCTGTCTGTCGGGTGGACTAGGACAGGCTGCAGGGCTTTCTAGGCACTGTCCCCATCCAGACGAGGATGCAGGAAAGAGATATTTCCCCAGGAACTGGGCTTGGGGCCGGATCAGGGAGAACTGGGCTGCGAGGCCTCCTCTGTGCCCATGGGGGCCTCTCCTCCAGGACTGGCCAGAGCCTCGGAGGCCTTCTCCGTTCAGATCCCAGCCTCTCCGAGCTATGGGCCCAGCCCGCACGCAGAAGATGGCCATTGCCCTGAGCTTGCCTGAGTGGGAGGTGCCCCCAGCCATCCTGTAAGGAAGTTCTGCTGGGTACCTAGCCCAAATCTCTCAAGCTTCATGTCCAGCTGATTTCCTCTTATTCCATCTTCAGCAGAGCTGAAGGAAATTCGGTCTCTATGCCCAAGGCTGCCATGGCCACAGGTGGCCAACTTTGAGCTGTTGAACAAACTAGGGTGGGTAGGTGGGCAGGCCTGACAGACCATTCCTCCCTCTGCTTGGTGCCTCATACCCTCCTCCGCCCCTGCCACCCCCACAGTTAGTCCGCGCAGGTGAGCAGAGGTCAGGGCCCCAGTGAGGCCACCGGCTTGGGAAGCAGGGCAAGGCAAGACAGGGACAGGACAAGGAGGGGAGAATCTGGAAGTGGCGGAAGGGCGGGGGCTTGGAGTCGGGGTGGGGGGCGGTGTTCAGGAGCCTCACCGCCGCGGAGGGGCAGGGCTAGAGGGGGAGTCTGAGCAATGCCGGCAGGAGAGGAAGGTCTGTCTCTCCTGCAGCCAATGGGGAACCCTTCCTGCAACGAAGGGAGAGGATGCTGAGGGCTGTCACTAAAAACCGAGGGACTTTTGACCGCCCTCCTTCGACGGCTTCTGGGGCCCAAACAGCCCCAGAGAGACCCGATCCCCCGGCGCTCCCCAGCCCCACCCTCTCCCGCCCGGCTCAGCCCTCGCCTCGCAGGGTCTCCCGCCCCAGCCCGGTCCCTCCCCGACCCCGGCTCACCCCTGCCCTCCCGCCAGTGCCTCCCCTGCGGCCCCGGGGGCAAAGGCCGCTGCTTCGGGCCCAGCATCTGCTGCGGGGACGAGCTGGGCTGCTTCGTGGGCACCGCCGAGGCGCTGCGCTGCCAGGAGGAGAACTACCTGCCGTCGCCCTGCCAGTCGGGCCAGAAGCCGTGCGGGAGCGGGGGCCGCTGCGCCGCCGCCGGCATCTGCTGCAACGACGGTAAGTGGCCGGGGCCTGGGCGGGCGGGGCGCTGGGCCTGCGGGGGGCCGGGGGTGGGGTGGGGGGCGATCGGGGTCTGGGTCCGAGTCTGGGGAGGAGCTGGTGGTCGGGGCACCGAGCTGAGCTCCTGCGCCGCGCGCTGAGCCGGTGCTCTCCGCAGAGAGCTGCGTGACCGAGCCCGAGTGCCGGGAGGGCGCCGGCTTTCCCCGCCGCGCCCGCGCCAGCGACCGGAGCAACGCGACCCTGCTGGACGGGCCGAGCCGGGCCCTGCTGCTGCGGCTGGTGCAACTGGCGGGGGCGCCCGAGCCCGCGGAGCCCGCCCAGCCCGGCGTCTACTGAGCCTCCTGCCCGCCCCACCCCGGCCGGCTCCCGCAGCACGAAAAATAAATGGTTTTTAAAGGCACTGACTAGCGTGCGTCTCTGTCTCTGGGGGTGGGGAGGGGAGAGGACGCGAGGGTGGGGGACCATTTCCCAGACCCGAAGTCGTGGGCAAATCCACCCCAGAAAAGGGACAGATGCCTGTAGGGGAAGCGATCTTTGGCCAGCACAGTTCTAGATAGTACTGCGGGGGACAGGGCCACCCGGGGGCCGGGGAGGGGAAGGGCCAGAGCGGGGCAGTTGCTGTTGAAGGGCTGGGTCGAGGATTTGGCAGACGATGGAAATGAAGGCAGAGGAGAAATACCTTGGTGGACAAGACTGCAAGAGAGGGGACAGCAGAACGATGGTGGGAGAGAGAGAAAGAGTCATGGGGCCGGTGACCTGAAGTTCCTGTCCCTGTTTACGTCCCAAGAGACTAGGGAGTTCCCGAAGTGGCTTAGTGGTAATGAACCCTCTAGTATGCATGAGGATGCAGGTTCGATCCCCAGCCTCTCTCAGTGGGTTAAGGATTTGTGGTTTCCATAAGCTGTGGTGTAGGTGGAAGACACAGCTCGGATCCCAAGCTGCTGTTGCTGTTGCTGTGGCTGTGGCTGTGGTGTAGGATGGCGGCTAAAGCTCTGATTCAGCCCCTAGCCTGGGAACCTCCATATGGCTTGGATGGAAAAAAGCAAAAAAGGAGTTCCTGTGGCGACTCAGTGGTTAACGAATCCTACTAGGAACCGTGAGGTTGCAGGTTCGATTCCTGGCCTCGCTCAGTGGGTTAAAGATCTGGCATTGCTGTGAGGTGTGGTGTAGGTCACAGACGCAGCTCAGATTCTGCATTGCTGTACCTGTGGCTTCGGCCAGCGGCTGTAGCTCCGATTTGACCCCTAGCCTGGGAACCGCCACAGGCCGCAAGTGCGGCCCTAAAAAAATGACCAAGAAAGAAAGAAAAAAGCAAAATAAATGAAAAAATAACAATAAAACAATGGAGCTCCCGTTTGTGGCTCTATGGTTAAGGAACCTGACTAGTATTCATGAGGATGTGGGTTCTATCCCTGGCCTTGCTCAGTGGGCTAAGGATCCAGTGTTACCATGAGCTGTGGTGTAGGTCGCAGACATGGCTCAGATCCTGAGTTGCTGTGGCTGTGATGTAGGCCTGTAGCTAAAGCTCCGATTCGATCCCTAGTCTGGGGACTTCCATATGCCATTCATGCGGCCCTACAAAAAGACAAAAAGACTAATAACCATAATAGCATCCCAGGAGGCTGAGACACAGCTTCAGGGACCCACCCAGATTCCTAGCCTATCTCATCCAAGGCTGTGCATTATGTGCCCACGTGTAGGGGACAGTCCTAGACCTAACAGAGAGAGGGGCCAGGTACTGCCTGTCCACGAAGAAACTAAGCACCCCGTTAGGGTTATTCAGCCAGCGTGAGAGACAGAGCTCGCAGAGACTAGCTGCATACCAACTCTCACCAGCTACAGCCACACCAACCACACACACACCAAGACAAACACAGACAAGAAAAAAAAAATCCTTAGGGCTATGCCTCGTGATCCTTGACCACAGTTATAGATGCAGACCCTGAGATATACATTCAGAAGCAGACAGACCCAGAGAAACACAGACACAGCCAAGTCCACTAGAGACAGGCGTGCGCGCGCACATATACACGGACCTTTCCAGCCTTGGCTATGCAGCTTCAGGGCAGATGTCCCCTAGCATTTGGCACATGCTCTTCTGTATCCCCTGTCCCTCTTTGTCCCCCCATCTGCCCCTTAATCCCATTTCCCTCCAGCTCGGCCCCTGCCTTCTCTCTCCATCCCTCCCTTCCTTCTTCTGCCTTCCCCCCCACTCCCCGTAAGCTCCCAGCCTTCTCTCTCTACCCCCTCTCTTCTCTGCATCGGGATTTTTTTCTCCAGGGCCTGGGACCGCAAGAGGCTGCATTTCCTCTGGAATCCTCGCAGACTTGGAGGCCAGGTCGGAGGCCAGGAGGGAGCACAGCTAGGGGAGAAGTCACTCTGAGCCCTGACCCCAACACCCTGCCCTGGGGCAGAGCCTGGTAACTGGGGCTCAGTCAGCCCCAGGCTCTCTTCTGGTCTGAGAGTCTGCTCTGCGTCACTCCCACCCGGCGGCTCAGTGTCCGGGGTGATTAAGTCTGGCTGGGGCAGGGCTCACAGTGGCTTCTCTCCCTGCCATGGCCTCCTGCCTCTGCCCTAGTGTGGCCCACTCAGGGCCGATCTCCAAGTCAGGACCAGACCTAATGGAAATTTAGTAACCCTTCTAGACAAAGATAGACAAGAAGACGGAGCTTGATTTTTAAAAAATGAATCATAGGCGTTCCCAGCATGTCTCAGCAGTAACAAAACCAACTAGTATCCATGAGGATGCAGGTTTGATCCCTGGCCTCGCTCAGTGGGTTAAGGATCTGGAGTTGCTGTGAGCTGTGGTGTAGGTCTGATCCTGCATTGCTGTGGCTGTGCCGGGGCAGCTACAGCTCTGATTTGATCCCTAGCCTGGGAAATTCCATAGGTTGCCGGTGTGGCCCTAAAAAAACAAAAGACAAAAAAAAAAAAAAAGAAGAAGAAGAAAGAAAGAAAGAAAGAGAAAGAAAAGGAAAGAAACCTGGATCCCTAAGTGGCAGAGTGGTACAGAGCTAGGAAGGCTCATTTAGGACCAATAGAACAGACAGAAATCAACATCCACCTTCTTTAAGCCCCTAAGGTCGCTTTATTGTTTGGGTGTGTTTGTTATAGCAGCCTAACCTTACCTTAACTAACTGTATCCCCTGATTTCTGAAACAATTAAAAAATAAAACAGGAGTTCCCTGGTGGCTCAGCGGGTTAAGGACCCTTGTTTAAGTGACTGTTGTCACTGCTGCAGCTCGGGTTCGATCCCTGGCCCAGGAATTTCTACATGCCACAGGTGCTGCCAAAAAGAGAAAGAAAAAAAGAATGCGACATTTGGAGGTGGGAAGACCACCCTATTGTTGATAAAGCTGGTATTAGAAAACGCAGCTTACATCTGCTGTCAAGGAGGCTTCATGAAGCTGAATAACACTAGAGCTGTCCCGGCCTGAGAGGTGGACCTCCCAGCGCTGTCTGGCCGAGTTCCCGCGTTTGCACTGCAGCCAGCGCTTCCTGGGCTGGCGGCCTGATCCTAAGAGGAATCAGAGGGGAAGGACTGGGATGGTGCCTACTCTTTTCTTCTCACTCCTACCCCCAAATCAGCTATTCCTTTCTCCCCTGGGAGGAGTTGTTACCTCAGGGAACTCCTTCTACAGGGAAGAAAATATCAGGAAGAGGAAAAATATTCCTGCTCCCTGCCCCCCGGACAATCACATTTTATAATGCTGGAAAAACTTTTGGTATAATTTCATACCATTCCAGATTTAAAACCGAACTCTCCTAAGTTTGGTAGGCACGGCAAGAGGGCAAACTTATTTCAGCCACGTATACAGACCGAACAGAAGACTGAAAATGCTGCCCTTCCACGTGGTCCTGGAGGAGCCGGAGAGTACAGCGTGACACAAAAATAAATCACAGCCGGAGTTCCCATCTTGGCTCAGTGGTTAGTGAATCATGAGGAACCATGAGGTTGTGGGTTTGATCCCTGGCCTTGCTCAGTGGGTTAAGGATTCGGCGTTGCCATGAGCTGTGGTGTAGGTTGCAGACGTGGCTCAGATCCCACGTTGCTGTGACTGCGGTGTAGGCCGGCGGCTACAGCTCTGATTAGACCCATAGCCTGGGAACCTCCATATGCCTTGAGTGCGGCCCTAGAAAAGGCAAAAAGACAAAACAAATAAATAAATCACAATCGTAAATGCTCAGTGACACAGTAGATGATTATAGTTTTCAGACTGGAATGCTGTCCTAAAGCTTCTCACAGCTGAGCCGAGCTTGTCTCTGCGGCTGCCCACACATCTGCATTTTTATTTTACAAATTAGTGTTATTTCATAAGCTGTAGAGACGAGAATTCATGTCTTTTTAAATAAAGTAAATTTGGGGTGTCTCTCCATATCAGAACATTTACCTATACTGCAATCTTTTTTTCTGTTTTTTTGGCTGCATAGGTGGCCAGGGATTGAATCCAAGCCCCGGGACTTCCCGTGTGCCTCGCAGCATAACTACTCTGTGTTGCTTCTACAGTGGCTCTGGCTCGATCCCTGAATCCAAGCCACTGCTGCAGCAACACCGGATCCTTTAACCCACTTTTCCCGGACTGGGAATTCAACCCGTGCCCCTGAGCTGCTGCAGTCGGATTCTTTTTTTTTTTTTTTTGGTCTTTTTTGAGCTGCACTCACAGCATATGCATGTTCTCCCAGGCTAGGGGTCCAGTCAGAGCTGTAGCCTAAGCCACAGCCACAGCAACATGGGATCCAAGCTGCATCTGCGACCTACACCACAGCTCACAGCAATGCCAGATCCTTAACCCACTGAGCGAGGCCAGGGATTGAACCAGCGTCCTCATGGATGCTAGTCAGGTTCTCTAACCACTGAGACACAACAGGAACTCCTGCAGTCATATTCCTAACTCACTGTGCTACGGTGGGAACCGCTCCTTTTTTAGTTTTTAGTATGAGAAATTTTTTCTTTTTTTCCCTTTTTTTTAGGGCCACACCTAAGGCATATGGAAGTTCCCAGGCTAGGGGTGGAATCAGAGCTACAGCTGCCGGCCTACGCCACAGCCACAGCAACCCTGGATCTGAGCCGCGTTTGCGACCTACACCACAGCTCATGGCAACGCCGGATCGTACCACCACAGAGGTAACTCAGTCATATACTGTTATCACACACAGGGAAGGCCCAAGCCAATAACTCAACAATATATTATTATCACCAAATATTCAGGCACTGTCCAAATTTCCCCAGGTATTCCGTGACTATGTTCTTTGTGATTCATTGATCTCTGTGTTCATTTTTTTTTCAAGCACAAAAGAGAATATTAATCCTCATGGTGCTTCATCTGTCTTATTTTCGTGAACTTCTTATGGAGAATGGCTTCCAATCTCCTATTTTTTTTTCAGTTGCTCCCTCTTTTTCTTTTTTCAGCCGCAGTCTCAGCATGTGGAAGTTCCTGGGCCAGGGATCAAAGCCGCACCACACAGCAGCAGTGACTACAAAGGATCCTTAACCACTAGGCCACCAGGGAATTCCCTTCTCAATCTTCTTTTATTGCGTCACTCATATAATCATCAGGTGACTGTAAGAAATTTGTTTAGCACGGAAAGAGGGGAGAAAGAAATGAGCAGGAGATACATGCAAAAGGCGGTGATCATGATTTATGGAGAATTTGGCTCCCGGGCGAGGTTCCGTGACTCTGGGACATGGAGTCAGGGAAGTCGCGCCTGGGTTGGGAGCGCGGGGATTTTTAAGCCTAGTTGGTTCTGGGTCTGGATCTGGGTAGGGCCTTTGCCAAATTAGGCAAGGGACCACCGTGTCCCTAGATGATTGGCCGGGGATAGGTGTTTGGGGGCTTTCCGGGTAGGTGTGGCTTCGATCGTCCATTGGCGTGGGTGGGGCTGGCGGCCTATCTTCCCACGCAGGCTTGTCCGTTCCTCATGGGGTCTGTTTGATATGAGGGGTCTCTTTGCCATTTGGGGGCCACTTCCTGTCTCCGCCGGCCTAACAGTGACCTTACTGTGTGTATGTCATCCAGAGTAGCCCTACCTAATTAGCTGCATGTGAAAATAATGTTATTTTGTACAAAATTACTTTCCTTTATATTACTGCTAGGACTGCTTAAAGGATTTTGAAATTATGTGTGGGTAGGCATGTTATCTAGGAATTTCATTTGCAGGGAGAAATGTGGGTTCACAAAGCACTAGTTACACAAAGGAGGAGCTGGGAACCACGCCCTGCACAAGTCCCAAGCACTTTGCTGGTTTGAGTCATTCCGAGGACAATGGCCTTGGGGCTGAGCCAGGGGAAGGATGAAGAAGAGCAGCAAGCTTTCTTCTGTGCTGTCGCCTCCAAGCACTTCCCTTGGCACGTGGCGGCTCTCCAGCTCCTCCTCTTTGCCAGACCCAGCTTGAGGCCACCGTTGGAAGATCCCTGAAAAAAAGGTGTCCGTGTGACCCTGTGCTAGAAAAGACAACACAGGAGGGGTGAGGGAGTTCCCGTCGTGGCTTGGTGGTTGACGAATCCGACTGGGAACCATGAGGTTGCGGGTTCGATCCCTGGCCTCGCTCAGTGGGTTAAGGATCCGGCGTTGCCGTGAGCTGTGGTGTAGGTTGCAGACGCGGCTCGGATCCCGTGTGGCTGTGGCTATGGTGTAGGCCGGCAGCTGCAGCTCCTGTTAGACCCCTAGCCTGGGAACCTCCATATGCTGTGGGTGCGGCCATAAAAGGACAAAAAGACAAAAACAACAACAACAACAACAAAAAACACAGGAGGGGTGAGAGGACTCTGAATTCTCTCTGCTTTGTGGAAGCTTCTGGGGTGTGGAGGGCATGCAGGACACTCAGGGACTGAGGTCCCAGAGCAAGACCCCGGGGCTTCCTGCTGCTGTGGCAGGGGACACACGAGCTTGGAAAAGCACAAATCCCTAACTGTATGTCTCTCTAGTTGAGCAGCGTGGTTCCTTCTAGTTGCTTCCCTCTTCATTTGTGTGGTTTCTGAGGGACTGCAGAACTTTGACGTGGTCCTCAAATACCCATTTTTGTGTATCACATACTTGCCATGGCTGATCTGAACAGGACTCAGCTTTCAGTCATTTCTGCTCCAGATGCGGGGTTTGAGGAGGGACCTGCTCGCAGCCTTGTCAGGACCCTGGTCTGGGGTCTGGGCTGCTGTTGGCCATCAGGGTTTTCATGGACACTAGGTTCATTACCGCTAAGCCACAATGGGAACCCTTTTTTTTTTCTTTAAGGGCCGCTCCTGTGGCATGTGGAAGTTTCCAGGCTAGGGACTGAATCAGATACGCATCTACCAGCCACAGGCACAGCAACGTGGGATCTGAGCTGCATCTGTGACCTACACCACACCTCACAGCAATGCCGGATGCTTAACCCACTGAGAGAGGCCAGGGATTGAACCCTCGTCCCCGTGGAAACTCGTTGGGGCTTTCAAAATCCTCATCTCTATTCTCTCCATACCTCTTAGTAATAATGATTTTTTCATTTAAAAAACTCTTATTCAAGTATAATACCCATAGAAATGTGAACAGATCACATGTGTGCAATCTGAATACATTTTAATAAACTGAATGCACTTGTTTTACCAGCTCCTAGGCCAAGAAACAATGCAAGCACCCTAGAAGCCCTTTAACACCCCTTCCTGTCACTACCACACCCAAGACCTCCAGCACCGTAACTTAGCTTTGCCAGTTTTTGTGATTTATAAAACTTGTATAATTTGTTTATTTATATTTATTTATTTATATATTTAGATGTTGGAGACCACTGAACTGCTGAATTCTGCTAATGCGGAGTTCTAAAGTACAGGGTCTCCTTCAAAGACAAGATAAGGGAGTTCTGCATAGACCCAGCTGTTCAATAAGCAGCTGCACTAGCCCTAGAGGTATGCACCAGTGCTAACAGTTTCCTTTGTTATTCACTGAGCGGTAGCGTAGTCATTGCCTGTGCTCCATTTTGCTCATTGACCTACACACATTCCTCAATAAAAGGTATGTGAGCTAAACCCTAGGTGTCTTTTGTTCTGCAGGACAGAGTGCCTCCAGGTCCCCCACTTTCTAAATGTAAAAGAGTCTTTTGTGTTTTGTTATACTGCGCGGTTCCTCTTCCAGGATTCCCCGTTGCCCTGCAGCACTGGACACGGCAGAGTGGCACCCAACGTGGGGCTGGAAGAGAAGAAGCTCTGCCACGAGTGGAGGAAAGAGGTGTTCCATGAGCAGAGAAAAAAGGAAGGTGTGCCACGAGCAGAAAAAAGTGCAACTACGGACAAGTGGGGACGGCAGCCTTGCACTCTGCAGAGTCGTGACCGTGAGTAAACAAGTAGAAACTTTAAACCAGGATAACAATGGGGCAGAATCAATCACAGGGAACTAAACATTATATTCAATTGCTTAAATGTATGTTGAGACAGTCAGAGGCTCGGGTAGCAGAGTCTGAGATAGAGGAACTGTTAGAAGCCGTGATCAAACATAACCCTTGGTTTCTAGGCGAGGGTACTATGGACCCGGAATGTTGGGACCTCGTGGGAGAAAATTTAAAGCGCGCCCATCAGTCTGGGGCCTCTGTTTCTGTTTCTGTTTTTTCTGCATGGGGACTAGTAAAACATGTTTTGGAACCGTTGCGGGAGCATAAAGAAAATCCTAAGCCTTCTGCTCTCCCTCAGACTGATCCCTCTCTTGGTGAGAGTTTAAATAAGACTTTAGCTGGGGAGGCACCATTAACTCCCCTTCAATCAGCCTTAAAATCTGCTAGTTTAGAGGATGGGACCTTTTTAGCATGCCCTATAACTATCTCCCCCAGTCCTCAAGTTCCAGAACAAAATATCCATACACATAACCCTTTTGATTTCCAAGCTCTTAAAGCTCTTCGGGAGAGTGTCATACAGAATGGAGTTACAGCTCCCTTTACTGTGAGCATGGTAGAAAGCATGGGGACGCTTCAGCTTCCCCCATGGGACTGGCATATGATAGCCAAAGCCACCCTAGATGTTGGAGACTATGTAATTTGGAAGTCTAGTCTTTCAGATTTTTGTCAGGAACAGGTTCGTTTAAATCAAAGAAATAATGTTCCAATTACTTATGAAATGTTGGTTGGGACAGGCCCTTTTCTTGATTTAGCAAACCAACTGACTTATGATCCTCGGGCGTATGAGCAGTTGAGCCTGGCCGCCCAAAGAGCGTGGATGACAATTCCTGAGAGCGGAAATCCACAAGGATCTTTTGTGCAATGCCTTCAAGGCCCTACAGAACCTTACCCACAATTTGTGGACCGCCTAACTCGAGCAGTACGTCGCCAAGTAGCACATTCTCCGGCGGCTGATATTTTAATTAGACAGTTGGCATATGAAAATGCAAATAAAGACTGTAAGAGGGCAATGGCGCCTGTAAGAAATTCAGGAGGCATTTCTGATTTTATTAAGGTGTGTCAAGATGTAGGGAGTACAGGTCATACTCAAACCGTGCTTGCTGCAGCATTGAAAGGAGTGTTTTGCAGCTCAGGAAAGAAATGTTTTAACTGTGGGAATGCAGGACACTTTCAGAGAGAATGCCGAGCCTACTCAAAAGAAAAGGCACACCCTGCAACAGGATCACCTAGGGGACCTAGTCATAACCCTGGTTTATGTCCCCGTTGTCAAAAAGGAAATCACTGGGCTAATGAATGTCGATCTAAGTTTCACCGAAACGGCACTCCATTACCAACTCCGGTGCTGGCAAACGGGACTCGGGGCCTGCCCCGGCCCCGCCAAACAATGAGGGCATTTGTGGCCCAAACCGAATAGGAATCCGATCCTTCCCCGAGGGCTTCACCAGGGTTGGCCCTGCCCAGCACCACCGCAGCAGTTTTAACATAGGAACAGGGCACTCACTCAGGCTAACCTGCTGGAATTTATGGCCCTCATACTGCTAACATTGCAGGCCTCCTCGTAGGAGGTGGCTTAACCGTGAAAGGCTTACAAGTTTTGCCTGGGGTGATAGATGCAGGCTATCAAGGAGAGATTAAGGTAATGGCGAAACCGTAACATACTTTGCAACCTGGAGTGAGAATTGCTCAATTGTTATTGCTGCCATATCTTAAAATAGAACAGAGTTGTCAAAAAGAAAGGGGATCAAGATTTGGAAGTTCAGGGACTTCTCAAGTCTTTTGGGCTCAGGAAGTCACAACTGAACATCCACAAATGACTATTAAGATTAATGGAAGGAGTTTCCGTCCTGGTGCAGCGGTTAACGAGTCCGAATAGGAACCATGAGGTTGCGGGTTCGATCCCTGGCCTTGCTCAGTGGGTTAACGATCCGGCTTTGCCGTGAGCTGTGCTGTAGGCCCTGCGGCTCGAATCTGGCGTGGCTGTGGTGTAGACCAGGGGCTACAGCTCTGATTCGACCCCTAGCCTGTGGCCCTAAAAAACAAAACAGACAAACAAAAAAAAAAGATTAATGGAAAAAATATAAGGGGATTAACAGATACTGGAGCCGATGTTTCTGTTATTTGTTACAGTGATTGGCCTCCCGCATGGCCTTGAATTACCCCCAAAACAAAATTGAGTGGGTTAGGAGTTCCGAGTACAGTGCACCAAAGTCAGCAGATGCTTTCCTGGTTCGAACCAGAAGGAAAAATGCGTTATTTTAAACTTTACATTGCTGATATACCCATCACTTTATGGGGAAGAGATCTTTCTACAATGAGACAAAGTAACAACTGAGGATGTCTGTTGTGATTCTGATGATTCTTCCCCGGGATGGAAATTAATGAAAAAATTAGGATACCAAAAACAAACAGGAAAAAATAATCAAGGCATAAAAGAACCTATGAACTTGCCCATTAAGCTTAATAAACATGGAATATGATTTGATGAGGATTTTTAATAGGGGTCATTGAAGATTCCTCTGTTCTTTGGGCCTCGGCTCAGGCAGGTGAGACTTTTAGTCATGTCAAAACCATTGTTTGGAAGCTTTTGCTGTTTTGGGCCTTCCATAAGGTATTAAAACTGATAACGGTCCTGCTTATGCTAGCAAGGCTTTTGTTGAATTTTGTCAAATTTGGGGTATTTTACATGTCACTGGCTTCCCTTATAATCCCCAAGGACAAGCTATAGTAGAACGTTCACGTCATCAGTTGAAACTCCAACTTAAAAAACGGGAAGGGGAGGTTCCTGTCATGACAAAGCGGTTAACGAATCTGACTAGGAACCATAAGGCTGTGGGTTCGAGCCCTAGCTTCGCTCATTGCTGGTGGAAGTTTTTGCTGTTTTGGGCCTTCCATAAAGTATTAAAACTGCTAACAGTCCTGCTTATGCTAGCAAGGCTTTTGTTGAATTTTGTCAAATTTGGGGTATTTTACATGTCACTGGCTTCCCTTATAATCCCCAAGGACAAGCTATAGTAGAATGTGCATGACATTAGTTGAAATTTCAACTTAAAAAAAGGGGACAGGGAAGTTCCCGCCATGACGTAGCGGTTAACGAACCTGACTAAGAACCATGAGGCTGTGGGCTCGAGTCCTAGCCTCACTCATTGCTGGTGGAAGTCTTTGCTGTTTTGGGCCTTCCATAAGATATTAAAACTGATAATGGTCCTGCTTATGCTAGAAAGGCTTTTGCTGAATTTTGTCAAATTTGGGGTATTTTACATGTCTCTGGCCTCCCTTATAATCCGCAAGGACAAACTATAGTAGAACGTGCACGTCATCAGTTGAAATTCCAACTTAAAAAACAGAAGAGGGAAGTTCCCGTCATGGCGAAGCGGTTAACGGATGTGACTATGAACCATGAGGCTGTGGGTTCGATCCCTGGCCCCGCTCTTTGACCGTGAGCTGTGGTGTGTAGGCTAGTGGCTGTGGCTCTAACTCATCCCCTAGCTGGGGAAGCTCCATAGGCCGCAGGTGCAGCCCTAAAAAAGAGGGGGGGTGGGTAGGCCCCCCCATAAAAACTTTTTTCCCCCTTTTTCTATCGGCTCCCCAGGCTAGGGGAGCCAATGCTATAGCCATATGGGATCAGAGCCGTGTTTATAACCTACACCACAGCTCTTAGGCTGCGAGCAATGCCAGGGATCGAACCCACAACCTCATGGTTCCCAGTCGGTATCCATTAACCACTAAGCCACGACAGGAACTCTGAGTTTTACTGGCTTTTTTTCCCCTATAATGACTGAGGAATAACGCCCATGGATTGGCACTACGGCCAGTGTATTCCTGGTACCTCCCCATTGGTATACTGGAAAACAACTGAGGAAAACATAGGGAAAGGCCCTGATCCTTTAATAACTTGGGGGAGAGGTTATGCTTGTGTCTTTCCAGAAACGGCAGCTGCACATTTTTGGATCCGGGCAGGTGTGTGAAACAGTGGCATGGAGGAAGACCTACTGACACGCGACTTCCGGCAAATGACACTGGGAGCCTGGGGTCGGTATAGTGCTCCATTTTATACACCAGACTTCCCCTGACAGACAAAAACTACAAAAATTAGAACAGGAATCACAAACTCCATTTCTGTTCTTACTTGACCTGGCCTTTAAGGCCCCAGGGAAGAGGCTGGTAAGTATTCAGCGAAATTTTTTCTGACCCTAAAGGAACAAAGTCACCCTAAGGTGGTTCGCCATCTAGACAGGTGATAATGATTTGTTCCATCTGCCAGATACCCAATTTGAATCCACTGTTTCTTGTAACTGACAGGTTTTATACAGATGTACCTTATTCATGGCCAAAGATTCGAAACGGGAAATATGAGGTCTCTGCTTTGCTTGTTTGTATGTGTCTTTGTGTATGTTATGTATGTATGGCATTGCCAAAATTAATTCATAAAAGAGCTCTACTTAATTGGCTTAAAGGAAATTAAGCGCTTAAATTCTCAAAATACATAACGTAAATTAATTTCTGGTTTACATGAACTGGGAAATGTTTAGTATTTGATATTCATTTATTAGAGGTTAACATTAAAATTAAAGGTTTTTTTAAAAAATTTATCTTTTTGCTTTTTTAGGGCTGCACCCATGGCATATGGAAGTTCCCAGGCTTGGGTCTAATTGGAGCTGTGGCTCCTGGCCTGCGCCACAGCCACTGCCACGTGGGATCTGAGCTGCATCTGCAAACTATACCACAGCTCATGGCAACTCTGGATCCTTAACCCACCGAGTGAGGCCAGGGATCAAACTCGCATCCTCACAGATGCTAGTCGGGTGCGTTGACCACTGAGCCACAAAGGGAATACCAAAATTAAAGTTTGTTGATCTAATATAGACATGTCTTTAGAGTCATCAATAGAAATATAATACCTATTCTATTGTACTAGGTTTGATAAAAGTCAAATGAGATACTGAGACTTCAGTTACTTAAAAGAGAAACTAAAGTCATTTAAGATTATTAATCGGTATGTTTGGTGCCATCCTGAGATGTTCTGTACAAGGAAGTGCAGGCTTTTAGAAATTATAAAAGATAGCCCACGGTTGCTTCAAAAAGTGGGAAAAATAAGCTAGTGGAAACTTGAATTTGGATTTGGTCTCTCTGTTAAAGAAAGTTTTCTTAAAATGCTGCTTTTGATAACAGATTGTGCGAATTTCTTTGCCTTTAATTTGTATTTGCTTTTGAAATCCTTTGTTACTTTGATTGAATGAATAAGTAATGTTAAACAATAATCTATGATTCTATCTGACCAGGTATTTTTAAACTTTTCCTTGTTGTTATTGTTGTTTTACAAACTTTCTCAGTGTAAATTACAGGGGAAACATTGTCAAATGAAAAATATGGCACAAAGAATTACCCCTCATTGTCAGACTTTTGCCATCCTGATGCCCTTGTGACTTGGTAACAGTCTGCTCCTAAATCAGAAGTTAAGATAGGTAAACAATAGTTGTGAATTAAACAGTCAGGGCTATGGGAAATCCAAGATGGCTGCTTGGTTCTTCCCAGCTCCCTGGCAAACCCAATAATGAAAAAGAAATGGTTAGAAAATTTTTTTCCATTTGGAGTATACTTTCTACAGTCCAAATTTGGTTATATTTGGTTAAAGTGAGGGTAATTTTAAAGAAAAAGATTGTTTTGATTCATATTCTAGTTTTGTGTATTGAGATTAGTGTTTACCGTCTAAAACTCACCTCCCAAATAGTTCTTTGCTGCTATTGTTACATTATTATAAACTTTTCTGTTTGTTTTCAGGGCCATACCTGAGGCATATGGAGGTTCCCAGGCCAGGAGTCGAATCAGAGCTACAGCTGCCAGCCTACACCACAGCCACAGCAACTCCGGATCATTAACCCACTGAGCAAGGCCAGGGATCAAACCCGCAACCTCATGGTTCCCAGTTGGATTCGTTAACCGCTGCACCACAATGGGAACTCCTATTATATAAACTTTTTAACTGAGTTATTAAGAAAAATAATCTAAGCTTGTTTCTGAAGCTGATCGCTGTAATCAGTCTCTGGGAGAATATCAGATGTCCCATGGTAACCAGGGGAATACATAAACATTCTGGAAAAGTATCATTTAAAGGGCTGTCTCCAGCCTAGATAAAAGGTTTCTTATCAGGAATTCTTAAGTGCTGTGTGCATGAAGAAAGTGAAGAAAATTAACTCAAATTTATATTTCTCACTTAAGAAGGGCCTCTACATTGGACCGGTTTATAGAGAGAACTACTGACTTCCAACTCATTCTAAAACAAGGCTCTAATAAGAAAAACACCAATGCATAAACAAAAAGACAACTTCAGAAGTATACCATTATCCCAAGACTGTCACAACCGACTCTTACGGTTATTTGTTTTACTTCTGATTTATCCTGGTGGGCTTCTCCCCTCCAAGGCTCTTATTATTGAAGTTACTAGGTGGGATCCTCTCACCTGGCCAGTTAATACCTGCTCTGACCCAGACCATAAATACATTTTCTTCTAATGTTACTCAAGCTCAATCAACAAATGAGACTTCAGCCAAGGGCTATAACTTTGCCAGGCTATATTAATTGAAATGTAAAGGCTCCCTCATGTTGGGAACAATTAAACCATCTAGGGACAACCAGCCTAATAACATTAGGAAATTAGGCTGAATGGACAAATCCAGTATATAATTTCCTTTAAAGATAAGAAACAAACGATCCGGCGTTGCTGTGAGCTGTGGTGTAGGTTGCAGACGCGGCTCGGATCCTGCGTTGCTGTGGCTGCGGTGTAGGCCAGTGGCCACAGCTCCGATTAGACCCCTAGCCTGGGAACCTCCATATGCCGCGGGTGCGGCCCTAAAATGACAAACGGCAAAAAAAAAAAAAAAAAAGATAAGAAACAACTAAGCCAGCTGAACAGGGTAAAAGCTCTTAAATTTCTGTTGACGACTTTACTAATACTGCTATCTATATTATTTTAATTAACTGTTTTCACAAAATTGCTGTTTCTTGCATTGCCACATTTATAACTGAGTCTCTGATGAAATGATAACACAGTTCCATATGAGGTCAGTGATCTCTAGATATGGGAAAATGCAACAAGAGGGAATATTTTCCTGGACCATAACAGACTAGGAAGATAGGTGGTCCAGAGACTTTTGGCTACTGGTAATAAGGCCTAGTCCAGTAATAATGCATTGAGTTGCCTGTCAACGAAATCTTTGCCAGATCTAGGAATATTCATTCCTAGCACCGTGGGATGAAATGGTCATGATATGCCAGATCTAGGAATATTTGCTCCTAGCACCGTGGGACAAAATGGTCATGAAATGCCTCCCAAAACTATGGTCAAATCTATGACCATGGGGGAGCGCTCTGAACTGAAGTTTGGCACTTGCCATCAGCCTCTACGTGGAGTAAAACATGAGCCACTGCAGCTGCCAACGCGCAGCACATCCTGAGCATAACTCAGCATGGGGACCAGAAGTGAGGCACTCTGTGCTCTGGGAAAACTGGCAAAACAGGCCTTTAGATAGTTGGATGTCAGGGAAGGATTTTTATGGGCCCAAATTCTTGCATTTTCCCATAGCTAGAAAAGCAGAAATCATTAACAGTGGCATCTGCATTGGGCACTCGAGAAAAAAGGCAGAATGGAGTAGCTGTGGGTCAGACATCCAAGGTAATACTAGGAAATACTACGGGAGTAATTTTAGACAGGTCTTTGTATTGCTAAAAACTTAAGGTGTACGTGCCCTGTCAGACTTGATGCCACCAGCTGTTCTCAAAGTAGCATCAGCTGGCAGCTGCAACCTTACATTTTAAAAATCTCCTCTGATAACAGAAAGGAGACAACCTGTATAATGACCAATAGCTCCTGTTAATTATGTGTTAATAGCACATCAAACCTTAAAACCAACTTCCTTCAACAAAACTACACACCTCCTTCAACAGTACCGGTGTCAACCTATATCACAAACCTCTGCTTAATCTTACTCTTTTCTTCCAGTCCTCTACAGTAGGAGCCTACCAGATCCAGCCACCCAGTACTCGTCGCCCCTAGCCAGCAGGAAGTAGCTACAGAAGAGAGGACCGTCGCCCCTATCCCATATAAAATGGGCTGGAATGATAGGTTCTCAGGAGGATGGAGACAGACCCCCCCACCCCGAGTGACTGTTCACCTTGGAGACCTGCTGCTGACACTGGTACAGCCCAGCACAAGATCTATACTCTTTCCCAGAAAGTGGAGCACAGATTAACCTGCAGGATGAACTGCCCTCTGTCCTGGGACTCGTTTCGTCGTTGTTTGAGAATCCAAATATTTTATTCACCACTGTGTTCATATTGTTCCTTTTTTGTGCAGTCTGCGGAATTGAATTGGCCCATAGAATCCAAATGAACACCCTGCAATAAAAATTTACAATGACTGTTCTTATACAACAAATAAAAAAGGGGAAGATGTTGCAGACCACTGAACTGCTGAACTCTGCTAAGGTTCTAAAGTCAAAGATAAGGAGTTCTGCATAAACGCAGCTGTTCTATAAGCAGCTGCAATAGCCCTAGAGATATGCACCAGTGCTAACAGTTTCCTTTGTTATTCACTAAAAGGTAGCGTAGTCATTGCCTATGCACCTTCCTCAATAAAAAGTCACCTTAGCTAAAGTGTCTCCAGATCTCCTAATTTCTAAATGTAAAAGCGTCCTTTTATATAAAGAAAATCTTAGTCCTCTTTAGTACATTTTCTCTCCACTCTAGTGTGTGGGGCGCTTCGGAGTGCATCTGCATCCTCATTGCGGTGGTGTGAGAGAAAGCCACAAAAGAAACATTTCACAGTTACTAGCACAGCGCTGCACCGTGCTGTCTTGTACCTGGAGCAGGAATAGGGGCACGCACCTCCCTAAGCTGCTTGTTCCACAGCATGAATGGGGGTCTGTTCTGGGGAGAGGGTTCAGGCCGTTATAGATCCCCTCCAAATGGTCTTTTATCCACGAACAGATGAGAAGCTTAAGTTGTGGGAGTCTCTCTGCATGTCCATTGCATTTTGTGGTCATTTCTGCCATGAGCTCTCAGGATCTGTCCTGCTGAGTCCCCAGTGCTGTCCTGTTCCTCTACTGCACAGGCAGGAGCAGGGCTCCTGGGTTCATTCCAACGCTGGGGAGCCAAGTTCTTAGTGGGGAAAACAAACAGGAGTGGGTGGCACTGGTCCTCTTCTGAGAGTAAGGGTGGCCTCCTGTGGCCTGAGCGTCCTCCCTTCGGCTGCCCCAGCCAAGGCCTGCTGTATGGCTCAAGCCTCCTTCCAGATGTCAGGGAGTCTTTCACCCGTATCCCTCTGGCCCTCCGTCAGACCTTTATCTCGGGGGACCACTCTCTCTGTCTGCGGGTCCCACTCTGTCGCTTTGGACCTTTGAAACTTCCTCTCCTTGCCAGACTGCTGCAGGTCCTGTTGTGTTCCACCAAGTGGAGAAAATCCACACTCAGTCAAACTGCTAGGAGTTTATTATTAGCCGATCGGCGACTGCATCCAACCCAGGCATGGGATAGGAGTGCAGCCCTGAGTCAAAGTAGGGCTAGGCTTATGAAGGCTAAAACCATACGCAGATGGTGTTTTGCACAAGCAAGCAAGCAGTCACAGAAGCCATAAATTTGCTGTTAGCACAGCAAAAACAGAATAAGAACAATGGGAGGGGCTCAGTCTTGACAGCAAAAACAAGAACAATGGGTGGGGGTCAGTCTTGCAGAACTATATTTTTTGTTAGGGGTCAGGGATGGGCCTGAGTTAAGATGATTTCCCTTAGAATCAAAATGGCTCCACTATGGCTAAATTTAAGGGGCCTGAGTCTCCCTCTGAGTTGCATCTTAACAATCCCCACTGGTTTTAATTTCATATCAAATCATTGATAGGTGCCTATTTCTTTGGTTTGAACAGGCATATAATGGGGATTTGTATTTAATACCATTATTTCTACTGATTGTAGTTGATTTCATATATACTTAGCTAGACAATTTATTATGCAGGGCCCTATGGATAACCCCAGCAATATTAGCATTATGGGTCCTATTAATGGAAGGAGATATGGCAACCATCCGTTTAAAGCAGAGAGGAAAAAATTAGGGGAGGCTGTCAGCTCCTGTTTTCTAGTCTCCAGTCGGTCTTGTAAAGTGTTTTATCTTATGTCTTATAATTCCTGATTTAATCTGTATAAAAACAACGTTCTTCACTAAGGAAGAGGCAGAGGCCTCCTTTTGCTGTCAGCAAATCTAGCCCGTGTCTGTTTTGCAGCACTACCGAGGCTAAGGAGCTAAGTTGATCCTGGAGATCTAAAACTGTTTCAGCAACTTGTATACCTTCAATGACCTGTTTTGATAATTTTTGGTAGTAGTGCGCTGAAGATCCTAGTCCTGCGACCCCTGTACCTACTCCGGTGGTTATTCCCAGCCCTACAAGCAATGGGATTAGTTGTATAGCCTTACGGACGCGAATGTGGCCTATTAAGGGAATGGGCAAACTGATTACTTGGAATTATGGCTATTTGTGGGATGAGAAAGGCTAGAGTCCATTGCCCTTTCCAATTAGGGGGTAAATAATTATGGGTAGTGTTGCCACAGAGAAAAACAGTCTCATTACTTGGTGGACACAGGATGTTGTTTGGGGCTATTATAATCAATTTACAGAGTCTGTTTGATATTTCTCCCACTTCTTGTGTTCCATCTGCATATAAACAGTTTTTTGCTGCTACGAAGAGGTCAACGTGATCAGTTTCTGGCGGAGTTTTTTTTTTATTTTTGTCTTTTTGCCTTTATCTAGAGCCGCACCCGCGGCATATGGAGGTTCCCAGGCTTGGGGTCTAACAGGAGCTGTAGCTGCTGGCCTACGCCACAGCCACAGCAATGCGGGATCCGAGCCGCCTCTGCAACCTACACCACAGCTCACGGCAACGCCGGATCCTTAACCCACTGAGCGAGGCCAGGGATTGAACCCGCAACCTCATGGTTCTTAGTTGGATTCGTTAACCACTGAGCCACGAAGGGAACTCCATCTGGCGGAGTTTTGATACAGTTAAATGGCCAGCTATTGAGGGAGGACGTAGTAAAAGATATAGGGCTTGCCTCGTGTTGAAGAGGGCCTGGTTTTAAGCATAGCCAGCAGTCTTGGGCCAGAGTAGGATTTGTATGGTTTAGGAGATCATGAGTTACAACTAGTAGTTGATTAATTTGGGGTTCTAAGACTAAAAGTTTTTCAGGTAAGGGTAGGAATATTGTCGGCTTTTGGGGCTCGGGTGTGACGGGGTTGGTTTTCTTCTGAGTCCCATACCATCCACCTCCCATATAATGCCACTCCCTAGTACCCATCCATTTATGGGCTTAGCGCTGTTTAGAACTAGAAAGGTAATTATGATATATATTTTGTCAATCAACTTCATCTTTAAAGGGTCCCTGGTGTCCTTTGGATGGTCCGATCTTCCGAGTCCGGGGGCGCTTTCTTTGTCTGGGAGTGATGAATCCAATGGCCTTTACCGGCAACCTTCACAGCGGTCGGTGTGCTGGGCACTATGGTGTATGGTCCAGTCCGCCTGGGTTCAAGGTTCGCAGCCCGGTGTCGCCTTACCCACACGAGTGTCCCAGGCAGCAGGGGAAGTAGTCCCTCCTGGTCTGGTGGCTGGAGGCTGTCAGCAACCAAGGAGTGAGTCCTCTGGAGGGTGGTCTGTGATGCCTCTGAAGACCGGTGGCAGCTGGAACGTCTGGGGACCACATCAGACACCACCTGCTTCAGATGGGGAATGAAGTGGGTTTGACGTAGAAGCTGTCCCAATTTGGTCTCTCCCAAGTGGGTGTTTTGATGTGTTTCCCGGACCAGTTGTCTTCCTAGCACCTGGGGGATCAGGATCCGTCCATCCCGGAGGAGCTTCCACCCGGAATGGAGTGTCTCCATGGGGAAGGGCTTTTCTACCTCCAGGTCCTCTGTTGTATAATTAGGCCTTTCGGGCAGTTCTGGGAAGGGGGTTACTACCAGGATTTCAAGAGGCCCCACTGGTTTTAGTGCAGCTTCCTTGGCTGCTTTATCTGCTGCTTGAGTCCCTTGGGCCTCCGGAGTGTTTTCCTCTTGATGTCCCCGACAGTGAATAATGGCCACTTCCTTAGGCAACCAAATAGCTTCTAGGAGTGCCAGTATTTCATTCACCTTTTTAATCTGTTTACCTGCTGAAGTTAATAATCCTCTTTCTCGGTAGAGATTTCCATGCACGTGTGCGGTGGCAAAGGCGTATCTACTGTCTGTAAATGTTCACCCGCTTTTCTTTGGCAAACTGAAGGGCCTGGATTAATGCAGTAAGTTCTGCCCTTTGTGCTGAAGTCCCACGGTTAAGTGCCTGCGCCCAGATAATTTGGGTGGGGCTTTCCACTGCAGCTCCCTCACATCAGACTCTGTCCTTTACAAAACTACTGCTGTCTGTGTACAGCACCTCATCAGGCTGGGCCAGAGGAATGTCTGTAGGTCCTTTCAGGTTCCATGGATGGCCTGGGTCACCTTATTGCGGTCGTCATCAGATGTCATCGGCTGGTAACAGGGTGGCGGGGTTGAGGGCATTCATCCAGGGGAAGCGGAGCCGAGGCTGGTCCAGCGGCTGGGTCTGGTGCTTTGCCAGAGGGAGGCTGAAGAAGGCATTCTTTAAGTCCAGGACTGAATAAATCTGCTGCTCCGGCGGGAGGAGACTAAGGAGAGAGTGCGGGTTTGGCACAGTCAGATGAATAGTCTCAGTCCATTTATTCACTTCCCATAGGTCCTGGACAGGCCTGAAATCATTTCTCCCTGGCTTTTTGACGGGCAGAAGGGGCGGTGTTCCATGACGATGGGCAAGGGGCAAAAATCCCATTTTCTCTCAGTCTTTTTTTTTTTTTTTGTCTTTATCTAGAGCCGCGCCCGCGGCATATGGAGGTTCCCAGGCTAGGGGTCTAACAGGAGCTGTAGCCGCCGGCCTTCGCCACAGCCACAGCAACACGGGATCCGAGCCGCATCTGCGACCTACACCACAGCTCAAGGCAACACCGGATCCTTAACCCACTGAGCAAGGCCAGGGATCGAACCCGCAACCTCATGGTTCTTAGTTGGATTCGTTAACCACTGAGCCACGAAGGGAACTCCCTCTCAGTCTTTTAATATGTACTGAGATTCCTTTTTTTGCTTCATAAGTTATTGGGTATTGCCTTATCTGGGTAGACAGTGCCTGACTGGTTAGCTGTACTATAATTGGCGGGCGGTGAGTGGCCAGACCTGGAGGATCTGTTTCTGCCCAGACTCTGGGAATTTTGTTGACATAGTAAGATAGCATAGGGGATTGACACGTTTTCCCCTCTGGAAGTAGCATATATTCTTCCCTATCGGACAAGTCACCATTACTTTTATAGCGGGGGCATCTCCCAAAGTCAATTGGGCGCCATCCTCCGGGAAGGAAATCTGTGCTTTTAGTTTTCTCAACAAGTCCCGACCTAACAAAGGATAAGGGCAGTCTGGCACCACGAGAAATGGGTGGGAAATGGTGCCTCGTCCTAGGTCAGTTATCCGGGCGTTAGTCCATGAACAGAAATCAATTTTTCCTGTGGCCCCTTGGATACGTAACTTTTGCCTGGATAAAGAGTCTTCCCCTTTTTTGAGAACTGAGCAGGTGGCCCCTGTATCCAGTAGGAATTCCACCTCTTTGCCCCCCACTGTAAGGGTAACCAAGGGCTCGGGGGGGCCTGCAGAGAGCCCTGGCCCCATCATTCAGCATCTCCCAAGTTTAGTATAGGAGGGTGTCTTCTATTTTTTTCTGGACAGTCATTTTTCCAGTGACCCATTTTTTTACAATAGGCACATTGGTCTTGTGCCAGAGGCTTTCGTCATCCCTGGGTATTGGTTTTTGGCCCTCCTTTGAAAAACCTCAGGTTTCTCTCAGCCTCCAGGCTGGCTACCAAGACTTTAGCTAATTTCTTCTGTTGCCGGTCCTCAGGGCTGTCACGGTTATTGAACACCTTTTGCGCAACCTCAACCAGCTCAGATAGTACCTTCTCTTCAAATCCCTCTATCTTTTGTAACTTTTTTCTGATATCTGGGGCCGACTGAGTTATAAAGGCTGTTAAGAGCTCCCCTGTTTTCAGGGGCCTCGGGGTCTCTTGGTGTATAGGTCCGGGAGGCCTCTAGAGGGCGCTCTAAGAATGCCGCCGGGGCCTCCCCCTGGGTCTGGACCGTCTCACTCACCTTACAGATTAGTGGGCTCTCTGGCAGCTGCCCGCACCCCAAGCAACAGAGTCTGGCGATAATTGGCAAGTGCCCTCTTACCGTCATCAGAGTGGTGGTCCCAGTTGGGTCGGGAGAGGGGAAAAATTCGCTCTTGGTGCTGAGGGTCATCAGTAGGGGTCCCGTCCGGTCCGAGAACAGACTTTAGGGCCCTCCTCCGAATCCGCCAGGAAGAGAGTCTGCGTAAGCTGCTGTCAGTCACCCCATGTCGGCTGATGGGTAAAGAAAACAGTCTCCAGAAGACAAATTTAACCCTGGGGTTTTTCTGACGGATTTTGATGTTTCCAATTATAAAGGTCACTAGTTGTGAAAGGGACATAAACGAGAAAACGGCCCTGATCGGGGTTCCCGGTCCCATCTGTCACAAGGGGAGCAAGGGAGCTGGGGCTGGGAGGCGACAGGGAGCTGAGTCGGGGAATCCAGCCAAACCAGCATGGATCCACCATGGGTATGGGGAGGGCCAAAAGGATCTGGCTCTGGGGGCGCCGGCTGGGCCGAACAGGGCGGGGGTCACACCGGCAGGTCCTCTTTGGCAGGCTCCGGGAGGACGGGGTGGGGGGGGGAGTCCCGGCCGGCCGGAACATTCGCCGCCAGGACCGAAGGGGGTGCAGACTGACAACGGGATTTTAAACACTTTTTCAGCCAGGTTGGCTTGTCGGTAACCAAATCAATCCAGGCCACAATACAGGGGATCTGGTCAGGACACCCTGGATTTCCAAATATTACCCTCTGAACCCGATAAGCCGTAGGCAGGTCAAAGGCACCCTGTGAAGGCCATCCCACATCAAAAGTCGGCCACTCTAGTTTGCACAAAGTCCTGAGCTTGTAAGTATTTGTGGTGTAGCCATAACTCTTGGTCTGATCCTGAAAAGAAGAAAAATTGTTAATCATGCAGTCAAGCGGGCTGTCGGTGGAGGAGGCGGATTGGCCCATTGTCACCATCCTGTAGGAGAATAATCGGAATTCGGGCAGGAAACACGGTATGGTCGTCAGTACTCCTATTATGCCAATAAAACAGACTGCCAAGAGGAGTCTGTCCTCGATTCCAGTCGGGCGGGGCAGTGGTCTCCAGTAAGCCTGTAACAAAGACAATCAGAATAAAGAACCAAAAAAATCACACTTCTGGGCGTACGTCAGTCAACTGACCAGAGTGACGGGACAGAAAAACGACATAACATAAAACACAGAAATAAAACACAGAACAACAGATCAGACAGGTGGTCACAGACAACCAGAACGGACATCTATCCAAATAACCTTATTTGATAGATTCAGGGGGTGTGAGCGACGTCTTGCCACAACCCGGGACTGGGGCAGTAAGGCTGCATCCAGCCTTCCACCAGGTCCAGCCCAGGCTGGCACCTGACTTACCGAGGATTTTCCAGAAACTCCTGCGAACATTGGCCGCCGGGAGGAACCCAAAGTGAAAGTGCACTTAGCCTCCCGGGAGCTGAGGAACCTCTCTCAGTAGCTTCCTGAAGAGGGTCGCCCCTTCCCACAGTGGGACTCCCTGCAGTCAGGGCCTGAGGTCGGGGTGATCTCACTGGGGCCTCCAAATGCTGTGTTCCACCAAGTGGAGAAAATCCACGAACACTCAGTCAAACTGCTAGGAGTTGTATTAGCCGATCAGCGACTGCATCCAACCCAGGCATGGGATAGGAGTGCAGCCCTGAGTCAAAGTAGGGCTTGGTTTATGAAGGCTAAAACCATATGCAGATGGTGTTTTGCACAAGCAAGCAAGCAGTTACAGAAGCCATAAATCTGCCCTTAGAACAGCAAAAACAGAATAAGAACAATGGGTGGGGGTCAGTCTTGCAGAACTGGGCAAGGTCAGTCTTGCAGAACTATATTTTTTGTTAGGGGTCAGGGATGGGGCCTGAGTTAAGATGACTTCCCTTAGAATCAAAATGGCTCCACTATGGCTAAATTTAAAGGGGTCTGAGTCTCCCTCTGAGTTGGATCTTAACAGTCCCCAGCTCTGTTTGGAGCGGGAAGCTGGGGACTGTTCCCATGTCCCCGGGAGCCGGCCGTTTGGTCCCCCTCCTTCCACCACCGCTCCAGGATGGCGCCCGGATCCGCAAGTCCTGCCTCCCTTCAGGGCGACGGCCCGACGCCTCTCCCCGGTGCAATCTTCGACTCCCCCCACCCCAGCACCTTCCCCTCCCCTCCCCTCCCAGTTGTGACACTTAGACGCCAGTCGGGTTGCAAGGGAAAACATCTGCTTTATTTCATAGTCATAATTCCGGGGGCGAGGGTGACTACGGAGGGAGCAAGGGGTGCGATCCGACAAGGTTGGGACCGGCGGGTCTCAGCGCTGTGAGAAAGTGGCTTCGGGATCGCAGGCGGGGTCGACGCGGCAGCCGTCTGAGGGGGAGACGCGCGGTCAGGGCCTGGCCCGGCCCGCCCAGTCCCAAGCCCCCAGTCCCTTCCCGTCCGGACTCACCAGGGCTGCAGCAGATGCCGGCGGCGGCGCAGCGGCCCCCGCTCCCGCACGGCTTCTGGCCCGACTGGCAGGGCGACGGCAGGTAGTTCTCCTCCTGGCAGCGCAGCGCCTCGGCGGTGCCCACGAAGCAGCCCAGCTCGTCCCCGCAGCAGATGCTGGGCCCGAAGCAGCGGCCTTTGCCCCCGGGGCCGCAGGGGAGGCACTGGCGGGAGGGCAGGGGTGAGCCGGGGTCGGGGAGGGACCGGGCTGGGGCGGGAGACCCTGCGAGGCGAGGGCTGAGCCGGGCGGGAGAGGGTGGGGCTGGGGAGCGCCGGGGGATCGGGTCTCTCTGGGGCTGTTTGGGCCCCAAAAGCTGTCGATGGAGCGCGGCGAAATCTACTCGACTCCTCAGGTTCCCAGGCCAAGAGTGGCCGGAGCGGGGTCAGCGCGCAGAAGGGAGAGGCGGGGGCGGCCCTATGGCCGCAGGTCCCCCAGCCCTGATCGCCAGGGGACGCGGGCTGGGCGCTCACCTTGCGCACGTCGAGGTCCAGCACGGCCCTCTTGCCACCCAGGGGGCAGTTCTGGATGTAGCAGGCGGACGTCAGCGCCAGGAGGCCGAGCAGGCAGCAGGCGAGACTGGGTCCGGCCATGGTGAGAGCGCGCTGGGGTCCGGGGTCTGGCGGCTGCGGCAGTCTCTCCGCCCGGCCTTTTATGCCCCGGGCCCCCGCGGGCGGAGCAGTGTCTAAGAGGACCGCCGCATGACTGGTCACAGCGGGGCCGCTGCTGGGTCAGGCCCTGCGCCCCTGGTGCGCCCCCCTCATTTGCAAGGGCCAGACGCAGGTCAAGGTCACCGCATTAAGCTAACGGCTAATGGACTGAAGATGATAGAGAGTGCCACTCGGGGAAGGAAGCAGCTCTGAGAAAGGAGACTGTGCAGTGGCCTGGGCCCTAGGGTGGGCCAGGGAGTATGGGGGCTGCATGGGGTCCCACCAAGAACACAGAGCCCACTCCCAATACTTTGGGGCAGGCGGTCAAAGCAGACATTACGGCCTCTCTAGGCCGGAAGAGAGGCCAGCAGGACTCCCCATCTGCCCTCTTGGCCAGAGCACCCTAATTCCCCTTTGCAAAGAAGTTCTCTTCCTGCACCCAAATTTTCTGGAACCCCATCTCTGCTCACCACACCAAATTCCATTCCCCTGCACCAGGAACTTGAACAGGAAAAGATTTTATTTTCTCTCATTTCTAACTGAAATTCAGCCTTTCCTTCAACAGTGAGATAGGCAACAAACCACAGGGGAAAGTGCAATACCTGTGGCTTTGTCACCAAAACGGCAGATACCCTCCTATCCCATCACGGCTACTACAAATGGCTCTAGGAGTGCCCATCGTGGTGCAGCGAATCCGACTAGGAACCTCCGTATGTCGTGGGTGTGCTCCCCCCCCCAAATGGCTCTAAAGGTCAGACTCACCAGCGCTTTGAAATTATGGCAATTATAGTACCTGTCACTGGATCTTTTTTATCTATTGTATATGGAGGTTCCCAGGCTAGGGGTCTAATGGGAGTTGTAGCTGCCAGCCTACACCACAGACACAGCAACATCAGATCTGAGCCACGTCTTTGACCTACACCACAGCTCACGGCAAAGCCAGATCCTTAACTCACTGAGCAAGGCCAGGGATTGAAACCGCAATTCATGGTTCCTAGTCAGATTTGTTTCCTCGGCGCCGCATCGGGAACTCTGCATTTGTACAGTGTCTTAAAATGAAAATAATTAAAATATCAGAAAGACAGAGCGCCTCAGCAGAAGGGCTTTGGTCGGTGTTGTCACGACCAGGGAGGCGCTCCGCGTGGACTCGCCTTCAGGAAGGGACTTGCCACCAAGCTGCTGGGAGAGTGGTCGGCAGACAGCCTTTGTCTGATCCAGGGCCTGCCTCAGCTACAGAGAGCCTCCTAACCAAAGGTCATGGTCACACCTGTCTCCAGGGGCCCACATCCAATGACTGGCCCATTTTGGCCCAAGGCTGGACAACTCTGAAGGACTGTTTCAGCTTCAGACTTCCTTATGGAGTCAGCTGAGGCTCTGCCCAGTTCTGTTTCTACTCCCTCCCTCCCTCAGGCAGGGGTCCCAAGGGTCCTTGGTAGCAAGCGTCCTACATGTTCAACTCCATCTCAGTCTGCTCCCTGGGGAACCCAACTTGCAGTGGGAAAGAATGAGGTCCCTTTCAGCCCTGGGAGAGGAGCCTGGCCGTCCTAGCCTCCTCGGCGCTCTTGTCACCACGTGCCCCACCCCCTACCACCAAGGAGGGAGCTGAGGCTGCTGGGCTGAGCGGGTCAGGCTGACCTGGATTACCAGTCATAGCTGGCCTTGTCTCTCACCCAAATCAGCTCATTGGCATTGCCAGGCTAGAAGGCCAAGGGCTTGACCCCAGAGGCAGCCCCAGAAAGCCCTCTTCCGCTCCCTATGTGGGCACGCTGACCTCACCCTGAGTTAATACATGCACATAGATTACTTTAGCCTAATGGCCCCCACAGAGCTGGCGTTCCATGTTCCATCACCTGTTTAACAATTGCCATCTGAAGTTGCACCAGGTCCCAGTACAGAGGCTCGGAAATACCAGCGAACCAGAGACAACAATCCCAGCCCCGGAGGTCCTATTGTGGCTCAGTGGTAACGAACACAACCAGTAACCATGAGGATGCGGGTTCAGTCCCTGGCCTGGCTCAGTGGGTTAAGGATCCAGTGTTGCTGTGAGCTGTGGTGTAGGTCGCAGACTCGGCCTGGATCCTGCATTGCTGTGGCTGTGGTGTAGGCCAGCAGACACAGCTCCGATTTGACCTCCCGGCCTGGGAACTGGGAACTTCCATATGCCATATGTGTGGCCCTAAAAACAGCCACAAAAAAATAGGAAGGACATTCACCTATTATCCCACAGTTTCTGCAGGTCTGGGCACAGCTCACCTGGGTCCTCCGCTCAGGGTCTCAAAGGGCTGCAGTCAGAATGTCAGCCAGGCTGCATTCCTTTCTGAAGCCTGGGAATCTGTTGGCAGAATGCATTCCCTTGCAACTGTAGAATTTATGGTGCTTTTCTTCTTCAAGGCCAGCAACAAAGAGAGAGTCTCTGGTGCTACAAGCCTCTAAGTGCAGAGAATTTTCTTGTTATGTTTTATTTATTTAATTTTTTTGGCTGCATCTGTGGCATGTGGAAGTTCCCGGGCTAGGGATCAAACTCATGCCATAGCAGCAACCCAAGCCATTGCAATGGCAATGCCAGATTCTTAACCCAGTGCATCACAAGGGAAACCCGAGAATCCTCTTTTTAAAGGGTTCACCTGATTAGGCCAGGCCCACCACAAAATCAAACGGATTAATTTGGATAATTGGGCCCTTAATGACATCTGCAAAATCCCTTCATCTTTACCATGTAATATAGTATGATCATGGGCTTACTTTTGCCATATTCTTTGATTGGTTAGAAGAAAGCTAGAGGTCATACCCATATGCAACAAGAGGAGATGACACAAAGGTGTGGATACTGGGGACAGGAATCACAGGGGCACACATTTTAGAATTCTGAAGGGAGACTATTCTAGGCAGGGGAAAGAGCAAGTGCAAAGGTCCTGAGGTGGGAATGACTGACATGTTCAAGGAAGAGCAAGAAGGCCAGTGGGACTGCACCAGAGTGACTGAGTCCTGAGGTCAGAATGGGGACCTGGGACTGGGTCACATAGGGCCAGATGATATGCAGAACCAGAGAGGGTTCTGAACAGAGGTGTGATGTGACTGGGTTTATGTGTTATTAGCACAACTTTGGATATTGTGTAGTGAAAAGTCTGTGGGAAAAAGTGGAAGCTGGAAAGAGGAGGGTACTGCAGCAATCCCTGTGGAGGATGATGGTGGGCTGGGCCAGGGTGGTGGGGTGCATGGGGGGGGAGAAGTGACCCAGTTTTGGGTGTGTTTTTGCTTGTTTTGCAGAAGTTCCCGGGCCAGGGATGGAACCCTTGCCACAGCAGTAACCAGAGCCACAGCAGTGACAATGCTGGATCCTTAACCCATTGAGCCACCAGGGAACCTCCTGGGTGTATTTAGAGGGAAGTGCCAATTGGGGTTTGTTGATGGGTTGGATATGGGTGGAAGAGAAAAAGAGGAGTCGAGATGACTTTTGGTCTGAGCAGTGGGAAGGATGGAGCTGCCATCAGCTGGGATGCAGGCCCTGAGGGTGGCACAGATTTGGGTTGGGAAGAGCAGGAGCTCAGTGCGGACACAGGACCTTTGGGATGCCCATCACATTTCCAAAGGAGACTGTGAGCAGGCATTTGGGTTTAAGAATCTGGAACTCAGGAGTGAGGGCTGGGCTACAGACACACAGGTATGGAAATCATCAGTACTGATATTTAAAGGCACAGGCCTGATCAAGATCACTTAGGGAGAATGGACTGAACTCTGAGTAAGGTCGGAGAAAACACAAGTATAAAGTGAAGACAGGGTGTTCCCTTCCGTGGCTCAGCGATTAACGAACACAACTAGGATCTGTGAGGATGTGGGTTCGATCCTTGGCCTCGCTCAGTGGGTTAAGGATCTGGCATTGCCATGAGCTGTGGTGTAGGTCACAGACGCAGCTTAGATCTGGTGTTGCTGTGGCTGTGGCGTAAGCTGTAACTCTGAATGGACCCCTAGCCTGGGACCCTTTATATGTCACGGATGAGGCCCTCAAAAGCAAAAAAAAAAAAAAAAAAAATGAAGATTTCGAGGAAGAAATGATCAGCTGTGCCAAACGCTACTTCATATGAAAGTTGAACAATTCCAATAAGGTATCATTTATATGTCATAAAATTCACCCATTGCAAAAGGAGTTTGATGATTTTTAGTAGTTATGCAACCATCACCACAACCCGATTTTAGAAATGCTTCCACCCCAGAAAATGTCCCTCATGCCTGTTTGCCATTACTCCCTACTCCCATCCTCGGCCCCAGGAAACTACTAATGTAGTTTTACGTTTTCTAGAATGTTCCTGTAAATGGAACCATATGGTATGGTATGTAAGTTTTCTTTTCTTTTTTAGGGCCCCACCAGTGACATACAGAGGTTCCCAGGCTAGGGGTCTAATTGGAGATGTAGCTGCCGGTTTATACCACAGCCACAGCAACTCCAGATCCGAGCCACATTTGCAACCTACACCATAGCTCACAGCAACACCAGATCCTTAACCCACTGAGCAAGGCCAAGGATCGAACCTGCAACCTCATGGTTCCTAGCCAGATTCGTTAACCACTGAGCACCAACGGGAACTCCAAACTCCAGTTTTCTGACTAGATGACCAGGAAGGAAGGCCCGTAGAAGCTAGAAAGTATTAGGGAGACTGCTGAGAGTAAGGAAATGAAGAGAGAAGTTGGGTATGAACTCAACCCAACTTAGAGATGAGTTGGGCTCATCTCTAAGTTTCATAAGCAGATGTGAGTCTATTAGATATGGTACAGGATTTAGCATTCAGCTAGACCCACAGTGCAAATCCAAGACCACTCGGTAAAGTGGGCTGATCCACTCAAAGCACTGCAAATGCTTTGAAAATTGGACAAACATGCAGTCCCCACTGGGGAACAAGAGGATTGGTGGTATCTCTGGAATGCTTGGGACACAGGTTTGATCCCTGGGCCAGCACAGTGGGTTAAGGAGCCAGCATAGGTCGCGACTGCAGCTCAGATCTGATCCCTGGCCCAGGGAACTCCATATGCTTGCAGGCGGCCTCTCCAGCCCCCCAAAATAAGAAAAAAAAACTGAACAAACATTAAAACCATAGCCTGCAGAAGGCAGGTCAGAATTTATGACCTGAACCTAACCTGGTCAACTGTTTGCTAAAACAAACAAACAAGCAAAAATTTTTAGGATTTAAACAAAACCTAGAATCTCATAACACAATATTCAAAACAGCAAGATAAAATCCAAAATTATTTGGCCTATGAAGAACCAGGAAAATCTCAACTGGCAAAGGAAAAGACAATAGATACAAGCAACGAAATGACACAAATGTTGGGATTATCAGAAAAAGATATTTTTAAAAAGTCTACAAATAATAAATGTTGGAGAGAGTGGAGAAGAGGGAACACTCTTACACTGTGAGTGGGAATGTAAAATTGGTGCAGCCACTATGGAGGACAGAACGGAGTTCCTCAAAAAATTAAAACTAGAGTTGCCGTAGATCAAGCATATAATCAGAGAAAACTCTAATTTGAAAAGATACATGCACCCAACGTTCATAGCAGCACTTATTAAATAGACAAGACATGGAAACATCCTAAACGTTCATTGACTGATGAATGGATAAAGAAGATGTAGTATATATATACTGAGTGGAATATTACTCAGCCATTAAAAATAATGGCATGCTATTTGCAGCAATGTGGATGGACCTAGAGATTATCATACTAAGCAAAGTAAGTTAGAAAGAGAAAGACACCTTGTTTAAAATATATATTCATAGGAGTTCCTTGGTGGCCTAGTGGGTTAAGGATCTGATGTTATCATGGCTGTGATTTGGGTCACTGCTTGTGGCAAGGGTTCAGTTCCTGGCCCTGGAACTTCTGTATGCTGTGGGCAAAACCAAAAAAATAAATAAAATATACATTCTTTAGGAAAGCATATGGAACACACTGACCAACAGACTATATTGTGGGCCATAAAACAATATCTAATTGTTTACAACATAATAATTCTAATTAGAATCCCAGCAAGAGGTGTTCCCCCGTGGCTCAGCAGGCTATGCATAACTAGTATCCATGAGGATGCGGGTTTTATTCTAGGCCTCACTCAGTGGATTAAGGATCCAGTGTTACTGTGAGCTGTCGTGTAGGTCATCCAAAAGAACTGAAAGAATGGTGTTGAAAAGATATGTGTATACCCATGTCCACAGCAACATGGTTCACAATAGCCAAAGGGGGAAGCAACCCAAGTGTCCATGGATACCAATGGGTAGACAAAATGCGATATATACATACAGAGGACTACCATTGTATTTCAATATTGGATCAATACAACCAAAAAAGGAAGGAGATACTGACACATGATACAACACAGACAAACCTGGGTATGTTAACCATGGATAATGTTAAGTGAATAAGCCAGTCACAAAAAGGCAAATACTGTATGAATTCACTTATATGAGATATCTAGAGTAGTCAAATTCATAGAGACAGAAAGTAGAATGGTGGTTGCTCGAGGCTGGAAGGAGGGGGAAATAGGAAGTTGATTTCTTGGGTTGATCATGATATTATGGTTATTTTGGAAAATGACCTTTAGTTTAGTTAGAGATGAAAAGTGTTATGATGGATACAATGCGTTTTCAAAGGAGAAGCAGAGAGACAGACAGCAGTTGCACAGAAAACAACAGACTTAAGAGACGGGGTGGTGTCAGAGAAAACAGACTGAGAGAACAACTACCTAGGTTCCTGATGCCTTTCCTTTCATTTCTTTGTAAAATAATGTAATCAAATTTACCAACTTATCTTTCATTTTTGAAGGCCCTCTGTCTTGATGAGACTGCCCTCTGCCTTGATGAGACTGCCCTCTGCTGGATATAAGGGTAATTGCAGAGTGAATCTTCGCTTCCTCTGGTAATTGATTTCCAATTTGATGGTATTTAGCACATAATTCTTTTTCTTTAAATTAAAACATTTTTTTCCTTTTTCTTCTTTTTATTGCTGCACCTGCAGAATATGGAAATCCTTAGGCCAGGAGTCGAATAAGAACTGTGGTGAGGCCTACGCCACAGCCAGAGCAACACTAGATCCGAGATGAATCTGTGATTTATGCCACAGCTTGTGGCAACACAGGATCTTTAACCGACTGAGTGAGGCCAGGAATCAAACGCACATTCTCACGGAGACAACACTGGGTCCTTAACCCGCTGAGCCACAATGGGACACAATGGGGACTCCAGCACATAATTCTTTTGAGGAATCATCATTTTATTTCATGGTATGAGTTCGAAGCCACTCTCTAGTTTCACTAGAAAATAGCATTGATGGGGGGACTTCCCGTGTGGCTCACAAAAAATAGCATTGATGGGAATTCCTGCCGTGGCTCAGCAGAAATAAATCTGACTAGTATCCATGAGGACGCGGGTTCAATTCCTGGCCTCGATCAGTGGGTTAAGGATCCGGTGTTATTGTGAGCTGTGGTGTAGGTCAGCAGAAGCGTCTTGGATCTGGTGTTGCTGTAGCTGTGTAATTAAAAATTAATTTATTTTTAATTGAAGTATAGTTGATTTACAATGTTGTGTTTCAGGTGTACAGCAAAGGGATTCATATACATACATACATATATCGAACATATAAAGAACAAATACATATATTTATTTGTACATATACAAAAGAACATGTAAAGAACATTTATATATGTTCTTTTTAGATTCTTTTCCATTGTGGGTTATTGCAAGATACTGAATATCTTCCCTGTGCTATAGAGTAGATCCTTGCTATTTATCTATTTCATATACAGTAGTGTGTATCTGTTAATCCCAAACTCGTAATTTATCTCTCTTCCTACCCCTATCCCCTTTGGTAACCATAAGATTGTTTTAAACCTTTGTGCGTCTGTTTGTTTTGTAAATAAGTTCATCTGTATCTTTTTTTTTTTAAGATATAAGTGCTATCATATGATATCTTTTTTTCTTTTTTCTTTTCCTTTTTTTTTTTTTTTTTTTTTTTTTTTTTTTTTTTTTTTTTTTTTTTTTTTTTTTTTTTTTTTTTTTTTTTTTTTTTTTTTTTTTTTTTTTTTTTTTGCTTTTTAGGGCCACGCACGCGGCATATGGAGGTTCCCAAGCTAGGGGTCTAATCAGAGCTACAGCTGCCAGCCTACACCAGAGCCACAGCAACGCCAGATCTAAACCGCATTTGTAACTTATACCACAGCTCATTACAATGCTGGATCCTCAACCCACCGAGCAAGGCCAGGGATCGAACCCGCAACTTCATGGTTCCTAGTCAGATTTGTTTCTGCTGCGCCATGACAGGAACTCCTGGAAATCTGGTATTTAAAAAAATTTCCTAAGTGCTGAATGCTACAGGCAGCAATATTCAGAGGAAAAAAAACATGTTCTTTCACACAAGGATGTGACAATCCTGATAATGATGATTAAAAGAGATATAGAGAAACTAGAACATACTCTCATACCATGCACAAAAATAAACTCAAAATGGCTTTAAAGACTTAAATGTAAGACAAGACACCATTAAACTCCTGGAAGAAAACATTGGCAAAACATTCTCTGACATCAACCTTACAAATGTTTTCTCAGGTCTGTCTCCCAAAGCAACAGAAATAAAAGCAAAGATAAACCAATGGGACCTAATCAAGCTGACAAGCTTTAGCACAGCAAAGGAAACCAAAAAGAAAACTAAGACAACTTACAGAATGGGAGAAAATAATGTCAAATGATGCAACTAACAAGGGCTTAATCTCTAAAATATACAAACAACTTATGCAGGTCAATGGCAAAAAAGCCAACAACCCCATTGAAAAATTGGCAAAGGACCTGAACAGAAGTTTCTCCAAAGAAGATATGCAGATGGCCAATAAGCACATGAAAAAATGTTCAACATCACTGATGATTAAAGAAATGCAAATCAAAACTACAACGAGATACCACCTCACACCAGTCAGAATGGCCATCATTAATAAGTCCACAAATAACAAATGCTGGAGGGGGTGTGGAGAAAAGCAAACCCTCCTGCACTGTTGATCGGAATGTAAGCTGGTACAACCACTATGGAAAACAGCATGGAGGTACCTTAGAAAACTCTACATAGAATTACCATACGACCCAGCAATCTCACTCTTGGGCATATATCCGGACAAAAATCTCCTTGAAAAAGACGCTTGCACACGCATGTTCATTGCAACACTATTCACAACAACCATGACATGGAAACAACCCAAATGTCCATCGATAGATGATTGGATTAGGAAGATGTGGTATATATAGACAATGGAATACTACTCAGCCATAAAAAAGAATAAAACAATGTCATTTGCAGTAACATGGATGGAATTAGAGACCCTCAAACTGAGTGAAGTCAGAAGGAGAAAGACAATTACCATATGATATCACTTATATCTGGAATCTAATATACTGCACAACTGAACCTTTTTACAGAAAAGAAAATCACGAACTTGGAGAACAGACTTGTGGTTGCCAAGGGGGTGGATGAGGGAGTGGTATGGTAAGGGAGTCTGGGGTTAATAGTTGTAGGCTATTGCCTCTGGGATGGAAAAGCAAGGAGATCCTGCTGTATAGCACTGGGAACTATGTCTAATCACTTGTGATGTATCCATATATGTATGTGTAACCAGGTCACCACGCTGTGCAGCTGGAAAATTGACAGAAATCTGTAAACCAGCTAAAATGGAAAAAAAAAGTAAAAAAAATGAGATGTAAAAGAGCTGCCTATAAATTGTTTTTAAAAATACATATTTTTGGAGTTCCCGTCGTGGCTCAGTGTTAACGAATCCGACTAGAAACCATGAGGTTGTGGGTTTGATACCTGGCCTCACTCAGTGGGTTAAGGATCAGTGTTGCTGTGAGCTGTGGTGTAGGTCATAGACGCGGCTTAGATCTGTTGCTATGGCTGTGGCGTAGGCCAGTGGCTACACTCCAATTTGACCTCTAGCCTGGTAACCTCCATATGCCATTGGTGTGTAGCCCTTAAAAATAAAAAATTAAAAAAAAAAAAAAAGGATCCAGAATTGCTGCAGGTGTGGTGTAGGTCGCAACTATGGCTCAGATCTGATTCCTGGCCCGGTAACTCCATACGTTACAGGGTTCCCTGCTGTTTTTGAGCAAGACTGCCCATCAAGTTAACTATCAGGATTCTAATGGATATTAGGCATCCTTCTGTGGGGCATCATATAACTGCATCCTGGACTGGGTGTGATCTGACAGTTTACAATCCACTAGATGCAGGTACAGAGGGGACTGGGCTTGAGTTAACCCTGAAGGTACTAGTAAATTGACTATTTGTGCCTAAACCAGTAAGATGGCTGTGGGAGGAGAACAAAAATGTTGAAGGTTGGTTTACAGGAAGCTCTGCATGATATACTAGCATCAGCAGTGAATTCTAAGGAGTCACAGCCCCATGGAGGACACTAGTGAAGGTAAAACTAGTTTCAAGAAGGTATGACACTGGTCTCCTGTACCTGAGGACAGACAGCTTGTCTGGATCCCGATAGAGGCGCAGGGACTTGGCAAGAATGAAACTTGACTTTCCAAAACAAGCCCAATGTCTCATATGAAAGCTCACTCAAGGCTTCCACTGCAGGGTACCAGATGGCCCATTCCTCACAACAAAGCACAAGGCCGAGGGCACAATCAATGGTCCACAATGTGTGCCCATTGGCTTTCACCCCAGAAATTACACCAAGCACCTGAAATCCAGGACTCCACTGAACTATACCCGGACTCAGTGCCAGGGAAGTTATTAACAGCCTGAGGAGGGAAGCCGTTGCTCTCAGGGTGTAGTACTTGGGGAATGGGTCCCAGGCACTATGATAATCGCTGGCCCTTTGGTTTTGCACCTCTATTACCTGCTTCCCTACTTGAATGTGAGCGATTGTCCGTTTATATTCCCTAAAAGGTTTTCATTCCTTGAGGGTCCTAAGACCCCAGCTACAACATGGGAGTTAGGGAAAGAAGCTAGATTCTGTTTTTTCCTCTGGTGGTATCTGGGCAAGTTCCAGTGAATGATGGCAAAGGGTCATTAAGCTCTGGCTCAGAGAAACATTTCTCTTCCTAATCCTAGATGCCCCTTGAGGGCCTACATCTGAATCAGGGCCATGTAGCTGAACTTTAATCACAAGTACTTCTAGTTCCCATAAGGTTTACTCCAAGTGCTTGACAAGTCACGCTAACCTTATAAAAGTCAACCAAGACCTTGCCATCACCAGTCTGGTGTGTGGTCTAAGAAAGATGGCACTGCTGGTATAAATGCAGTCACTAAAGTCAAAGGTGGAGAGACCACTGGAAGAAATGGGGTCTTCTTGCCTCCATGTCTTGGGCACACAAGACCTTGGCCAGTAAAACCTAGGGTCAAGCAGAAAAATGCCTTTGGCCAACAGTTACTTTGTGTCTCAGTTACCTGCTCCCGGTTGAAGCCTGAAAATCCTAGATCAGAGGGTCAGCAAACTTCTGTAAAAAGTCATATAACATTTTAGACTTTGCAAGTCATTATCTCTGCCGTAACTACTCATCTCTGCCATTGTAGTGTGAAAACAATGACTAGGTGTAGCTGTGTACCAAAAAACTTTATTTACAAAAAGAAGTAATGGGCCAGATTTGGCCCGAGGACTGCAATTTGCCAACCACTGTCCTTGATGATACTCAGGAGATGACCTGACTGCCCAAGGGGACTATGGCCTAATCTGCTCCTCTGTAAGATGGAAACTTCTAAGGTCTGGTGCTTGGCTGAGAATCATACATGGATATAGAACACAGCACTGTGGTGAGAATTTCTAAACCAACTGGTGGGTGCTAAGGCTCCAAAGTGAGGGTTGCACTGGAATACGTAGAGCCTCCTCCTTTGTAAGAAACACCAACGGCTTTATTCCAGATCAGGTACAACACTCCAATCGCTCCCCACCCCCAACCCCGCCATGGTTCCTGGGTGGGCACTGTCCTTACTAGGTCCTTATGAGCCCTTTTGCTGTGGCCTGACCACCAGCCCCTCTCTGGTGATGGCCCAGTTGTAGCTCTTTGGGGAGTCCAGTGCTTCTTCCACCCGTGCCTCCAGGTTCTCTCGGGTGATGAAGGATTTTGCGTCCTCCTATTGGAAGAGAGAAAGCCAGCTGAATGGGAGCCCCCAGCACACACCTGCTGGCTTTAGCCTACTGAGGGCAAGGCTCCAGCTTCCCTGTGGGAAAGATGTTTGGTCCAGGTCCTCTCTGAGTGCCCCACTCACTTTCTAGTGGAAGAACACCAGGCATCTTTCTTAGATAATCATGCCTTGGAGACTTTGGCCAAAACCCAGGTACACCAGCCGTGACAATCCACTGGGTGGAATCAGTCCCTCAGTGTTGTCTGGGTCTCCCAATTTCTCTCAAACTGACCTTCTCCCTCTATAATTTAAGTCTCATCCATTCCCACTGGGTCATTTCTTTTTTCTTTTTTTGTCTTTTTGGGGCTGCACCTGCTCTTAGGTCCCACACCCAACATCCTAGCCCAGAACGTTTAACCCTTCAGTGTCTTTTTTACCCTTATGGCAAAATGCAAACTTCCTGAGGAACACTGCACTGTCAACTCTCACCTTCGGGTTTTTCTGACAGACACTCACCCTGCACTCCATCTCTCCTTAAAGCCTCACCTGCTACTCCCCCCTCAAGACTCAAAGCCACTGTGTACGAAACCGGTGGAGTTCTCGGGCTGCAGCCCCGCCCTCGGGAGATGGGACCCACCTGAAGTTGCAGTACTTCCCGCTGCTTGAGCTCCACCCAGGCCTGCGCCTCTTGGGCCTGCCGGGTCGCCTCCTCCGCCTGCCGCCGCTCCTGCTCGAGTGCCTCCTGCCGCAGCCTGGCTATCCTGGGAGGGACGAGAGGCCGAGGCTGAGCGTGGCTGGGGGTCTCCCGGACAGGCCAGGCAGCCCGGCCCCGCCCCGCCCCACCCCACCCCACCCCACCCCACTCACCGCAGCTCGTGCAACCGCTGGTTCTCCGCCTGGTTCCAGGCCATCAGCTCGCGATGCTCGGCAGCGTCCTCCTGCGCTTTGCGCTCTGCCAGGACCCCGGCCCGGGCCTCATGCAGCTTCTTGCGCACCTCAGACAGGAACTCCAGCCTGGGCGGAGACGCACCCAAAGTTGGCAGTCTCTTCGCCCGCACGCTCACCCGCCCCAACACACAGCCCGGATGGCGACGACCACCGCTTTCCCCTCCGTCCCACATACCTGAGGGCGCGCACTGTCTGACGATACTGCCGGTAACGCTCGGTCAGCACGAAGAACTCCGTAGGATCCACCGCGGGCGGAGTCGCCACGCGTCCGACTTTGGACTTGGCCGGCGGGTCGTGGCGGGTCTTGCGGCCACACGCAGGGAGTAGAAGGGGGGCCGGGAGACGGCCCGCAGGCCGCAGACCCAGGGAGCTTAGCGCGCGCAGCATGGCGAAACAGCCCCGCCTCCGAGCCGCAAGGCATCACGGGGGCCCGGAAGTGGGCGCGAAGCGCCACGGGACGCGTAGTCCGGAGGTTCCACCCCACCCCCTCAGGAGCCCGCTGACATCTGAGGCCGCCCTCGCCTTCTGTGTCCTCCCTGCTGGGTCCGGTCCCTCCCTGCTGGGTCCGGTCCCTGACCAGCGTGTCTCCAGCCCCACGCGGGAATGGGTCTCAGTGGGGGTGGAAGAGAGGGCACAAACGAAAGAAGATGCAAAAACTTCGGGAACGTCACACCTTTATTGGAGGGCAGCGGGGAGCGGCGGTCGTGGTCGGGTCTGTGGGAAGAAGAGGCGGTCATTCCACTGGACGCTCTGGTCACCTGACGCCGAGCAGCGGCCTTGCCGACGCCTTCCTTTCCTTTCCTCCCCTTCCCCTCCCAACTAGGCCCCGCTGCGTGGGATCGGCTGCCGGCCGGCCTGTGTTCCCCGCTCCCGCTTCTTGCGGACGCACTCTGGCCTCCTAGAGGACCCATTGTGCAGCTTCTCCAGGTTCGTGGGCGTGGAGGTGTAGCCCACCTTAAACCTGAACTCCCACCAACTTTTATTAGGCGATGCGGTTTTGCCTTATAGGAATTTACTCTTTCTCCTTTAGTTACGGTGCTCCCATGGGGAACTTAAAAATACAATTTGTAAGATAGTAATAAACCACCTTCCTACACCTGTTTTTTGCTATTGGCCTTGGGGAGCTCTGAGTCAGTCCTAGTGCAGTATCAGTGACCACCTGGTTTTCAGGGCCCTACAGCTAAGTCTGAGGTCCCACCCCTCACGTCTTTCCACTGGCTGCCGGACTGAGCACCTGCAGACACAGTGGTTTCTTTTGACTGTTAGGAAGTCTGGGGAACCTCATTACAGCCACAGTCTTATTTATGGAGGTTTTTAGTAACCTCCTACTCTGCTAGTAACTTATTTGCCTTAATCTAACATAGTATCTCATCATAAATTGTCTAGAATTTTGGGGTACTGAATAACAGATGGCACCAACAGCTGTGCCAAGGGACATCTCAGTGGTATCTTGTTCCTACCATCCCCACCTCCAAGGCCAGTGCTGGGGGTCTTGCACCCTACTTACCAGCAGTGTCTGCACAAGGTGCTGCTTCCCACGGAGGAGCCACTGGACCGCGGTCTTGCCCTCCCAGGGTACAGTGTCCTCAGGGGGAGCCAGGGCATTGCTTGGGAGGCCATGAGCAATTTGGCCTGGGCTGCCTGCTGCAGTGCCCAGAACCCTTCCTTAGAAGGTAACTAAGCCTGCAGCCTGTTTCCCCCGCTTCCCCCCACCTCCCGGTGGGCACACCAAGTTCAAAGTAGGCAAAAGAGCCCCAGCCAGCACCTTCTTCCCACTTAAGCTGGAGATCCTTCAACCCACCTGGGGGCCTAGGATCATGCTGGGGTTCCTGGGATGAGCTGGAGGCTCGCTTTCCTCCAGGGTACCAGCCATGGGACCAGTGCTGAGCCTTCGAGGGTCCAGGATGCGTGGTCAGCAGCAGCAGCAGCAGCAGCAGGAGGCCTAGCCCAACGCTGGTCATGGCAGGGCTGCCCCCATGGACAGTAGACAGCACTCAAGGAGTCTGACACTCCCATACACACCCCCTTTCTCTTCCTTCAGGGTCCCCTTGGACAACTGGCACTTCAGGGGCAGCTTTAGTGTCTCCTAATGTCCTCTCTTCTGCTGTTACTCCTCATCCCAGACTACGGCGGTCCAGATCCTTGAGGTCTCCCGGTAACCAGCCTTCTCCCAGAGCCCCCCAGGAAACAGAGGCTCCCAGCTTTGCCGGCTGAGGGCCCTCCCCAGTAGGTCAGGCCCACATTTTCTCCCTTCAGGGATTCCAGAAGTGAGAGAAATTTGGAGAGGGGGTACAGACTTTGGTCAGGGGAGTTCTCCAAGAGACAGGCAGCAATGTAGGGGTACTTGGGCACCCGTGCTGGGGGACCTGATTGACAGTCCCCCTGCCCCTTTTCTGTGGGTTGCATGGCAATTAGGGATGTGGAATGGATGTGTGGTGGTTACAGGGGCAAGTGCTTCCTACCGCTTGCTCCTCTCATGCTAGGGAAGGGCAGCAGGCACAGGAATAGCGTTGTTGGGGAGCGAAGTGGGACAGGGGGCTTCTCTGGGCATGGGTCAGGGGTAGAGGGACGGGGAAGAGGAGCAGTGTGCCACGCACCCAGAATGGAACTCCATCCCGGAACCCCAGCCTTTGGGGAGGGCAGCCTTTCCACTCACCAAAGGAGAGCTGTGGATGAAGTGGCTCCTTGGGGTGGCTCTCCAAGGTTGCAGCAGAACCAGCCAGCCGGCCCCAGGCTTTATTGATGAAGTAGTTCCACCCCCACGGGCTCCAGTGACGTCTCAAAGCGGGGAGGGGGAGCAGCTCGCCACCAGCCCCCTTCCCTTCCCAGTATATGTTCAGCTGCTGGCCCTGGGGTCACCGGGCAGATGCTCCCTCCTCACATCTGAGATCCGGTCACAGGACTCCTGCTTAACCTGGCCGGCCCCTTTGGTCTTATCTTCCCACTTCCCTGGCTGCATTCTCAAGATACTGCCCTTAGGTCTTCAGAACGCCTTCAGAGCCCTGACCCCCAAAATTGTCGCCCTAAGAGAGGCGATGCTTGAGGTCTCCTTGAGTCCCACTAGCTCAGGGCACTCCCTGGTACAAACAGAGGGTGTCTGAGAGTGGTGAGCCCAGCAGCCCGTTAAAAGGTCTGGGGAGTTATGACTGCCCTTCCTGTGGGCTTGTATGCCGACCTGTAAAATGGGTTGTGGCCATGGCCCTCATCTACGCACCTGGCTGCCAGGGCTAGGTCACTCCAGGTGGAAGCAGATACGCTCAGGCCTCTTCTCCAAGCCAGCCCATGACAGGGGGGCGGTGCAGCCTCTGTGGGTCTTTGAGCAGGAGGTAGGAATAATTCGGCCCCTGAAGGTTTCAGCCCCTCCCCATCCTGTCCTCAGCCCAGGGCCATTCATGGATTTGGGTACGGTTGCCCTGGAAGGTTCTCATCTGCGTCAGCTCAGCTTTCTAACGCCAGTGATCAGCCTCTGGGGGGCAGAGGCCAGTTTATGGGGTTAATAGCCAATTTCCACCTTTGGACAGCAATCTGAACAGCAAACACAAGAGCCAGGGTTGGGCTGAACATCGTGATGGGCAATCATTGGGAGAGCAGGTGCGCTAGAGCCTGTGGCAGAGATGGGGGAGGGGTGGCACAATGGGCATCACAGTTGGTCTCGGGCACCTAGACTTCCACTGCCCAGGCAGGAGGCACATGTGAATCTCCAAACTGACGCACTTGGAATGAATGTTTGGACTATGTGATCAGTTAAATAATTTTGAGAAAGACTGTCCCTTCATATACTGGTTAACCAAGTAATTTTTAGGAAAACATTTGCTTTGTGGTTTAGTGAAAATGATTCTTTGGGTTCAGTAAACTAGTGTAGTTTTGGTTTGGGTTTACAGAATGTTTTATTCAAAGGCCCTCGTATTTACTTTGAAAGTGGAATGGGCTGTCTTTATTTTTTCTATAATTTGATTGTGGTTTTTCCTGAAAAATCCAAACATAACAAGTAAGCTTTCCAGGCGAATATCTGGTCCCTTTCTGGCAACATACTTAGCCTTTCAGGAATATTTGCCATCCCTTTCTAGACTATAAACTCTGGAATTCATCCTTGTAACCCTCTCAGCAGGGCACAGAACGCCATTTGTTCACCATTGAGCTCCAAATCATGCTTAGCCCCAAGGTGACATCGTTCCAGTCTGGGGGCTGCTGTAGTCAGCTGGGGAAGCAGAGGTTTTGAGTTGAATTCTCAGGGGCTGTCGGAGCACAGAGGGGCCTACACTTCTGAGCAGAGGCCTAGGTGAAGGATGGAGAGTTAGGTAGAGTCGTGGCAACAGGGCAGCAGTGGGTGCGCCAGGGCAAGGAAGAAAATGGAAAAGAGCCAACACAGGAACTGCCAGAGGATTTGTGGGGCTGGGGCTGGTGGGAGTGGGTATGGGGGCAGAGAATGCTGGAGGCTGCACATAAGGTCAGTGGGCTTCAGAGACTGGGTGAACCCAGTGGGGAGTCTGAGACTGGTGCCACTAGGCACCTGTGGAGTCACACTAGGAAGCAGGATATGTGGACCTGGAGCTCAGGGTCCGAGGAAGGCTGAGGGGCGACAACATACAGACTGCAGGAAGGCCTGCCTCTGGGGAAGGGGACTGTGGAGGAAAACCTAGAAATGAGGATAAGAGTGAGGAGGCAGTCACCACACTGAACCTCTGGGGCTCAGCACTGAGGATGAAGAGGTCAGAAAGGAATGTGTGGGAATGGAAGAACTTGGGCCTGGGCAAGTGCCTTTTTTTGAACAAAGGACAAGCATTTGGGGAAGGTGAGGGTAGAAGATGAAGGAAAACTCAGGTCAGCGCCCATCTGAAGAAGTGAGGCCAGAGTGTGGCAGGACCCAGAGGCTTGGGTGTGCACTGGGCACTGGACGCTACTCTTCCCCTCCTGAGAGATCTCAGCCCTGCTCTCGCCTGCCCCCCCGTCACAGCTGACTGGCTGAGGGGTGGGCACTGGAGGAAGTGGCCACCCCTGCCTTTCCCACACAGTTGTGCCATGTGAGTCTCAATATACTTCCCTCTGAGCCTAGACTCAACTCGACTCTAATCGGGTTTATGTCGCCTGTGACCACGTATGTGAGCCTGGAATAATACAGGAAAAGAGGTGGAGAGAGAAGGGCAGGCCATACCGTATAAGCTGAGGGAGAGAAGGGAAGCAAAGAGCAGAGATAATTCCTGCTTGAAGCTGTCTGGCAACCAGGTGATACTGAAAAATACTGGCCTACTTGCCAACCGGATCAGCACAGACCCCGGCTTAACACCAGCTCTGGCAAAAGGGGGAAGGCAGCCTGCTGGGAGGTGGGGAGGCGGTACAGGGTGTACGAATGCCTCCCCTGTGTGTTTACCGTGTGGTTTGCTGACCCAAGGCCTACTCTCCTCCATCTGCCTGGACTTGGTCACCCAGAGGCACCAGCATGTAGCTTGTGAGGAGACGGTCTTCTTCCTAAGATGGCACGCCTTTCCAGAACCTCCTTTGAGTCTTATCTTCGCTTAATTCATTCATGCTTTTTTTGTTTGTTTGTTTGGTTTTTCTAGGGCCACACCTACAGCATATGGAGGTTCCCAGGTTAGGGGTCGAATGAGAGCTGCAGCCACCGGCCTACACCACAGCCACAGCAACACAGGATCTGAGCAGTGTCTGTTACCTACACCAAAGCTCATGGCAAGGCCGGATCATTAACTCACTGAGCGAGGCCAGGGATCAAACCTGCATCCTTATGGATATTAGTCAGATTTACTTCCACTGAGCCACGACGGGAACTCCCATGCTTCTTTTAAACCCACTGACTTTTAGGAGTTCCCCGGTGGCTCAGCAGGTTAAGGATCCAGTGTTGTCACTACTGTGGCTCAGGTCACTGTGGTGGCTTTGATCCCTAGCCCTAGAACTTCTGTATGACATGGGTGTGGCCAAAGAAATTTTTTCTTAATTAAAAAAAAAAATAAAACTACTGACTTTTGGATTTATTTCCCCTTGGAGTACCTCACTTCCTACAGAAGGATCAGAGTACCTCTACTGACATACGCTACTCACCTCTTACAAGCGGTCTGTCACGGTGTCCCTGCAGAGATCTTGACTATGTGGTGCAGAACTTGGCTCCACCTTGTCTTTGTCTGCCTGTACTCTCTAGTGCTGCTCCACTCATCTTTCCTCCTTTTCAGACATCTACATTTCCAGCATTCCTTGAGTCCAGTTCAAGTCCACCTCCTTCAGGAAGCATCACTGATCTCTGAGCATGCCTTCTTGGAGCAGGCCGGGGTGCCACTTCCTAGTCCCAACAGCCTCTGAGGGGCCCTGGGCCCTCCCTGCTCCTCAGATAAAGGCTTCAAGGGCTGCATAGGCTCTCTCAGCCCTGCAGTGAGAGCCACGGCAACCTGTATCCTCTCCAGTTCCCATGAGCTGATCACGAGGATGCAGGGCCATAGACAGACCCACCCTGCTCCTCCTCTTAACTGTGCCCCCAACTAAAGACCACATTTACTAACACTCTTGGTAGCTCAGTGTGGTCTTATGACTTGGTTCTAGAGAATGGGATATGAGTGGAAATGAAAAGTGCAACTTCTGCTTCATGTCCTTGAAAATGAAGTTGCTTGCTCATGCTCTTTCAGCTTCTCCACGGGAAAAGAGAGTGACCTCAAACATGAAGTTGAGAACATCCTAAGGGACACTGGGACCATGAGATGGAGGACACTGGGTCTCTGAACTGGGCAGACCGTTACATGAGAAATAAAGGAACATCCACCTTATTAAGACACTCTAACATGTTAGGCTCAAAATCAAGTTGGAATCTAAGACTCCCTCCATTTTTGTCTCTGGATGGGAGGTGTTTCCACATAACAGTCCTGGAAATGAGGACAGATATGGAATAGAAGTTGTTTAGCACAGCAAGTGTAGATAGCAACGCTTACTCTGGACAGGGCAATGTGATCCACAGAGTTCTGCAGCAAAGCGTCAAGGACTGGAGAGGTCAAACTGACCTCAGCCCAAAGCTGAGCCGCCCTTCTCTTTTCCATGCGCCCTCACTTAGGGAAACAGTGAGGACCCTGGCCATCCTCCCCCAGGGAGCGAGCCTGGCTGGGACCACAGTACCAAAGATATGCTGGGGGTAAAGGAGGGTCCTGGTAACTGCCCAAGAACTAGAGGAGAAAGAGGTCAGGAAGACGGTGGCACTTCTGCAGCCAGCTGAGACAGAACAGTAACGACAGGCCCAGAAGAAGCCCGGCCCTGGTATGACTGCCCCGCCCCAGACAAAGGGAGAGACGTTTCCTCAGGGAGTCAAAGCTTTTATTACCTGATAATCCCTAGTGTGGTGCCAGAGGTACCGCTCTGGTCCCTTTACCGCCCACGGTGGGATGTGGGTGGTACGAGAAGGGGGCAGGAGTGGGGAGGGGAGAGATTATTTACAGAGCAGGGAGGGGACAATGGCCTGAACTGGGGGCACTGGGACAACCAATTTCCTCAAGAGCTCTGATAACGTTGTGCTTTTTTCCTTAGCTGATGCCTAAGTATCTGGAATGGGTTTTGTGTTTCTTCTTTAGGAAAAGATGTATAAACCAAAGAACACCAGAGCTCAGTCTCCAGGCAGAGGATTTCACGATATCAATCCAAACATCACACTATTTAATTCCCCAATAAAACATTGGAAAAAGGACTATCAGTGCTAACACATTTACATATAAAATCTCCACCTAATAGGTAATAGAAGCCTATGTACCAATTTCTAAAACAGTTATAAGATATATACACAATTTTGGGTATATTAACAAAACAGAATATTACAAAATATTAAAGGCAATTCTCCTGTCCATATGGCCGCATTGCCTCTTACTTGAAGTTGGCATAATCTGAGAATGCGTCAATATATTCCTGCACCACCTTGTAGCAGAATTCATACTGTTCCTGGAGAGTGAAAGGTGGGGGAAAAGGCCAGGGTTACTGAAGAGAGCAATGTACATGCAGCTCCTGACAGACCCATTTTTTAAAAATGGAAATTATGAGGAAATGAATGCTTCTGGATTTCCACCCGAGCCCTGATCTGCCTGCCAGAGTTCTGACAGCATTCCCCTCCTGGGCTGAGTGCAGCCACCTGCTACAGAGAGCAGCGACTGGACATGCAAATGGTGGTCCTAGGTCTGCAGACGTCAGACATGAGCTCATTTCCGCCCCCATACTCAGTGGTTACTGGTCATCTAGAGTGTAAAGGCGGCCTGAGCAGAAGAGAGGAGGCATAGCCTTCCACACATGGAGAAGGGGTGGGGGTGGGGGCACGTGGGCATCCCCTTCTAGCCCTCATGGAAGCCACCTGCATCTCTTAGTGGTGTGGGTCTGCGTGTGTCCCCACTGCTCTCCTGCCTCCCAAAGCTCACGCTGTTTGTCTGAGGCACTGTGGGGAAGGATGAGTCTGGTTACAGTCTTTTGACTACCAGACGGGGCCCTCAAAAGAGCCTCCCCCCATGCTGGCACTGGCAGAGAAGGACTGCAGATGGCGTGGCGGCATGGATAAAGACGCAGGGAGCATACCAGTGTCTGGACCATGTGTGGCCTCTGCAGCCGCAGGCTCTTCACGGTCTGGAAGACATCCAAAATCCCTTCCGCCTTCACTCGTTCCAGGACTGTGCTTAGGGCACAGAAGGTCCCTGTCCGTCCTGCCCCCGCGCTGTAACAAAGCAGATATATCTACTACACGTGCAATGGCTCTCTGTGCCAACATTGCGAGTAATAGCTGCAATGAGCAAAGAAAGGCTGAGGCTGGTGCTCCTGGGAAGGTCTTTCATCCCTGGAGCTACCAGGTGTGGGGACAGGAGCCCCGCACTCTGGGGAGGTGTGCGCACTTCCGCTGCCCTTCCTGCACGGTCCACTCTGCTTGCTGAGGGGCCCACTTACGGGCCAGTGGTGACGAACCTCAAACCCCACCCCTGACCCCTAGCACTGAGGCTTCGCTGTCCACCTACAAACAAGCCTGGGGTGCCTTGACCTGCTGCTCACTCATGTCAAGGGTTCTAGCCTTCTCTTTCCTGTCCCTCAGCCACATTCAGTTGCATGGTGCAGGGTAGGCAGAGAATCTTGGGTTCGCCAAGACAGGGTGACCAAGGGAAAGGAGCACGGGAGATTTAAAAGTGTGGGCTAGGAAGTGTTTATTTTGGGGTAGGTCAAAGAATCCTTTTAATTTGCCAATCCAATGAACTAAAAGCCATTTCTTATTGTTTTCATTCCCATTTCTCATATTGCTAATAAGGATTAGCAACTTCTCATGTTTACTGTCCATTTGCATTAGCTGATATACTTTGCCACTTTTTCTTTTTTTTCTTTTTTTTTTGCTTTTTAGGGCCACACCTGCATTATATGGAGGTTCCCAGGCTTGGGGTTGAATCAGAGCTACAGCTGCCAGCCTACACCACAGCAACACAGGATCCGAGCCGCGTCTGCGACCTATACCACAGCTCACAGCAACACCAGATCCTTAACCCACTGAGAGAGGCCAGGGATCGAACCTGCATCCTCATGGATCCTAACTGGGTTCGTTACCTGTTGAGCCACAAAGGGAACTCCCTGCCACTTTTTCTTCTTAAAAGCAGTTTTAAAATGATTAATTTTTATGTAGGTAATGAATTAGCATAGTTCAAACTTCAAAAAGGTCCAGAGAGCGAAAAGTCTCCTTCCTACTCCACTTCTTCCCCTGTCAGTTTTCCTCCTGGGAAACAGCCAACGTCATCAGGTCTTTATGTCCTTCCAGAGATCACTTACAATATACCCACATAAACTTATACATATTCTTTCTCTGTCTTCCACTGCTTTTCTTGCTAAGCAATAGATCTAGAGGGTATTTTCCATATCAGCACATAAACAGATTCCTAATTAACTTTCGGAATTTCTGTAGTAGGAGATACATCAGAGCTTACAGAACCAGTCCTCTATTAATACATGTTTAGATTATTTACCATCGTCTACCATTATAAGCAGTGCTTCAATTCTTGTAATTACATATTTATTTTGCCTTTTTTTCTTTGGTCTTTTTGCCTTATCTAATAAGGCCGCACCCGCGGCATATGGAGGTTCCCAGGCTAGGGGGTCTAATAGGAGCTGTAACTGCCGGCCTATGCCACAGCCACAGCGATGCGGGATCCGAGCCGCGTCTGTGACCTACACCACAGCTCATGGCAACGCTGGATCCTTAACCCACTGAGCAAGGCCAGGGATCGAACCCGCAACCTTATGGTTCTTAGCCGGATTTGTTAACCACTGAGCCACGACGGGAACTCCTGTTTTGGCCATTTGAAGAGCATGTACTGGATACCGTTTCCAGAAGTTTCATGATCATTTTTCTTTTCTTTCTTTTTTGGCTGTGCCCATGGCATGCACAAGTTCCTGGCAGGGATTGAACCTGTGCCACAGCAGTGACCCAAGCCCCAAGAGTGACAACAACGGATCCTTTAACTGCTAGGCCACCACGGAACTTCATCTTTTGCTCATTTTTCTATCTTCAAACCCAATTTGTAGGAATTTTAAGTATTTTCTTCCTCCCCCTTTAAAAGAGATTTCCCCCTCTATGATTATAAAAGCCACACTCATGGTAATTTTTTTTTTTTTTCCTAAAATGCAATCTCAAACGTTGTGTCCCACACAACCCCCCTCACTAGTCCCCTTACTATCTTCCTTCTATCAGTGACATCAGCCATTGCCCAGCCTCACACCTAGCAGACACCCTTGATTCCTCTTTTTTTCACAACTATGTTCCTAGTCTTGTTCATTTTTTTCAAACTGTTTTCAAAATAGTTGCCCTTTTCTCTTTTCCTGTGTTTCTTATGGAGGCCAGGCCCTCATTCCCACGTTGCCCAAGTGGTCTTCTTCACTGTCATTCTCCCCTGCTGCTCTCCTGTGCTCCATCACCACCTCAAATGCTCCCACACCCAATAGCCTAGCCTCAGGGAATGTGGTTCCCTTGCACTGGAAGTGTGAAGTTCAAGGCCAGGGGTCAAATCAGAGCTGTAGCTGCCGGCCTACACCACAGCCATAGCAATGCCAGATCTGAGCCGCATCTGTGACCTACAACACAGCTCAAGGCAACGTCAAATCCTTAACCCACTGAGTGAGGCCAAAAATTGAACCCACATCCTCATGAACACTAGTCAGGTTCGTAATCCACTGAACCAAAATGGAAACTCCTTCAAAATCTTTTCTTATCATCTGGGTCTGTCCTGGTCCTCAGACTTGACTGCCATGTGCTCACCAAGACCCTGCTCCTGTCTGGCTTTCCTCACTGATACATGCTCCCCCCGCCTCCCCCACTCTGCCTCTCATGGCTTGCTCTCTCCTCCCCCTGAGGGCTGGGGTGCGCGTACCTGCAGTGCACAGTGATGGGGTGGTTTCCTGACTGCTGCTGCTGCTTCTGCACGGCTGCAATGATGCTGATCATGCCCTTTCCATCGCTGGGGATGCCCACCTCAGGCCAGCCATGGAAATGGAACTGCCGAATCTGCCGGCTCTTGTTCTCCTTTGGAGGAAGGAGAATCAGAGAACTAGGGCCAACCCTGCTTTCCCTGCGGAAGGGGTCCACCCACTGGGCATCTTACCCTGGTGTTGGTAACCAGGAGGTCCCTGACGGTGTAGCTCTCACATTCCTCCTCCTTCTTCAGCTCCACTGTGATGTCTCCATAGGACACCAGTCCATCAGAGGGCCAGTATTGGGCACATTTCTCCTGGGGGACAAATGGGAGCAGTGAGGGACTCAGAATACCACGCGTAGTAAAGGCAGGACTGCCCTATGAGCAGCCTGCTCCTCTCAATACAGCTACTTCTCACACCGAGGCACTTCTCCCCCAAGGGGTCAACACTCAGAGGTTATTCCATTACTTATACTCACTCCAATTAACTTCCTCTTCATTTTTTTTTTTTGGTCATTTTTGGCATATGGAGATCCTGGACCAGGGATCACATCAGGGCCACAGTTGAGACCTAAGCTGCAGCTGCGGTAATGCTGGACCCCTAACCAATGTGCCGTGTCAGGGATCGAATCCATATCCCAGTGGCTCCAAAGATGCCGCTGATCACGTTGAGCCACAGCAGGAATTTCTCCAATTAACTTCTGATCCTCACCAGGACATCTACATTTAACAACTTAATTCCACTACCGGAGACGATCACTTAACCTTTTGCTGTTATTTATTTATAGTCTAACTTGAATCACTGACAGGGTCCGTGAAGAACTCTGACCATCAGCTTGCAACTGCATCCAACACTCAATGGCAGGTGGAGGAATGAATGCGTTCCAATCCTTTTTTTTTTTTGGCTTCCTTGGGGTGTTCCCACATTTTATAGTTGCTTATAGATGTCAGACTGCTAACCCAGAGAAACTGATCTATTTACATTCCCACCCTAGTCATGATGTGTCACCAGAGCCCAGTCCATAGTACGCTTTCATCTCTTTCCTTTCATACTTTATAGTCTGCAGTGGCGCCTTAGACTCGCTAGTTCTTGCGTTTCTGTCCTTGTTAATGAGCAGGTGGTCTGTCATCTCTGCCTGCACATGACTTGGTTCCCTCTATAGCTCCTTGTGGGCAGAGCTGCCTCTTCATCTTTGTTTTTCCAGCACCCTTGCACCCTGCCTGCATCTGGGAGGCTCTCAATAAGTATCTGCTAAATGAAGGTGTTTAATGTCTGCAGAACAAACCAGGGTAAAAATATATCAACAAAACAAAATACAGTTATGCTGTCCATTTCTTCAGAGCATTTTTTTTTTGAGGGGGGGGATCCTAGATAGCTCACTGTTAGCAATTTAAAGATACTCAAGAGCTACTGCCCGTTTCAGCAGCCCAAGGAAGACAGAAGCACAAGGCACAGTAGTAGGTAGAGGGGAATGGGCCTCACTCAACTGACTGCAGGTCTGGCCAATGGGCAGGACAATTCGTGTGCTCATGTGCTTGCCCCCCCTACCTCTACCTCTAGGAAAGGTTTCCGGCCCCTCTGCCCTGTGCTCTCACTAGGCCTGCTTCAAGGATGGAATTGGACTGGACAGAGTCTGAGGTCTTCATCGGGTCACTTTTTATCACAGGTCAGTGGGACTGAGATGTGCTCGCCATTCCAGCTTTTCTGCCTGCTCTTTGGACCTGCTCATCACAGATTCAGAGGGTGGGAATGCGTGGGGAACCTCATGTCGTCCTTGGTTGTACTTCCATCACGGCTTACCAGAAAGTGAGGCTCGCTGGCCTTCGTTACTCAGGTGTGCACTTTCCCCAAACCTCTCACCTCAGTGCTGTCCTTTGTTTTCTTTCTTTTTTATGGCCACACCCGTGGCATATGGAGGTTGTTGGGATAGGCACAGAATCTGAGCTGCAGCTGCTGGCCTAGCCACAGCCACGTCAACACCGGATTCTGAGCCACATCTGTTACCTACCCACAGCCTGTGGCAACGCCAGATCCTTAACCCACTGAGCAAGGCCAGGGATTGAACCTGTATTCTCACAGAGACAATGTCAGGCCCTTTAATCCACTGAGCCACAGTGGGAGGTCTATTTATTAGCATTGTCCTATAAAGTATGTCTGTTGATTACGTACACGATACTAATCTGGGAAGAACAGCTAATAAATTAAATGAATAAACTAAAAAAAATGTTGACATAGCCGAATATTAGGGTGAACAAATATGTATAAAGCCTGAATCAAGGTTAAAATGAACAAACTGCCCAAGTACAGAATGGGGAAGATGTGGCCTGGAACAACCACTGTAAAAAACATACTTAATTCTTCCCCTCCTCACCTGAGCCGAGCCACCCCACCCCTTCACCAGCTCTGAGCAGAGCCCTTCTCACCAGCACCACTGCTGCAGCTTCCTCTCTGCTTCTGTCTCTCTTATGTCTCATCTGTCCTCACTGTAGCCAAAGGGATTTTTAAAAGTGCACAAATCTGATTCTGTCAAGGGTTCTTAAACTGCTCTATAAAATCCAAACTATGTTTTAGAAGGACCTTTATCCCTAGGCTCTTGCTGGCCTCTCCAGCTCATTCTTTCGATCCTGACCTGTGAAGTTACGCACCAGGCGTCTTAAAGCACCCATTTACTGCACTGTCATCCACGGAAGAAAGAGATTGAGGGTAATAAGCGTTATCCAAACAGCCTGGGCCACCCAATAATACTGAGGGCTGGGGTGGGAATGGAGAGAAAAAGAGGGACCCATGAGATATAAAATGCTCAGTAAAGGTCGCAAGATTCTGACTCAGGAATTGTGTTAAGAGATTTGCTCTACTGAATGGGAGCTGGCCTGGGGGCCTCTAAGGTCTTTTTATATTCTGAGTTTGCTGACAATTCTAATTTTTAGTTGACTCAAGGGCTTTTCCCTTTAAAAGCTTTTCTTGTTATTAAATGGCCTGGCTTTTGTTATTTCTCAAATGCTACTGCTTCCTTGGTGTAGTCAGTAAAGAGGCGACCCATCTGGCTTGGAAGGCACTCTCTTCTCACACTCACACAAACGCCACATCAGAGTCTGTGTGGCTATGCATCTTATCCCACTAGCTCTGCCCTGCCTGTGGAGGTGGGTGCAGAGGGCATGCACAAAGCTAGGCTTAGGGAGGCTGTTCTCAGAAGTGAGAGGGTGTAAACTTTCTGGGAACTGAATGGAAGCTCAGATCAGTCCTTTTTTTTTGGTTTGTTTGTTGTGCTTTTTAGGGGTTCCCAGGCTAGGGGTCAAATTGGAGCTATAGCTGCTGGCCTACACCGCAGCCACAGCAATGCAGGATCTGAGCTGTGTGTGCGAAACTACACCATGGGCCACAGAAATTCTGGATCCTTAACCCACTAAGCGAGGCCAGGGATCAAACCTGCATCCTCATGGATACTAGCTGGATTCGGTTCTGCTGCATTACAACAGGAACTCCTCTGATCAGTCTTGAGAGAAGCTACTGGCTGCTCTCAGATACCAAGTGGCTGGGTGGTAATGTCTGAAAACGGCCTTTTCTCTTTTTTGGGGCACACCCATGGCATGTGGAAGTTTTACCTGTCGATGGGTATTTAGGTTGTTTCCATGTTTTGGCCACTGTGAACAGTGCTGCACTGAACATCCTGTGAGGCTTCCAGGCAAGGGGATCGTACTTGTGCCACAACAGCAACCCAAGCTGCTGCAGTGACACCACCGGATCCTTAACCCACTGTGCCACAGGAGAACTCCGTGAAAATGGCTCTTTGAATAGTTTAAAGTCAAAGAAAAAGCCCACCATACCCTCTTAGCTCCCCCTCTGCCCTTTTCCATGTGTCTCTGGTGTCCAACAGCTCAGGACCTTTTTGAGCTCACCTGGCCTCTCTCCTCCAGTTCTGTTAGCATCACAATAGAGCAGGATTTCCACTCCCAGATCATTCGCCAGAAGTCCTCAATCGTGTGGAGAAGAGGGCCCTGGCTGGCAATGTAGGAGTCCTTCTGCCGGTAGCCCTATACAGGCCAGGTCAATGGTAGGAGTGAGATGGTTTGATCAGGAAGGAGCTAGTGGAGAAGACAGGCCACTGGGAGGGGATGAGGGCAGTTTGGAGGCACGGAAACACACCCCAGGCAGAGCTCTCCTTTGGGCAAGGACCAAACCCTGGCTGGTATGCTGGTCTCTTTGTATGAGGAGAGGGAGGGGGCCCTGGGGCTAGGATGGAGAGAACAGGAATGGGAAGGACCAGAGGTTAGCGTTTTCAGCCTCTGGTTGTGGTCTGTGCTGTGAACTTTTCCCTTCAGCCATTACACTCATGTTTGCCCTCTGTTCCCCCACCTGCCCTCAGGGGCCTGACAGGCCTAGTATGCAGGGAAGGTTCTGTATTTGGTGACTGACTCAAGGACCATCCTTCCAAGCACTGCGAGGACAGCAAGGCAAGACCCAGCTGAATCTCCACGGAGTGTTGGGAGCTCCGGGGACACAGTCACCACTTACATCAATGAAGGATGCATTCACGTAGTCTGTGTTCTCCTCACCCCTCTTAACTGGAATGATCACTCTGTTGAATTCATCTGCAAGAAGGACAGCAGCTTGTGGTGCCCCAGCATCACTGGTCCTCCCCTCCCTCTCCTTCTCTCCCCCAACCCCAGGCCCTGGGCAGATATAATTCCAGCTGGGCAATAACATGCCTGCTCCTAGTCCAGGAGGCAGAAAGCCTCTGGCCTTCTTGATCTTTCCAGAAGCTACTCAAGAACTGCGAGCAGTAAGAGACAATGCCATAATTCTTGTCTCAAGCTCTTCCTGAACCAGCACCTGAGAAGTGGAACAGGTGAAGGGAAACAGGACGGCGCATTAAGGCTTTGGGCTGTGGAGAAGGCTCTTACATGGAATGATCTGTAAAACCCGGTTCTTCTTCATATTGGCTGGAAGGTTTCCAGTCCGCATCTTGTCATTCTGGATTTTGATTGATGTCAATTTCTGAATTGGGAAGGGGAGGGGAAACATTACTGAGCTCAGGAACGGAACTTGACAAGATTATGTCTGTCACTGGACCTGCTCCAGGCCACACTGGCTGCATATTGCTCTTCTCACCACAGGCCCGACCTCTATTTCCACAGGTTCTTTCAGAACACTTTTTTCCTGTATTTAAGTTCAGTGAATAATAAGTCAAGGGTGTTTGAGAAACACTGCTTTCCTGGCTCCTACGGACCATTCTGAGATTCCCTTAGACTGGAACTTTATGATTCTGGATTTTTTTTTTTTGGTCTTTTTAGGAAGCAGCATATGGAAGTTCCCAGGCTAGGGGTCAGATTGGAGCTACAGATGCTGACCTATGCCACAGCCAGAGCAATGGCAGATCTGAGCCTCATCTATGACCTATACCACAGCTCACGGGAATGTGATCCTTAAAACACTGAGCAAGGCCAGGGATCCAACCCTCGTCCTCATGGATACTAGTCGGGTTTGTTACTGCTGAGCCACAGTGGGAACTCCTGGAACTTTATGATTCTGGAGCAAAAAACCAAGTTTTACGGGAAAGAGAGTGCCTTTTTTCTCTCCCTGCTGTTGTACCCCTGGAGGCCATCTTAGATTTTCTTTCTTTTTTTTTTTTTAAGCAGCCACACCTGGAGTTCCTGTCGTGGTGCAGTGGAAATGAATCCGACTACGAACCATGAGGTATAGTTCGATCCCTGGCATCGCTCAGTGGGTTAACGATCTGGCACTGCTGTGAGCTGTGGCGTAGGCCGGCAGCTGTAGCTCTGATTAGACCCCTAGCTTGGGAACTTCCAGATGCCGCAGGTGCGTCCCTAAAATGACAAAAAATAAAAAATAAAATAAAATAAAATAAAAACAGCCACACCTATGGCATATAGACGTTCCCAGGGTAGGGGTCGAATCAGAGCTGCAGCTGCTGGCCTACGCCACAGCAACAGCAACTTGGGATTTGAACTGCAACTGTGACCTACGGTTATAGCTTGTGGCAGTGCTGGATCCTTAACCCACTAAGTGAGGCCAGAGAACGAACCTGCATCTTTAGAGAGACTATGTCAGGTCCTTAACCCACTAAGCCACAGTGAGGACTCCTGTCTTAGATTCTTTAGGAAACTTTATTCAAATGTTCTGAACCTGGTTCTAAGGTTCCTTCTCGCTATTTGCCTCTAACAGCAGCAGCATCTTGCTATATATACAGAATCTCAGGCCCCAACTCAGACCTGCTGAATCAGAACCTGCATCATAACAGAATCTCAAGATAATTCATGTGCACATTGTAGTCTGAGTACTCCTTAGACTACAATGTGCACATGAATTACCTTGAGATCCTGTAGTACCTTAAGGAGGAGGCATTCCCCATCTCAACCCAGAAACTCTTGCTTCTGGGAGCACTTTTATTGATGAGAGCACTATTGAGAACTACCATCTAGAATGCAGGGGCCAGCAGTCTATGGTCCAGGCCAAACCTGGTCTGTTGACTGTAAATGAAATTTTCTGGAAACACTGCCATGCCCATTTGTCACATAGTGTCAGTGACTGCTTTAGTGCTACAACAGCAGTGTTAAGTAGTTGCAACAGAGACCATATGATCTGCAAAGCCAAAAATATTTACTATCTGTTCCTTAAAAAAAGGTTTGCTCTTGCTGTACATTATAATTATCTGGGAGGGGGAGCTGTGGGACTTAAAAAAATACCATTGCCAGCCCTCTCCCCTCCTCAACACAATCCAAGGATTCTAACATGAAGGATGGGCTGAGGATGACTAAGGTGTGAACAATGGGCTGGAGACCCCTCTCTTTCACCACCCACGTGCCTCGCAAGGGGATTCATCATTTGTTGGTAAATCCACAGGAAGTCAAGCATCTTATATTCCCCAGGTCATTCTGAAAGAGAGATGGGCTCCAACTCACCTTGAACTCCTCCTCTAATCCATTGTTGCTGGTCCCTGGGATTTTGTTGTAAATTTTCTGCAGATGTGTTTCTAGAGAGGTGACTTCCAGTTCTGTGTCTCCATAGAGATAATGCTCCAGAAGGGCTTGGTATATGAAGACGTACTGCATCTGAAATACGGACAATGCCCGAGTTCATAGTTACACACACATGGACCTGGCGGCGCTAGAGTACCCTCTCTCACTCCCACTTCACTCCAGTCCACTTCTTGAATCCTAGCACAGATAAAATGACTACTCTCATCCCAATTCAGGGAGGCAGGGTACATGAGTCCCTCTGGGGGTGCTTAAACTTGGGAGGGAGGGTCCTACTCTGGCACCCTCTTAGAGAGAAGGACAAATCCAACTCCTACTCATTCGGAGAGCACAGAATGGATCTTTGACTGAGGGGCTGTCAAATTCTGGTGACACGCAAAACCTGTGCCAGCCTTTCTCCCAGTGCTGTGCCCTTGGAACTCCATGCTCTAACTATTGAGCCCATTTCACTGTTGCTCCTGGATGGACCTGGCTGGCTTGCATCACAACTCTCTGGCAATGGATTGGCTGCCCACATACCCGCTTCCCTCAGGACCTGTTCCATATCCTTAGAGCCTGGTACAAATGACATCTGCCCCAACTTCCCCACTCCTCTAGGTTCAGCTTCCTCCATGCTCCATGGTTTCTAAGGGCCCCTCATCACACTGTATGATGATCATTTACAATAACCTGGGCGGCTGAGTAATCCATGAGGTGGGCAGATAGTTTGGCCCTGGAATGTCCCCCCACCACCTTCATTTCACCCATAAACCACTCACGTCTGTTTGCACCATCTGGCAGCGCTGTGCCCGGATCCGGCTCACAAAGCCATACACATCCACCTTCCGCTCAGTATGCATCATGTCCAACATGGCGTCAATGACAACAAAGGTACCTGTACGCCCTACACCCGCACTGTAGCCAGAGAGCAGGAGTATTACTGGGATGGCCAATGCCTTGTGGGAACACACAGGGAGAGGATAACACAGGGCAGGGTTCTTTCTTCAAGCCTCTAAATTCTAATTCTGTATGAGGCAGAGCTGGAACTCTCGTGGAGCCAAGAACCCCACTACACCCTAAACTCCTTACCTCTAGCTATGAGGACCAGGGAGGCGTGACACTTAGAAGAGTCTGAAGGTTCCCAGTACACAATGGATTCAGAGCAGTGGCCTCCCCACACCCCATCTTGGGACTGCCTATATCTCTTTCCTCAAGTGCTGTCCACCCAACCAAAACTTGAGGCCTCTCTCTGGCTGCTACCCTGCAGCCCAAACAGCTCATCTGCTCTGTGCCAGCCTCCTCAGCCCAGGCGCCTGTACTTTCCTTGCTCTGGCCATGGGTGCAGAATATGGTATGAGTGGGAAGCCAAGCATCAGGCTGTACTGACCTACAGTGCACCACGATGGCCCCTGCATACTGAGGGTTGCAGGCCTTCACCTTCTTGAGGAACTTGAGCATGCCGATTGGGGTGAAAGGAACCCCAAAGTCTGGCCAGCTGGTAAAGTGGAACTGAGTGATGAGGCGCTGAGGCTTTCTGTTGGTTACGTCCCCCACCTGTGAAATGAAGAGATCCTGTGTGGTCCTGATACCCTGGAGTGGGGCGGCACCAGGGGAAGGAGGGTGAGGCTTAGGGGCCAGGGCCAGCGGTGGCTGTCAGTGAAATGGGGAAGTGAGAGTATTAAACTTTCCAAGGAAGTTTAAACCATGGACAGAGGAACCCCATGGAGTAGGCAGGGCTGTGGATGTGGAACTCAGAGAAGTTAAATGACCTGCTCAAAGCCCCTGAATTAGTAAACGGCAAGGTCAGTACTAAAATGCAGGTCTCCTGACTTGATAAGCCCCCTTTTCACAGCACCACACTGCCCTCAGCTGAAGGCAACCTTTGCTCAAGCCTCCAGGTCGCTCTGGAGGATCAGGAGCAGGGCTCACCACATTCTTGATGTCAGAAGCCTTGTGGGGTAAGGATGGAGGAGAGGTGAGTCAACACTATGCTGTACTTGGTTCATCCCTAAGATAACCAAACGCCATCTCAGTAATACTTTTTCTCGCAGTCATGCAAAGTCACGAAAATGTTCCTCCCTTGGCTTTGACCAAAAAAATTAAAATAAACAATTCCTGCCCACCCTGAGTAAGAGGGTGACCACCCAGCCTGTTCTGCCATCTCAGTGGTCAACAGATCCTAAAAGAGAAGCAAGAAAGTAGGAGACAGTACCTGCTGAATGCAGAACTTCCGCACTGTGTAGTCCACCAGCACCGTCACGTCCTCTACCGAAACGCGGATATTCCCATAGGTCCAGCAGCCCTGGTCTGGCCAGTACTGGGCACACTTACACTGGGAAAGAAGAGACATGCATCCCCCTCACCTCAGACTCCCTGTCTCGGGCAGACGCAAAGGACTCAAAGGGAAAGGAGCACAAAAGCCCAGAGAAGTCCTCAAAAAGACCTCTGGTCTCTTCTCTCACCTCAGTTAAATGCAGACTTTTTTTTATTTTATTTTATTTTATTTTATTTTATTTTTTTTGCCTTTTTGTCATTTTAGGGCCGCACTTGCGGCATGTGGAGGTTCCCAGGCTAGGGGTCCAATCGGAGCTGTAGCTGCCGGCCTACGCCAGAGCCACAGCAACACAGGATCCGAGCCGCGTCTGCGACCTACACCACAGCTCACGGCAACGCCGGATCGTTAACCCACTGAGCAAGGCCAGGGATCGAACCCGTAACCTCATGGTTCCTAGTCGGATTCATTAACCGCTGTGCCACGACGGGAACTCCCAGACTTTTTTTTAAAAAAATTTTTATTGAAGTATAGTTGACTTACAATGCTGTCTTAGCAGAGTGATTCAGATATACACACACATATATATATTCCTTTTCATATTCTTTTTCATTACAGTCTATCACAGGATATTTAATATAGTTTTCTGTGTTACACAGTAGGAACTTGTTGTTTATCCATCCTATACAATAGTTTGCACCTGTTAATCCCAAAGTCCCAATCCATCCCTCCCCAACCTCCCTGACCCAAAATTTATTTAACTGTTCTTTTTTTCCCCATTGCTTAATGAATTTTATTACAATTATAGGTGTACAAAAATCATCTCAACTCAATTTGATAGCACTTGCATCCCAAACCCTCAGTGCATCCCCCCACCCCCTAACTGTTCTTTTTTTTAAGTTCCTCAGCTTCCATCCTGTTTAGCAAAATCTTATAACTTATGCACAGCCCCAGTCCTATACTTCTAACTCGTTCCCACCTCTATTCCCTCACAGTTCAGGACAAATTGGAAACCATTTTACCTACAAAATCTGCATTTCCACAATATCCAGGTCTGCTCTAGGGGCAAGTCTGATCTGGAATGAGCAACCTGCTACGAAGGAGTCACCAGGGTGGACTGATGCAGACTATAAATCTACCATGAGAGGTCCAAGGCTTCCTCTGGTGACTAGGCTTTGGAGAGCTCCCAAGAGCCAGAGGCAGGGTTGAAGGAACTGAACCAAAAGCCCAGCCCTAAAGCTATCCTTCCTAAGCAGATCAACACACCCAACAGCCCAGTGTGGGTACCAGCATGACTCTAGGCTATCCTGGAGAGAAACTATCACAAATCAGGATTCCTCTCTGGGGCTTAATCCAGGACTCAGGACTGGTGCTGGCTATGGTCTAGTGATGGGGCTGGCCAGGCATGGAGTTGACAGCCACAGAAGCAAAAGGACCCATCTGAAGGCTGCCTAAAACCAGGGCCTCACATTTCCTTGTACCCTGCAGAGTCTCAGTTTATAGAACTCCCTCGGCTGACTCAGGAAGAGGGACCAAAACACTCAGGGGAGTGAGGGACTAGAGAAGCCAGGAGGGGAAAGCTTCTCTGTGGCTCTTCCTTGGCTAATGGCCCAATTCTTTCTTACAGGATGTTCTGGATCCACAGTGAGCTGTTTGATTACTAGACAAGGTGTGCCCTAGATATACTCCTAAGTTCATCAGAGGCTTCCAGGCCACAGGAAAGTGTAGGCACATCAGCCCGCATCCTGTCTGGATGAATGACTGGTACAGGAACCACAAAGGGTGGAGAGCCTAGGATCAAACATGCAGAGTTCCAGCAGAGCAGGCCCTCTGCTGGTCATGCCTATATCAGGAGCCATCCAATCTAATTTCTCCACTCACCTCCTTTCTCTCCTTGAGATTGGTCACCATGACAATGGTGGCTGTGTTTTGTTCCCAGATCATCCTCCAAAAATCGTTCACTGTTTCTTCTTTTGGTCCTAAAGTAGCCAATAGCAAAGATGAGGAGAACCAAGGGGAAGAAAGATGCTGGGAAACTGGGAACATTCATTCCTGACTTTTGGAAGCCTGTGTCCACATATCCCCAGCTAAATACCCAGTTCATCCACCCAACTACTACATCAACATTTCCTGTGTATCTACCACGTAGGTGCCAGGCACTTCATTAAGAAGTGAGGTAGGGATGTGAGGTTGCCAAAATAAAAGAGAACATGAACAATGTCTCCCAAAAATACTATACTGATTAGAAATCATGACTCCTACTGAATACCTATATTATGGGCCAGATATTGAGTTATGTGCTTTACATCTCATCTATTCCTTCTTACTCTGATCTGAGGTGGGTGTTGTCAGCCAGAGAGGTTGGGTAAGTTGCTTAGGCTGAAATTTAAAATTTATTTCCCACACAGCCTTTTCTAGAAAGCCACTAGAGATTTCTAAACAATGAGGGCACAAACAGAGAAAAATGGGATCTAACACTGGAGAGAGGCTAATAGAATATCTACAGTGTTGGTAAAGGGAAGGCTCAGGGTAATTACTCTGCCAGAGGCAGCAAGAAAGAACAGAGAACATCCAGGGTCTGTAAGGAGTTCAGTGAGGTCACTGTGGAGGGTGCGTGCAGAAGTAGAAGATGGAGTTAGAAAGACACCTAAGGAACCAGAATCTAGAGCAGCAGAGGCCAGGCTAAAGAAGGCTTGTTCTACAGGTAATGAATGAAAAAATCATTACAGGATTTTCATGAGAGTCTGACAAAAGTAGGAGAGGGGGGTGATCTCAAATTGGCTTGGGTGACAAGGTGCATTACATTCCAGTCTCCAAAGAACATAGGAGAGAAAGCGGTTTTGGGGCTGAGGAAGAGTACCTAGAAATGTGAGAAGAATCAAAAGAACTAAATGTCAGGACATAACAGAGCTTCAAACAGTGTGAAGTACTGTGGAGAGGTTCAAGAGGGTGGGCATGTGTAAAAAGGTCCTTCAGGAAATCAAATGTGACCTAATTTAACAAATATTTTAGTATCAACAAGGCCCCGTGCAATACAAAGAGAAGAGACTGCATGTGGCTGTTGATGCCAAATCATCACTGAGGAGGCTGGGCCTCAGAGGGTGGACATGAATTGACAGATGGCTACAGAGGGAGGGAAAGTGGGGCCTGGTTAGGCAAGGGCCAGGCCCCAGTGGGAGAGCAAGGAGAATCTAAGGCTTTTCCCAACCACCACCATTTTATTTTACCTCTATCCCTATACCATGATCATAATACTGTCCAACAGAACTTTCTGTGATGACAGAAATGTTTCATAGTTGCACTAATATGGTAGCCTCTATTGAGCCTTAATATGTGACTACTGAGGAACTGAATTTAAAATTTTATTTAATTTTAATTACAAATTTAGTTTTTTTGGAGTTCCCGTCGTGGCTCAGTGGTTAACGAATCTGACTAGGAACCATGAGGTTGAGGGTTCGATCCCTGGCCTTACTCAGTGGGTTAAGGATCCGGTGTTGCTGTGAGCTGTGGTGTAGGTTGCAGACGTAGCTCGGATCCCGCATTGCTGTGGCTGTGGCGAAGGCCAGCAGCTACAGCTCTGATTAGACCCCTAGCCTGGGAACCTCCATATGCCACGGGTGCAGCCCTAGATAAGGCAAAAAGACACAAAGAAAAAATTTTAATTTTTATTTTACCTTTATTTTTTAGGGCCGCACCCACAGCATATGGACATTTCCAGGCTAGGGGTCTAATTGGAACTACAGCTACTGGCCTACACTGCAGCCACAGATTCGAGCCACGTCTGCAACCTACACCATAGCTCATGGCAACGCTGGATCCTTAACCCACTGAGCGAGGCCAGGGATTGAACTTGCATCTTCATGGATACTAGTCAGGTTCTTAACCTGCTGAGCGACAATGGGAACTCAAAAATTTTAATTTTAAATGGCCACATATGACTAGTGGCTACTATACTGAATAGGATGGCCACTTCCCAAAATTTATTTATTTTGCTAAAATTATTCTCTACCAATTAAAGGCTCTAAAGAGGCAGAGACCATGTTCTGTTTTATTCCCCTACATATCCCCAGACCTAGGCCAGTGCCTGGTACACAAAAAATAGTCAATAATAAACATTTGTTGAATGACTAAATACATGAGCTTTGATGGACCATAAAAACATCAACTACTTTTTAGTGCTGCAGACATCAAGATATTTTTTGCTAGGATCCCAAAGATAAGGAAACCTGTTAGAACTTCAGGAAATGTGTGCAGAGCAGGTATACCACCACGGCTTTGGGTCCCTGCTCTAAGAGTTCCTAGACCACTTATCTGGAGATAACAGTGGAGCTCAGGCCCATGAACAGCAGGAGGATATGAGTCAGCCTGGATCCTGTGAGGTGGTCAATTCTCTTTGGATACTAAATCCAAATTCAAACTCTGAGTAGCTTGGTTTGAACCCAAGGTTCCCAAAGGGCTCTAAGACAGAGGACCTCATTAGACTGTGAGGGGTGTGTGTGTGTGTGTGTGTGTGTGTGTGTGTGTGTGTGTGTACAGCCTTCTCCAGTATTTTTTATGTACATATACAAAAGAACTTCTTTTAAAGGACCCCTGGACACTAAGTCATCAAGATGAAGGCCCTCAGTTATAAACGTGCAAGGCAGATCGCACTTCTTTCAGGTGCAATAATTACAGAAAAACCAATACATTCTGATTAATCTATTTAGCACCTGGAAGAAAAAACCCAAACCCATTCACGGTTAAGCCCAAGAGTAAAAAATTATCTTACTTTACCTTGTGCAGCAATGAATTTGTTCTTTTCTTGGTAGCCCTGGAGGTGGAGTGAGGGAGGAGTGGAGGAGAAAAACAAAGTGAAAATCAAAAATGGATATGAACGAAATTTTCTGCATTTCCAACCAGTTTACAAAGCCTCTGTGGTAAAAAGGTTCAGGCGATTAACAAGGATTTTCACTCTAAAAATTTTCATGGGATTAACTTTGGATAAAAGGAAGCAAAGATTATAAAGATTACATGGCCTAGGCAGTCTTCTCAAAGTGAATTATTAATGAACATTGGTATAAGAACATCCAAATACCAACTCCTAGGCTGTTGGTATTTTCTGTTTCTGGTGCTTTCTCAGAAGCTGACAATCTGGGTCTTAGTGTTATTGGATAAGAACCCTCCAAGTCAGAAGCATATATGGTGGGCCCACACTAGGTAGGAAAAAGGGTTCTTTTCCTTTTTTTTTTTTTTTTTTTTTGTCTTCTGCCTTATGTCTTTTTAGACATACGGAGGTTCCCAGGCTAGGGGTCTAATCGGAGCTGTTGCTGCTGGCCTACGTCAGAGCCACAGCAATGCTAGATCGGAGCTGCGTCTGTGACCTACACCACAGCTCATGGCAACACTGGATCCTTAACCCACTGAACAAGGCCAGGGATTGAACCCTTAACCTCATGGTTCCTAGCTGGATTCGTTTCCTTTGCGCCACAGGAACTCCCAAAGGGTTATTTTCTTGACGATGCTTTACCCAGGTGCAAAGATTTTCTAGGACTATCTTGTGGGTTTGGTGTAACAGCTCCCAGTGTTTGACAACAAGGTTCTCAATTGCAGGCCACAGAGCCCAGGGATGTCACTTAACAGATAAGCAGCCTCTGAAAAACTGACAGTGGTAGTTAACTTTCTTTTTCAGTCTTTAGGAGTTTCCGTCGTGGCTCAGTGGTTAACGAATCCGACTAGGAACCATGAGATTGTGGGTTCAATCCCTGGACTTGCTCAGTGGCTCAGTGGGTTAAGGATCTGGCGTTGCTGTGAGCTGTGGTGTAGGTCGCAGACGTGGCTCAGATCCTGCATTGCTGTGGCTATGGCGTAGGCCGGCAGCTGTAGCTCCAATTGGACCCCTAGCCTGGGAACCTCCATATGCTGCGAGTGCGGCCCTAGAAAATGCAAAAAGACAAAAAAAAAAAGGTAAAAAAAGATCCATACATGATCTTAGTTCTCTGTGCAAAAATGCCTTGGTAAGTGGTGGCAATGTGGATTAACTGTGTATGTACAAGAAGGTTCTTTCTGGGATGAGCAAAGTTCTAAAACCAAGAAGCAATAGTTCAACGGTATAGGGGTCCCCCCCCCCCATTTTGGCCACCCCACTGCATATGGAGTTTCCAGGCCAGGGATCAGATTTGAACCACAGTTGTGACCTACACTGGATCCTTTAAGCCACTGTGCCAGGCCACGGATCAAACCTGTATCCTGGCACTGTAAACCTGAAATTAGTGAAAATTACAGTATGTGAATTATAGCTCAATAAAACCATTTAAAAAGTTCTAAAACAATTACAGTGATGGCAGCATAGCACTGAATTCTATTTTTTTTTTTGGGGGGATCTTTTTTTTCCATATGCACCTGTAGCATATCGAAGTTCCCAGGCAGGGGTCAACATCAGAGCCGCAATTGCCAGTCTACACCACAGCCATAGCAATGCCAGTTCTGAGCCGCATCTGTAACCTATGCCACAGCTCAGGGCAACACTGGGTCCTTAATCCCTTGAGCAAGGCCAGGGATCGAACTCACATCCTTATGGATACTAGTTGGGTTTGTTACCACAAGGGAACTCCGTGAAATTGTACCATATTTATCCTTTTGTGCCATTGGCTTTTTTCACTTATCATAATGTCTTCAAAGTTCATCCATGCTGTAACATGTATTAGAATTTCTTCCCTAAATAATATTCCATTGTATGTAGATAAAACACATTTTATCTATTCATTCTTCTGTTGATGGGCACCTGGGTTGGTTCCACCTTTTGGCTATTGTGACTAATGCTGCTATGAACATGGGTGTACAAATTCTATCAGTATTCTCTTCATGAATCCTGCTTTAGTAGTAAAGATTGCTCTTTCTAGCTCGCTTGCTTGCTCACTCTCTCTTTATTGGCTCCTTCCCCTCAGCCTATAAAACATACTCAAGTCTCTAACATCATCTCTATAAACATTCTCTGAATCACCTTTAAAAACCTCTTTCCAGTTTCAGTTCATAGTAGACACGACTAACAGACTACCTGGTGTCAGATATTCTTGTCCTGTTTTTCCCTTACTTTCATTATACGTGGCAAGGTGTGCTTTTGTTCTTAGTTAACTGAATAAGGTCAATAAAGGATTCACCGGCTCTTACACAGAGGTATACATTTAGGTTCAGATTTCTGCACGGGAAAACTTTGGGAATGATGGCAGCTAAACATAAGAATAGATTTTATTTTGTTTTATTTATTTATTTTTTTTGTCTTTTTGCCTTTATGTAGAGCCGCACCCGCAGCATATGGAGGTTCCCAGGCTAGGGGTCTAACAGGAGCTGTAGCTGCCGGCCTACGCAACAGCCACAGCAACGCAGGATCCGAGCCATGTCTGCAACCTTCACCACAGCTCACGGCAACGCCGGATCTTTAACCCACTAAGCAAGGCCAGGGATCAAACCCGCAACCTCATGGTTCTTAGTTGGATTCGTTAACCACTGAGCCACAAAGGGAACTCCCAAGAATAGATTTTAAACTATCTGGTCTTTAAAGTAAATTTTTTTTCAGTCCCTTAAAAAAATCAAACTCTTGAGCGAAAATCTGAAATGACAAATATTCCTCCTAACATGCAACAATCATTCGAGGTAGTAATGAGAAAAGCTCAAGTTCCTTACATTGATGAATGAAGCATTGATGTAATCAGAATCTGGAACTCCTTCAACTGGTGTCAGATGGACTCTAGAGTGGTCATCTAGAAAAAAAAGTTTTTTTTTAATTAAATCCAATTTTTTTCCCACTGGTCCTGATAGAACCAGGACAGCTGTGATGTCTACGACTATGTGTACAGAGACATACTTCCCGCATTCATCCCTTCTGCCTACCTCCAATTCCCCCCCCTTTCCTCTGCTTCCTACAAATCTGTTCTCTGTATCTATGAGTTTGTGTTTTATATTTTATTTTATTTTACCTTTTTAGCTGCACCTGTGGCATATAGAAGTTTCCAGGCTAGGGGTCAAATCAGAGCCTACACCACAGCCATAGCAACACATTTCCGAGCCACATTTGCGATCTATGCTGCAGCTTGCAACAACAGTGGATCCTTAACCCAGTGAGTGAGGCCAAGGATGGAAACCACATCCTCATGGATACTAGTTGGGTTCTTAACCTGCTGAACCACAACAGGAACTCATTTTGTTTTTTAGATTCCACACGAATGAAATCATACAGTATTTGTTTTTCTCTATCTTACTTGTTTTCCAATATATATTGGGAAAAAAAAAATCAGAGCAACGTATACAGCGTATCAGTTACATTTTTAGAAAAATATATGTACAGATATTCTACATGAATAAGAAGACATATCTGTAAATGCCTAATACAGTGGCACCCAAAAATACATCAAGAATTTCTAAAGGATGAATTAAGAAAAAAAAGCGATTATCAAAATAAAACAAAGTTTAAACATTTTGTTCCTGCATCCCACTGGATTATGCATATTCCATTGTGGAGACCACTAGCCCAGAAAATGTCTGTTAGGTTATAGTTAAACTGATTAGCAATGGCTGACTCTGGGAAGAAGTTATAAAGAGAACTCTGAATTGGAATTTCTTTGCAATGAGCAAAAACCGAACAACAACAACCAAAAACACATCATGCACATGTTATCTGGCCCAAGTGAAACTGCTCTAACTTTCTAGAAATTTTACTCCTGCCACAAAAAACCTGGTGAAGCACCCCAACTGATTTTATGAGCGCCTGGGGTTTCCCTGGGAGACATAAAGCCTCTTTCAGCCCAAAGACTTGACTCTATTATTACCAGCCTTCCAATGATCAATCACGAGATTCTTTCCATCTTCAGAAAATCTGGCTACAGATGTAGTTTCAGGCTACATCCCAAGAAACCCTACACACACTCACAAGGCAAGATGTTTACATATCGATTTTTTTCCTTGTTCTCCTCCTTGGAGGCAGCTTCACAGGTGGCCTGGATAGGACAAGCAGGGAGAGCCTGAAAGGTTAAGAGAAATTAAAGGAGTTATTAGCAGGGATAAACACCAAATACGCAAAACTGCTGCACCACACACCGACCTGGCAGCAAGTTCTACATTTTCTTGAGGAAAAAAGATGGGCCCGAATGAATACCTGTAGCCTAATACCGAGACCACACTTCTCTTCTAAACAGCCTCTAAGCTCCTTGGAGTTTGAATCCCCAGTGGGCAGAATGCCCTTCCTGTTCCTAAACAGCATGCTCTTTATATGATTACTATGTGGTTTAGGGGCCTGGTACAACGCTGGGTCAAAACTGACCACCCCAGTATAGAGGTGGGGACATAACTGAAGAGACAGGCCATTTACGCACATGCTGACCACCATGCAAAGTTGAGATGCATCTCAGAATAAACCACAAAGGAAGAGTGGATGGTCAGGTGAGTCAGGGGCCTGACAAGGGGGTACGGCAGCCCAGCCTCTAGGAGCATGTGGGAAGGAAGCGAGGACAGGTCGGTGGGTAAGACAGCATTCACAGGGATGCAACAGTTAGGAAGCAAAGGACCTGGGTGAGGTGACACAGAATCTGCAGCAGTTTTGGAGAAAATGTAAATTAGCCAGCACTGGGAGGTATATGAGTAAGTATAAATGGTTTGGTCTGAGATAATCCAGGCTGCATGACCTTGAGCAAATCTGTTAAATTTTCTTGGCCAAAGTTTCTCATAAAATTGGGAAAATGATAAACACTCAATAAATTAGTTTTATAGAAGAAAGAAACTAAACTTTAGTATTTGAATTGTTTTCTTCTTCTATGTTGTATATATTCAAAACTGAGAAAGCCAAAAGAGAAATAGTTTAAAATTCCAAGCTAGACAAATTTTTTTTGGCTGCACCTGTGACACGTGAAATTTCCCAGGCTACGGATCCAACCTGAGCCACAGCAGTGACAATGCCAGATCGTTAACTGGTCACCAGGAACTTCCTGGACCTTTCCAAAAAGTGATTTGGACATATGTTTTACAAGCCTTAAAAATATTCACACTCTTTGATCTAGCAGCTCCGGACTCTAGCCTAAATGAATAAAAACCTCTACATTCGAATTATTTATTTCATCATTGTTTAGAATGACCCAAAACTGAAAACGACCTTACTATTCAGCAGTAGAGAAACAGTTAAATAAATTTTAGTTCATGTATTACTTTTCTTTCTTTCTTTCTTTCTTTTGCCATACCTGTAGTATGTGGAAGTTCCTGGGCCAGGAATCAAACCTGCACCACAGCAGTGACCTGAGCCACTGCAGTGACAACACTAGATCCCTAAGCCACTGTGCCACAAGAGAACTCTTTCATTCTTTCAACAAATATATAATGCATACCTATTAGGTACCAGGTTAGGTACAGAGCAAATAGTGGTGCATCAATCACATACACAGTTCTTGCTCTCATGGACAAATTTGTGGGTGAAAGGCAGATATTAAATAAATAAAATAAAACTATATACCATGATAAATGCAATGAAAGAACAGAATAATACTAGATAAAGTATCAGAAAGTTCCGAAATATCTCAATACAGATTAAATATAGATCTCTGCAAGGAAGGGTGAGTATGGAAAATAGTATTCCAGGTACAAAGAACATGTGTGATGACCCAGAAGCAGGAGAAGGCTTGGTTTGGTGAGGAAATAAAGCGTTGGTAAGGATGTTATGCAGAAAGTGTGGTTGATGGGGATGGCAAGAGGAAGTGGGAGGAAATGAGTCTGACAAGGTTAGATCATGTATTTCCATGTAGATCCCTGAATGTGAAGTCTGAATTTTACTTAAGTGCATAAGGAAACCATTCAAGGTTTTTAAATTGCAATCCACTTTACACATTAAAGAATCACTCTGGGAGTTCCTGTCGTAGCTCAGCGGAAATCTAACTAGTATCCATGAGGACACAGGTTCGATCTCTGGCCTTGCTCAGTCAGTTAAGGATTCAGCGTTGCCATGATCTGTGGTGTAGGTCACAGATGCGGCTCGGATCTGGTGCCGCTCTGGCTGTGGCGTAGGCCAGCGGCTACACCTCCCCTTCGACCCTTAGCCTGGGAACCTCTGTACGCCGTGGGTGTGGCCCTAAAAAGACAAAAAAAGAAAAAGAAAAAAAAAGGAGAAACAAACGAACAAAGGAGAAACAAACAAACAAAAAAGAAACAAACAAACAAAAAAGAATCACTCTGGCTGCTACCTGGAGAATGGGCTGGGGGGGAGACAAGAACAGAAGCATGGAAGGATGATGGTACAAGGAAACAGAGGCAGTGGAGATACATTATGGAGTTAGAGTTACTAGATTTAGAGAAGGAATGAAGAAAAGGTAACCTGGGGAGAGAAAGAGGTAGGAATGAAGGATATTGCTCTGGTTTCTAGTTTGGATAATAATTATTTAAAAACTTCAAGTAGGAGTTCCCGTCGTGGCGCAGTGGTTAACGAATCCGACTAGGAACCATGAGGTTGTGGGTTCGATCCCTGGCCTTGCTCAGTGGGTTAATGATCCAGCGTTACCGTGAGCTGTGGTGTAGGTCGCAGTCGCAGCTCGGATCCTGTGTTGCTGTGGCTGCGGCGTAGGCCAGTGGCTACAGCTCCGATTAGACCCCTAGCCTGGGAACCTCCACATGCTGCAGGTGCGGCCCTAAAATGACAAAAGGCAAAAAAAAAACTTCAAGTAAAGGGAATGCCAGCCTAAAATGAACCAATTTTGCGAGACAGAAGCAAGAGATTTAAGAAGGAGCAAATATATTTCCTGGGGACCAGCAAGATAGTGGTAGGAGAAATTAAAGTGAAAGACCATAAGGTAACAGGAGTCAAGGTCTCACAGTCCATCTACCCTAAGTTCCTCAAGAGATTTTCTTTTCAGAGTTAAAACCCCGGAGGCTCTGCATGTTATTTTACTAAGAAAGCCAATTTCTTTAGACTCAGTGCTGACATACAAAAAAGAAAAAAAGAGTTTCCTGGGCCAGAAGATCATTTTCTCCCAATTCACCCAGTTTGCCTTCTCTTCACCCAGACAGGCTAGTTTTCCACAGATAGCCACCTTGATGCAGGGCAAGATGATAAACAAATTTTTAAAAAGCTTTTATGACTAATCCTGAAGCATTACTTTTCCTATACATCCCTTGTCTAAAATGAAGTAGAACAGAAGTAGTAACAACAAGATTCTTGAAAATAGTCCTCAGGGTCATTAATGACAACTACACCTCTAAGTCCGATCAGCATCCCTAGTTCCCCCAGTCATGATAAAGAAAAATTAGGTCTCCAGCTACCTTTAGGCTCCTAAAAAGAAAATTAGGAAGAAACTGGAGACACGGTTTAACAAGGGAAAATAAAGGGTTTGCTCTACAGAGCATTGTGTTGGATGCAAAATGTCAGACTGAAGACTAAGCCAGCAAAGAAAATAAGGGGACTCCTACTCCTTCTAGTTTCTACTCTGAAAAACCCAGCCCGGAGAGCTGGGGGGTGGGGGGGTGGGGCGCAGAAATAGCTGAAGGCTCTAACTTGTTAAATTCTCTATAAACAGTAGGTGGCATCAAAGACCATTTCATCCCTTGCTTAAGCCTTTACTCAAAGCAAGCAAGCCTAAGTCACTTTTTAAAAAAGCCCAGTTAAAAATTTTGGTCTTTCAATTTTTATTCTTGTTTCCTCTTTTTTTTTTTTAAAGTGTATCCACCACCCAATTTAATGTATACGTTCTCTTTGGGCCTTTCCTCTTATCTGCTTCCTTCTCCTCCCACATGTTAGACTTGGAGTTTTGTAATTATTATTCCTTTGCTTTGATTTCTTTGTACCCCATACATTCTATATCCTTAAACAATATACTTTCATTGTTCATTTTTTTAAAATAAAAATGGAATGATAATCAAGTGGTGACTTGCTTTTTGGTCTAACATTACGTTCTGAAGATTCGTCCAGGTTCCACGTAGCCAAACTTCACTTTATTTTATTTTGTCTTTTTAGGGCTGCACCCGTGCCATATGGAAGTTCCCAGGCTAGGTGTGGAATCAGAGCTGCAGCTGCCGGCCTATGCCATAGCCACAGCAACACGGGATCCAAGCTGCGTCTGCAACATACACCACAGCTCACGGCAAGGCCAGGGATTGAACCCACGTCCTCACGGATACTAGGTGGGTTTGTTACCACTGAGCCACAATGGGAACTCTAGAACTTCATTTATTTTAACTGTAGTGCTCCATTTTAAGATCATACCAACATTTATTTACCCATTCTACTACTGATGAATATGTGGGCTGTTTACAATTAACAATCCTGCTTTGAGCACTTGTTTTTTTGTGTCTCCTTGCGCACATATGCAAGAGTTTCAAGTATTAGTATCTTTCTTTAACCTTACCAAATGAGGCCAAATTGTTTTTCAAAGTAGCTGTACCAATGGACACTTCTACCAGCAAAGTAAATTGTTCCAGTTGTTCTGTATCCTCATCAACATTTGCTGTGGTCAGATTTTAAATGTATCAAATGCAGGTTTAATTTACATTTCTCTGATTATTAATGAGGTTCACCATTTTCCCACTGCTTACTGGTCAACAGGGTTTTATTTTCTTAATAATTTGCAGTTTTTTATGTGTTTCGGATACTCATGCTTTATCAGTTACAAGTTTTGCAAGTATCTTTTACCAAGTTTGCGGTCTATCTTTTCATTTTCTTTATGGAATTTACTTGTGAGCAGAAGTTTTGCATTTTAATGTAGTCAAGCTGATCTTTCCCTTAATAAAAGTTCTAAGTCTTAAGAATTCTTTCCTATGTAAGATCATAGTATATTTTCCTACATTATTGTCTCTACATTTTGTCCTCTAAATTTCCGTGTGGGATTGATTTTCATGTTTCGTATGAGACAAGAGTTCCATTTCATTTATTCCCATATGGTTACACAATTGTCCGACACTATTTTTTGTCAAGACCATCCTTTCTACCACCAAAACTACAACAGCATTTCTCTTTCTCTCACAAACAGGTTTCCCTTTACACATGAATCTGCTTCTGTGTCCTCCATTTTATTCCGCTGGTCAATTCATCTATCCCAGTGCCAATACAAAACTGTCTTAATTACTAAACTTTATAATAACTATACTGCTAAGGCAGGTCTCCTCACCTTGTTCTTCTTCTTCAGCAATGTCTTGACTATTCTTGAATCTTTTCTCCTCCATATAAATTTTAGAATCAGCTTGTCAAGTTCCACAAAAAACCTGTGGGGATTTTTATTGGAATTGCATTGAATCTATATATCAGTTTGGGGAGAATTGACAACTTTACATTATTAAGCCTTCTACTTCATCGATCTTATCTCTTTCACTAATTTAGGTTTTTTTCCTTTATGTCTTCAAACATTTTTATAATTTAATCCAAAGATTCTGTTAAATTTATTTCTAGGTCCTTTACGTTCTGGATGCCATTGTAAATAACATCTTTTAAAAATTATTAGATTTTCTGATTGTAGCTTATGTATAGAAATGCATGAATTTTTTTTAATGTTGTTCTTGTATCTATCAACCTTGCTAAAATAACATTAATTCTAACAATTTATCTGATGGGTCTTTGAATTTCTCTGAGGACAATATTCTCCTCTGTGAAAAAAAGATTTTGTCTCTTCCTTTCCAATCCTTAATACCTTTCATTCTTTTTCTTGCCCTACTGTGCTATCAAACATCTCCAGTATAGTGCTGAATCTCATTCATTTTCAAGTTTGAATCCCCTTCCAAATACTCTTGCCTCACTCACAGAGCCCGAACACTCTGCTTATTACCTTCCAAGGCAGTCAGCTCATCTTGGAACAGTTCTGATTAGAAGGACTTAACACCCAGATACATAATATCTTTTGTATTTCCCTTGTACTGATTACTATAAAACCCAGATGTTTTATAATAATCACCTTCTCTGCCCTGTGGAAATCCTGAACCCCAATGCCCAGGACTGTTGAATTCCAAAACCCTTGACACACACAGTTAGTGCTAATTCCTATAGGCCTTTGGCTCTGCTTCATTTATTTGGAGATATCTCATCAATATAGAAGCTATTTTGCCTCTGCCTCACTCAGATACCATGTAATCCTATTACCAGATTACATACACATGCTTCTTTACCTGCTAATCCAAGAATTAAGCTATCTCTTCTAAAGATGGCAAGGTCTTGAGTGGGGCTGGAGGGCTTCACATCTCACAATTTACAGATTTTGACCACCTCAGGGCCTCCAATTCTTTCCCTTCATCTCAGGAGACAGCTAACTATTTATTAAACCTTAAACATGCTTTAGGGACCTCAATAAGTGGCTTTTCAAAGTATTTCTTTTAAATAAATCCAATGCTTCCTTCTGACACAAATGCTGGATAGTAAAAAAGTTCCAGCTTTTAACTTTAGGACAAAAGTTCCACTGCCTGGAAACTTCAGCCACGGTGGTGTTTCACAGAAATGCTACACACTCTCCTTTAGCTTGTCAAGATATCTGAAAACAGCTGTCATTTCCTATGATTACTGTTTCTTCAGCTGTTCATCCCCATGGTCCAGTTTTTCTCCAGAACAACTTCCCATTTAGTGATTTTCCTTTTCACGGAGACCTGACTACAAGATTCTTGGCACAGTAAAATGAGAATTCTTTATTTTACATGCTTTATTTCCATTAAAGCATAATGAATATATGCTAAAGCCAACAAGCCTAAATAACTTTATTTACTATATTAAAAAAACTTTTTAAAGTTTGTTTTTAAAAATGTTATTCAGAAGTTCCTGTGTGGCACTGAGGGTTAAGGATCCAGCACTACTGTTGCTAAGGCACACATTGCAACTGTGGTGTGGGTCTGGTCCCCCAAAAACGTAATTTAAAGATATGCTTGTTGTAAAAGAAAGTGGAAGTTCCCTATCATGTCTCTCTTATCTTCTACCCTTACCTCTGCCCGCCAAGCCCAGGTAACAACTGCTCTCAGTTCACAGTATTCTTCCAAACTTTAAAAAACATTCACCTGCATATATAGGTGTTTTTTTTGTTTGTTTGTTTAAAGTGGGGGTTTGTACTAAGTAAAGTCTCCTACAATATTTTTTCCCATGTTTGTGTTAACATATTTATTTTAATTTCAAAGTAGACACAAGAAATCATTTAGCCATTCTATTTCATAAATACTTTTCATTTTATTTCCTCTATTATAAATAATGGCGTAATTAATGAACATCCTTGTACAACATCCTTGGTTTTCTATTAGAGTCCCATAAGTTAGGTTAGATAGTGTAAGCATTTAAAATTTGGTTAATATTGCCAAAGCATCCTTCCAACACTGTATCAATTTAAGGTCCCTCTACCTGCATGTATGAGTGCCTTTAACCCCATTCCTTTGCCCATTCTTGATATCAATCTTTTAAAATTTTCAAATCTAACAGGCCCAAAATAACGGTTAGTTTTAATTTATATTTCCTCATTACTAGATATAGCTGAGCTTCTTTTCATTTTGTTTCTAGACCACTTGTTTTTCTTCTCTGAACTGCCAATTTTTCTAATGCAATGTTTACTTTTTTCCCACAGGTTTGGAGGAGCCCTATTTGGTATGGAAAATTCTCTGTCTACCTGCCGCAAAGAGTGTCTCCTAGTTGGCCACTTTTTTATGGTGCCATTTTTCAGAGACATTTAAAATTTTAGTATATTTATTATCTCTCAATCTATTCCATTCTAGCTTCTGAACCTTGTGTTTAGCTTAGAAAGGCCTTCTGACCCCATTTTTATAAGAATATTATTCTATGATAGTAAACACAAATTGTAGGGTTTGTCCTGTGTGTTGCTGCTCCTTTCCCTGCTGGGGCCAGTCGCTGTAAGCAGTCACATCTGACCTATACTGTGCCAACTAGATAATCTTTCTCAGGATTTTGAAACCCAGGAAGAAGCAGAGGCTTCCCTAGAGGGGTCTGCCCAAGCGCTGGAAGTCTATCTCATCTTTTGATTCTGCCAGCTTCCTCAGTGTCTTCCTGATTGATGGTTTTAATATTTTGCTGAATTGAGTTGACTTCTCTTGCTTTTAAGAGAGTGGGGTTGTAGCTGAGAGACTGATGAGGGAAATGACTGATATGAACCTGATTACCAAGTTCAGATGAAGGGGAAGGAACTGTCACCCATTTATCATTACAGGGAAGAGCAAGCCATTCATACCTCACAACTTTGGTTACTGGCCTGTAATCACCTGGGATGTGTTCTACCTGGTGGTAAAGGAGCTGGTGGATGGAGAGTCCCAATTAAAAGGAGATACGAAATATTGAAACTAAGGAGATTACTTCTGACCATCTTAGATAATAAAACAAGGAAAAGCCCAGCTCTAACATTAAATTCTCATCTCCAAAGAAGCACAAGACTCTGGATCCTTCTATGAGTGTGCTATATACTTTGCTGAACCAAAAGCTAAGAGTTCAGAATTTTTCTGGTTGCTAAGGGTTAATGTCAATAGAATTCACATCTTTCCTTGGCTGGTCCTGTGAAAGACAGGGCTTTAAAGTGAGATAATTGAAATGATGTGGAAAAGAAACAGAAGTTGGAGAAAGCCAACTTCTAAAAATCTCTATCATGTTCTTTACTGCATTTTGCTTTCATAATGAAAACTGCTCCACAACCCAGCTCTCACTGCTCATAGATAGTCAGGACAATCAGGCATAACATGATCTAGAGGGTAAAATACATAAAGAAAGCAGAAAAGCAAAGAACGAATACTCAGAAGAAACTGTAGGAATTCACTGAGGTGGATAATCAAAAACCATAGAAGTAGTTGTTGACATGGATATTAGACCAAGGAGGGGAGAGCATTATTTTTCAACAGGGCCAAATTTCTAGCTATGGTATGGTTAACCGAACTTCTACACTTAGTTTAACAGCTCAGGAAACTGGCTGCAGTTCCAATGGTGGAGTGGGCTGGCCAGCAGGGACCCGGACTGAATGCTGGATTCAGCTAGACAACAATGAAAAGCCAGAAAGCCCTTGGCACAAACTAGAGGAGATGAGTGTTACATGGGATCCAGCCTTCCTACTGACACTTTCACCATGTCCTTGATGGGATCCACTAGACTTGCTAGAGGGTGTACATTGGAGGAAAGCACCTGGATCTTTTAGAAGAAGGAACTGATTCCAAAATGGGCTTCTTGATCTTAGTGGGATGAAAAAAGCCTCAGAGGCTATGGTTCACCAGGTCTCAGAGGTGGATAATTTGTTGTGAAGCTCCCCCAAACAGAAAAGGGATACAGCCAGCTCAGGGCAGTTGAGGGCGTCTGACTAGACTCCCATGCTAGAGAAGGGCTCTTCTTCATCTAATTCTCAGGCCTGAGTCAGTTCAGAGACCTAGAACCCTTCAATGATGGACACCTATAAGAAAGAACCTCACCACAGCATATTGACACTCATATACCATGAACCTTTTGCCTCATCTTCCCTTAAGAATTTGTAAGGGTTCCTGTTGTGGCTTAGCAGTTAGCAAACCTGACTAGCATTTATGAGTACGTGGGTTGGATCCCTGGCCTTGCTCAGTGGGTTAAGGATCCAGCGCTGCTGTGAGCTTGTGATATAGGCTGCAGATGCGGCTCAGATCTGGCGTTGCTATGGCTTTGGCGTAGGCTGGTGGTTACAGCTCTGATTGGACCCTTAGCCTGGGAACCCCCATATGCTGAGGGTGCGGCCCCCAAAAGACAAACAATACTAAAAAAAAAAAAAGAAAGAAAAGAATCTGTAGCTATTTACCATGGTAATTCCATTGGGCAAAGGGAAATACATCTTTTGGGGTCTATTGGGTGCTGGTCTTCAGCTAATTCCTGTGAACCCAAAATGCCACTATTCTATACTTTTATGTTAGAATGGAGCCTTTGCAGGCCAGGGTATGGAATGAGTTTTGGCTTGATCTGGCCTCAAGCCTCAAAATATGAACTACATATTTTCCCAATGTATGGTTGGACTAGAATTCTACAGCAAGCAGCGGAATAACCACATTGGCCCTCTAACCCTTTGGACAGGGACCATTACAGTAGCAAGAGCAAATGCAAGCTGCTGGAGCACTAATCTTTCTTTATCAAAAGGCTAGGTCCCTAGGTGAGTCACAGAGACCCTAACTGCTATAGGTGACTTAAAAGTTGCAGGATAGTGATGAGATAATCTACTTATATGCCAGAGATGGTGCAGTTTTGGTTTTATTTTTGGCTGTATCCACAGCATGTGGAATTTCCCAGGCCAGGGATTGAATCAGCACCATAGCAGTGACCCAAACCACTGCAATGAAAACTACTGGATCCTTAACCTACTGTGCCACAAGAGAACTCCCAATGATAGGACAGTTTTTTAAAATGTCAGTACAATATCACACATGAATCATGTGGAGCTGCAGATCTGAAGTTGCTTTTCCAGATGCATCCATCTTCCTAGAGATTAACATAACCCCTTGGAACATCACCATTAATGAGGCAAGGGCACTTTTTTCCCCCTTTATGATGCACAAAGACTACATGAAGCAGTTTTTCTTTCTTATAAAAGAAGCAGCTTCTGTGATAAATCATCTTGATTCTCTCTGCTGTGATCTGGCTCACTGGGATTTTTGTATCACTGTTTCATAGGACATTACCCTGACAATTACGCTGCTGACATGATACTGATAGGACTTGAAGAGCAGGATATTATGTATCTCAGATGTATACGCTAGACATAAAAATATAGTGGCCTGCCACCTCGGCCAAGTTTTCTGAAAGTCAGAGGCCTGGAGAATGTCAGAATATCAGCCCCCAAAGTAAAGGCCAAGTTGCTACTCCTTGCCACCCACCCCCACACTTCAAGGAGGAGGAGTGATGCTAGCTGGGCCATTTTGGATTTTGGATACAGCATGTATTACATGCTGGTGTCCTGCTCTGGCTCATTTATTGAGTGATCTACAAAGAGAAGGCTCTCTAGCTGATTCAGGACACAGCGAAATTAGCTCTGGTAGATTCTATGGGAATCTAAATGTCTGTTGTTAAGGCTAAGTGAGAGAATCATAACGAAAAACCTTAGGATTTGGGGACAAGATCATGATCCTGTCAGCAAGATCAAGTTCCTAGCTTAGCGTTGGATTCTCGTAGACTGTAAGCCTGACCGTGGGACACTACATATCCATATGACTTCCACTGCCCATCATAAACTAAGTATTATGTGACTCAATAAGCTATAAATTGGGACATGTTTAGAATTCAGCTAAGAGTAATGTGCACAGAATGCTTGCCACACACCCACTCCTTCAACAGATACCTCTGACTTCTTGATGATATTAACAGTTAACTAAAGAAGAAAAAAGTCCAGCCTAGTGTACAAATGGCGCTGTGAGACATGCTAGCCCATTCTGGAAGTAGACTGCTGTGGGATAATCTACTTAAGGTATGACTCTCAATGAGTATAAACAAGAAATCCGTCTGGTGAACAGAACTTCAAACAAGGTATCATACTATCTGTTTCACTGGAGGTCAGGATTTAAACCCATCCCTGGGTAGCAGATAACTGCGACAAGACAAGAAATATTTATGCTCCACATATATGCTCACCAGATGGTGCTCACTACAAAACCCAGGAGCTGTTGGATGGCCTTTCCCTTACCACCCCAGTGAGGGGCCAGTGAGCACATGAACATAGTGGCCATGGTAGCACTGCATTGGCTATCACAGTACCTACCTGAATTTGCCTACCATGCCTCTAGGAACACCACCTCTATACAGAAATTCACTGGAATGCCTTATTATGGGATCTCAGGGAATTACCTCCATAAAAAGAATTCATTTCACAGAAAAAGTATGGCCACAGGTCACATGCTCCATTACCCAGAAGCAGCTGGCACCACAGATTAGAAAACAGCAGAATGCCTAGTGTAGACCTTGCTATAGTGTGGAGGCTGGGGTGCTATCTTGTGGGATGAGGTGAACGTTCTTAATAATGAGCATTGAATGGTGCTGTTTCTCTAACAGCCAGAAAAGTGTCCAAGTTATTCCCTGATCTCTTGCCTGGTTTCCAACCATCTCTTTTCCACATTGAAGCTAGGGATTTTCTTACCGTGCAAATCTGACCACATCACACTCCACTCCCCCAAGCCCGTCGACGGTGGAGCAGATATGAGCAGTGATCCACCTACCCAATAACCATTCTTCCTTGTTACTAGAGCCCCCGTTCTGCGGGTTATCTGCTATCCTCTACATGACACTAGTAATCTAGACTAGTCTCAACCAGTTGCAGAATGCCTATTCTCCCTTGCCTATGACTGCTTTCAGGAGCATGTGACCAGGGCAATCTCCAGAAGCTTTTGGGAAAGTTTTCCTCACTAATAAAAGAAGACACATAGGGAGTTCCTGTTGTGGTTCAGCAGAAATGAACCCAACTAGTATCCATGAGGATGTGGGTTTGATCCCTGGCCCCATGGGTTAAGGATCCAGGATCGAGTGCGGCCGTTACCTGTGGTGCAGGTTGCAGAAGTGGCTTGGATCCCACATTGCTGTGGTTGTAGCTAGACACTGCAGCTCCGATTAGACCCCTAGCCTGGGAACTTCCATATGCTGCACCTGCAGCAGTTCTAAAAAGCAAAAAAAGAAAAAAAAGAAAAAGAAAAAGAAAAAAGGAAACACACTGGAAGAAAGATTCTTTTCCCACTGGACCTTGTTTACTTCCATGTGGTGCCTAGAACTAGGGCAGTCATTTTGGCATCAGGAGAGGAGCCAGCTTAAGAGACAAAGCTGATATGTGGCTGAGTGGAAACGTATGAAGGACTGAAAGTTGAACAATGCCCGAGCTGAAGAAGTAGCCAACTCTGGAACTGTTCCTGTGTCCTCAAATCAATTCCCCTCTCCCTAATCATTACTTTACATCAATCTATCAGCACCTCTGGCCTCAACAGTTGCAGCCCCTAACTGCATTTTCCTGCTTCTAATCCCCATGAGCTATTCCCTAACTAGCAGTCTGAGTCTTCTTCTTTTTTTTTTTTCTCAAAATACAAATCTGGTTGGTCTGTGAAACCACTCCTTTCATGACAACTTACAAGATCTACAGCCTGGCCCAGTCTTCTACATTTTTCATCTCTTACTACTCTGCCTTTCAGCCACTGAGCCCTTCATTATTTTTTGAATATGCCCTTCCCTCACTCACCCTCACCACCGACAGCCTGCTCCCGATATTCCCAATACCTGGAATGTCCCTCCCCACCCCTTTCTCCAAAGTCCTTGCCTAAACTCTGAATTAAAACATCATTTTTTTTTTTAATGGCTGCGCTTATGGCACATGGACATTCCTAGGCCAGGGGTTGAATTGGAGCTGCAGCTGTGCCCTACACCATAGCCACAGCAACACAGGATCTGAGCCACATCTGCTCTGCAGCCTGTAGCAATGCTGGATCCTTAACCCACTGAGCAAGGCCAGGGATCAAACCTGCATCCTCACAGCGACAACGTAAGCAGCTGAGCCCCAATGGGACTTTCAAAACATCACTTTTCAAGGAAGTTCTGAATTAGGATCAGAATCCGTAGACTGGAATCGACTGGGAGATAGCAGATTCACAAACATGTTCTCCTTCCTTGAGGGAGTTATAAGACATACGAGTCTAAACACCACCCAAGGTGAGTTGAGGCCTGTGCTCTGCAGTCTGCCATGGTCCTCACTTTTCACACAGATCTACTACTGTCTACTTAAGACACCCTGGGACCCCTGCTCTCAACTCTAAAAGGTCACCCCTTAATATAAGCCTCTATACTTCTACATCATTTCCTCATGTCCTATACTGCTGTTTGAACTTATGTCGTTACTTCTGTTCTTGTTTACGAGGATTTTCCTACTGGACAGCAAGTTCCCTTGAGTGTAGGGACTAGATCAGTTACTTGTTCCCCAGCAAATCTCTGGCACTGTGCACATATCAGATGCTTGGTAAGTATTTATTAAACAAAGTAACAGATGCAGTGATGAATGAATGAGTGGATGGATGGTAGATGAGGGAGGTAAGGCACATCTTTTTCATTTCCTGTCCATGACCACACAGAAAAGGAGTTAGATGAACTTTCACCTCTTAAACCATTAGAAGCCTGTTTTCTACCCCATGACTCAAAAAGGCCTGACCTTAGGTCTGCCTTCCTCCCTGCTGACACACCAGTCTCAGCAAAGAACTCACGTTGAATTCTTCTCTGAAGAGCTTATTGTCATCAGCCATTCTCCGGTTAATCTCCTCTTCCAGCTTGTCCACAGGCAGGGGCGGATACTTCCTGTTGGTGCTTGGGGACCTGGCCAGAAGTGGCACGCTCTGGGGCTCTGCAGTGCACAAGGGGGAAGGTTGGTCAGGTGCCCTGGGGATACAACCTTATCTGGAGACTAAATTAGGGAGGGGTTCTATCTCATGGACCAGGTGTCCAAAAACTTGGGCTGCTTTCTCAAGTCTTTTTTTTTTTTCTCTTTCCTTTTAGGATGTGGAAACTCCTATTTTCTTGATTTTCTTCTCTATGAAGGTTTTTCCCCAAGTCATTGAGGGGTGTCTTACCTACATCTTCAGTGCGACCATTGGATAAGCGGAAAGAATTGGAATGGCTCCCAGCTTGCTTGTATTTCTTAAATCTAATAAGAAAATGTTCACAGTGAAACACTAAGTACAGAGTCAGGAGAGAACAGGTGCTGGCTTTGTAGTTCCACTTATCAATTCAGCCTTTAAAAATACCTTTACCTGGAGTTCCCGTTGTGGCGCAGTGGTTAACGAATCCGACTGGGAACCATGAGGTTGCGGGTTCAATCCCTGGCCTTGCTCAGTGGGTTAAGGATCCGGCGTTGCCGTGAGCTGTGGTGTAGGTTGCAGACGCGGCTCAGATCCTGCGTTGCTGTGGCTGTGGTGTTGGCCACTGGCTACAGCTCCGATTAGACCCCTAGCCTGGGAACCTCCACATGCCGCGAGTGTGGCCCTAAAATGACAAAAGGCAAAAAAAATAATAAATAAATAAATAAATAAATAAAAATACCTTTACCAAAAAATAGGCTTTTTAATTAATTTATTTTTTGTTTTGTTTTGCTTGCTTTTTAGGGCCACACCCGCGGCATATGGAGGTTCCCAGGCTAGGGGTCGAATCGGAGTTACAGCTGCCGGCCTACACCACAGCCACAGCAACGCCAGATCCGAGCTGCGACTGCGACCCATACCACAGCTCAAGGCAATGTCGGATCCTTAACCCACTGAGCGAGGCCAGGGATTGAACCCACAACCTCATGGTTCCTAGTCAGATTTGTTTCTGCTGTGCCACAATGGGAAGTCTAAATTAGGCTTTTTTAGACACAGGTTCTGCACACACTGAAACAGCTCCATTGGCGACTGCATGCCTCAATGTGCTCTTGCCCCCCCACCCCAGCACACTGAATGCAACCTAGGGAACCCCATGGTATGTTCTGGCTTAAATGGCTCCTCTGTGCAGCTGCAGTTTTAGAACTGACTGGAGATCACAGCCATACCAGGTGGAGACAGGCCATGTGGGTAGAACACAGTGGACGGTGGGGGCGCAGGGCCGGGGAGAGGTAAGAGTATCAAACAAAAATCTTGGTATTTTCCCACTCTAAGCAGGGAGAAGCCCAGAGCTTCAGTCTGGGTGGGCACAGGTCTGGCCACATGCCTCCTAAAGAAAGGTAAAGACATATGACAAACTGCAGGGGTGTACAAGGTTCCCCTCTCTTTATCCCTGTAGAAGAACAGAGGGAGCAGAGAGCAGCTTAAGCCAAAATAAGGGCAGCGTTAAACCTAATTAGTCAGGGCCGTGACTGCCCCTCCCTGCTCCCTCCCTTAGGTTCCCCTTCCTGGCTTTTGCTCCCTGTTTGAAGACGCTGAAAGAAAGTCAGAAAGAGGAACCTTGTTACTCACATCGTTCACTTCCACATGGCAGGGTCAGGGATCTCAGAGGAGTTTGGGGACAAAGCCCCAACCAGAAATAAAGTAGACCTTTACTGCTTCAATAGGGCTACCTCTGAGGATCTTAAAACGCTTATCAATAACAACAGACTGGGAGTTCCCGTCGTGGCGCAGCGGAAACTAATCTGACTAGGAACCATGAGGTTGCGGGTTCAATCCCTGGCCTCGCTCAGTGGGTTAAGGATCCAGCGATGCTGTGAGCTGTGGTGTAGGTTGCAGACGCAGCTCGGATCCCGTGTGGCTGTGGCTGTGGTTGACAGCTGTGGCTCCAATTAGATCCCTAGCCCGGGAACCTCCATATGCCACGGGTGTGGCACTAAAATGACAAAAGACAAAAAACAAAACAAAAAAAAAAAACCGACTGTCTTCCTCCCTCAACCTCTAAACCACTGTCCTGGGCTTTAGGCTGAAGTGGAGCTGGGGGATGTGACTTGGGACAGATGTTGGGCTGGGTATTAAGGAAGGCCATATACAGCTTTTAAAACATTTCTAAGCAGCATTTTAATTTTTGGAGCACTATCATGATTCATTCCCCTCTATCCCATTCATTATCCTTATTCTACAGTCCTCTGGACTCTGTTGGCTTCCGGAGGTCCAGGGGGGTTGCCAGAGTCCCAGAGAATGCAGACGCATCAGCACACTCACCTTAACATGTACAGAACTATGATAATAAACACGATCACTAGCAGAGAGGACAGGGCCACTATCACTGCAATAATTGGCGTCTCATCTGAAATCAAGAGAACAAAACATGTTGTTACCATTGTATGTAATGGGCGACTCAACCTGGCTGCTCAGGGAAACACCTAGATGAGGAAGAAGTGCTTCTCCAATGTTTCCGTAGATGGTCAGGCATGGAAAGAGAGAGAAAAGAGAATACCTCTAATTGCCAGCCCAGGTCTATACGGCGACGAAAGGGGTACAGCACAGGGTGACACACCCAGCCCATCTCTGACATTTATAATTTGTTTACTTTCTGTTTCCCTGCATTAGAATGAAAGCTCTTTGTAGGTAGAGACTTTATTTCATTCATTGCTATAAAGCCAAAAACAACAAGTACTTAGCACATAAGAAACACTCAAATATTTGAAAGCATACACATCCAACCCTGATGGCAAGCTGGTGTGCAGGGCCAACGGTGTACTTTCTTCTAGGCAGAATGGGTTCTATCTAGAGGAAGATGGGAGAGGAAGGAAAAAGGACAATTTTCCTATCAAAAATCCAAATGGTTTCTTGGCACAGAGAATTTCGTTCCTGATTAAAGCAAGGGGACATGATTAGATCCTTAAGCACTATGGTACCCAAAAATGCTGGGTACTCATTTCTTTGTTACAGCCATCTTTCAACCAGGACACCAACTACAGCAACATCTGACTTGGGGACAGAGCAACTCTGACCTCCACTCCATGGGGCCTGGCTTCCTTTCCACTTCATACTGAGCCTTAGGACAGCTGAGCAGGTGCTGCCTCCTCCTCCACTCTCATGCCCCGACCACGAACTATACAACCAGTCTGAGTCTGTAGCCATCATCACCATTTTCTATCCTTTCTAGCAGCAGCACTTCCTGTTCTCTTTAGCAGGTCCCCCCATGAAAAGGTCAATACTGTCATATATGCTCTGGATTACATCTATTGTTGTTACCTTGAAGACTTCCTTCTTGACCTCATTTACCCTCCTGCTACCAATTGCCAGCCCCATGTCTCTCTTCAGTTTACTTCTCATGACAGTTCTTATAAAACAGTTGTTTCCTCTAAACCTTTACCTATGGTAATCTATTCTGCTCTGACTCCTACACTTAGTGGTCCATTTAAGCAGTTCATCAAGGACACCAACAAATGGCATACTGCCAAATCCAATGGAAACATCCCCATCCTCATCTGATTCAACCTCTTAACAGCATTAATTCAAAAAATATTTATGGACCAGCAATTTTATTCCAGGCACTGTTCCAGACACTGGGAATAGAGAAGTGATCAAACAGGTAAGAGAGGAAAGCAGAGGAAACTACTCATAAACAAGTCAATGATTTCAGACGGGAACAAGCGATATGAACAAAAAAAGGGTAAGGGGCTAGAGAGTGATGGGTTTGGGGGAGGGGCAGTGGTTGGCTATGTTAGAGCAGTTTGGAAGGTCTGAAGTACTGAGCACGGGTCTATGTAATGTGAAGTGAACCACACAAAGATCTGTGAAAAGAGCTTTCTAGGCAGAGGGAACAGCGAGCATAATATCCCTTAGGAGTTTGGTAGGTTCAAGAAAGAGCACAAAGACCAGTTTTGGTACAAGCTATGGCTAGAGAGGCGGGCAGAAGCCAGAGACTTAGGGGTTGCAGGCAATGGTAATGAATGTGGAATTCATTCTGAATGTGAGGAGGAACACTATGTGACTGGAGGGCTTTGAACAGGGAAGAGATATAAATGGATTTACATTCTTTTAAAAGATCAGCTAGTTAAACTGACTCATAAGCAACAGTCATGAGGTAGGAGATAATTAGAAGAATGTGCTATCATGCAAGCTAAGAAAAGAGTTTTCTCAAGGAGGAGGGAATACTGACTCAATCAAACAGTACCGACAGATTAGGTAGGATGAAAACAGAGAAGTGAAACTGGATGTGATACTTTTTCTGGGGGTCTTTTTAGGGCCACATCCATTGTATATGGAGGTTCCCAGGCTAGGGGGTTGAACTGGAGCCACAGCTGCCGGCCTACACTACAGCCACAGCAATGCGAAACCCAACTTGCATCCATGACCTATACCGCAACTCACAGCAGTGGCGGATCCTTAATGCACAAGAGTGGGGCCAGAGTTCAAACCTGCATCCTCACGGATACTAGCTGGGTTCGTTACTGCTGAATCACAATGGGAACTCCCTGATTTTCTTTCTATCTCTCAGATGCTGCATATTATATTCCCTGACTAGCTGTTCTTCTTCTAACACAGATCTGTAAATGTCTGTCCTTGGCACGCTTCTCTATACTTTATCTGGGTCTAAAAAATTTCCCTCTCCCTCCATTCAGTAGCTAACACTGCCATCCATCCACTCTGTTGCTCAAGTAAGAAATATGGAAATATTAGTACCCAGGCCCCTCCCAGCAGCTGGACAGATGGGTTCTTCAGTCCCGAAGGAGAATCTGTAACAACTGCTATAGTTCCTGTAAAGTTTGAGCAAGACATTGATGCATGCTCTCATTCATAAATAGAGATTTTCCCATCTAAGAAAATGCTACTGAATGATTCTGACATATGCATTAAGGCTGGGGACTTTGAGTCTTGGTGTTCACATGTTTCTTCCATGAGACAGGGAATTTTTTTTTCTTTCTGGAATCCTCAGCACTTCACAGGTGTTGAATGAACATATTATTAAAAAGGTGCTTAGAGGAGTTCCCATCGTGACCCAGTGGTTAACGAATCTGACTAGGAACCATGAGGTTGAGGGTTCGATACCTGGCCTCGCTCAGTGGGTTAAGGATCCGGCGTTGCCGTGAGTTGTGGTGTAGGTCACAGATGCGGCTCGGATCCTGCATTGCTGTGGCTGTGGTGTAGGACAGCGGCTACAGCTCCGATTAGACCCCTAGCCTGGGAACCTCCATATGCCGCGAGTGCGGCCCTAGAAAAGGCAAAAAGACCAAAAAAAAAGTGCTTAGGGAAAGCCATCATAAATGAAGTTCACATAATAATGTCACTTACTATGATAATCCCCAAATATCTCTTTAACAAGAATGTCAACCCCATTCTAGACCCCAATTCTAGCACAATACTGAAGGAAAAAAGCCAGAAAGCAGGTGATCTGTTTTGAGGCTAAAAAAACTTTAAGGAGTCTCTGCGGCGTAACAGAATGTTTTCCCTGCCTGGTTCTAGAATGCTTTCATTCAAGGACTCTTTCATAAATACTAATAGCCTACTACTCCAGATATTAAAAATAACTCAGTTACATAAATTATAGCTAAAATAATTTAAAGTATGATTAGAAAAGCTTTATCCTGTGTTCTTGCTATTTAAGAAATATCAGTTATAAGGTTTTCATGTGATACCCTATTTTAAAAAACTACTGGAATTCCTGCTGTGGCACAGTAGGTTAAGAATCCAACTGTAGCAGCTTGGAGGTGTCGGTTTGATTCCTAGCCTGGTACAGTAGGCTAAAGGATCTGAGATTGCCACAGCTGCAGCTTGGGTTGCAGCTGCAGCTCAGATTCACTCCCTGGCCCAGGAACTTCCGTATGCTGCGGGTACAGCCATGAAAGAGTTATGGTAGTTTTATGGCAGGAAGCTGCAGGGTGACTCTGCCTTGTGAGGCCAAGAAGTGCCCTTGTTTCCATGAATTCTGACTGAATGACAGATTCCTGATCCTCTTAGTCTCCCATCTAATTAACAGTAACAGAAACAGAGTGATGGTGGCAGTAGGAGCTGCTGAACAGCTGCTATATCCTGACCCAGCACTAGGCCAGGCACTAGTTCAATGTTATTCCATTCCTCACAACAACCCTATGAAGGAAATTCTATTCGCATCCTATCTTGCAAATGGCAAAAGGAGGTGCAGGAATTAAATACCTATCCTGCATTGCTCATAAGTGGTAGAGTCAACATATAAACTCAGGTGGTCTAGCTCCAAAGCCCAAGTACTATTTAACCACTGCATATACTACCTCTTCAAATATTCCACTATGCCATTCACTCCCCAGCCTTAATGCATATGTCAAAATCATTTAATGGCATTTTCTTAGATGGGAAAATCTCTATTTATGAATGGGAGCATGCATCAATGTCTTGCTCAAACTTTATGGGAACTATAGCAGTTGTTACAGGTTCTCCTTCAGGACTGAAGAACCCAACTGCCCAGCTGCTGGGAGGGTTAGCAGCTAATGGCTCTCAGCCAAGTCTTTCCCTAGGGACTTCCCTTGGCCCAAGAGTACCCAGACCCAGGGGAAAGGCTCCCTCCCACCCTATTCTACCTCCAGAGCTTTCTGTGGAACTGGCTGATAGCCTTTCTCTGACCACATGGCACCTCACTTCCTCCCTGTACCCAATATTTCACTGCCTGATAGGTGCTGCATGAGAGTCTTTGTCTCAGAGTCAATTTCCCATAGAACAAAACTAATAAAACTGAAACATAAAACTAATGAAGGCTAAGTAACAACTAGAGAATATACTTATGACCACAGACTTCATGGTGAAGAGGTACTTGGTAGATAATGCCAGAATTGGATATAATCCATCACTGCATATTACACAAATCATCCAAACTAACACCAGTGAAAATGCTTTAAAAGCAAAGCTGGCTACAGAAGGACAAATACTGTACAATTTCAAAATGAGGTACACAGAATAGATAAATTAGATGGTGGTGATGGTTGCACAACAATGTGAATATACTTAATGCCAATGAACTGTGTGGTAAAAATAATAAATTTTATACTATTTGTATTTTTCAAAATTAGGGAAAGCCTAGTAGCTCTACCAAAATAATTTATTTTTTATTTTTATTTATTTTTTTTTGCTTTTTGCTTTTTCTAGAGCCACACCCACGGCATGTGGAGGTTCCCAGGCTAGGGGTCTAATCGGAGCTGTAGCCGCCGGCCTACACCACAGCCACAGCAACACCAGATCCGAGCCACATCTGTGACCTACACAGCTCGCGGCAACGACGGATCCTTAACCCACTCAGCAAGGCCAGGGATCGAAGCCACAACCTCATGGCTCCTAGTCAGATTCGTTAACCGCTGAGCCACGACGGGAACTCCCATACCAAAATAATTTAGAATACATTTAAAAAATAATGCACATGAGAAAATAACCAGTTTCTTCAACTTTGAAAGAAAGGAAGCAAAGCTGATTGCCTCCTTTCCTCTCTCTCTCTTTTTTGGCTGCGTCCATGGAATATTAAGTTCCCAGGTCAGAGACAGAACCTGCGCCACAGCAGCACCTGAGCCGCTGTGGTGACACCAGATCCTTAACCCACTGTGCCACAAGGGAACTCCCCCCTTCCTCTCTTTATACTCTTTTATTCTCTGTCAATTAAAACACCAAGCTACTGCTGTTCAAAAGTATCCCAAAGGCCAATGCATAAACATTTCTAACCCTTGGACTTTCCTGGTGTGCTAACCCTTAATCATCTGCTTTAAATATAATTTGCTTATTAGCAAACCCATTATAATGCAAGTGGTTCAAAACTACAGCCTCATTTCTCAAAAAGCACTTGACTTTAAATTTAGAATGTGATATAAAAATTTACAGAAATACTTCCAAAGATATGTTCTGGTAAAATCATCATTACATATGGGGCTTTAGAGATTGCCAAGACTATGTATGCCTCTACATTTTCCTGTTTGGTCAAAGGCAATTATACAAGATTATTATTATTTTTTCAATTTCTTGTCACTTTAGGGCCGCACCTGCGGCATGTGGAGGTTCCCAGGCTAGGGGGTCTAATCAGAGCTACAGCTGCAGGCCTACACCACAGCCACGGCAACACGGGATCCAAGCCAAGTCTGCAACCTACACAACAGCTCAGGGCAACGAAGGATCCTTAACCCACTGAGCGAGGACAGGGATCAAACCCGCAACCTCCTGGTTCCTAGTTGGATTCGTTTCCGCTGAGCCACGACGGGAACTCCTCCCAAAATTATTTTTTTAAACTTAAAAAGACTTATATTAGTATGTCTCAACTAGTAATAACCCAGATGATTAAGGTAATTTATTTCTTTTTAATCATAATATTGAAACTACGCAAATACCTATTAGCTAGGTAAAATAGGGGTAATATTCAGGGCAAGGAAAAGGCTGAATAGTAAGAAAATGCTAAGTACAGCAAGGAATCGCAGATCTCACGTTCAATTTTGAAGCCTACCACTTCGACTTTTGCTGTACAGAGTATCTACTTTTCTGATTCAAACGTTCCCTACTCAATGGGACTTCATAAGCCTTCAAGTATTCCATTACTTATGCAGGAAAAATTCTGCATAGTTAAATAATGGAGTCAGAAAATATCTCAAAAAGTCTGATTTGATAAAATAGGAAATCCATGAGAAAAACTGCTTCACAGATTAACATTTTCCAAACTCAAATGCAATGATCACTTCTTAGGCTGTTGGATAATCTATCTTATGTTCTTTGATGGTAGCCTTAAAATTGTTCTAGGCAAAATGTGTCATTTCTACACATGCGTACCCATGATTTCTCTTCTCCAGTGACTAGGGGTGGGGCAGTCTTGCTTAGACCTCTGACACAGCATCTCCAGCCATAGGGACTTTATACCAGAGGGCTGAAAATTCATAAGACATATAAAGTGACAAAAGGTAAAAAACAACAAAAAACCAGGGTGTTTAAAAATAATTATGGCCTAGAAAAGAGAAATTAACAATGGTGTAGAAATTGTAGCTCAATGTCACCAAAGGATAATATTGAGGTATTGTGGGAGTTTCCGTCGTGGCTCAGTGGTTAACGAATCCGACTAGGAAACATGAGGTTGCGGGTTCAATTCCTGGCCTCACTCAGTGGGCTAAGGATCCAGCGTTGCCATGAGCTGTGGTGTAGGTCGCAGACGTGGCTCGGATCTGGCATTGCTGTGGCTGTGGCGTAGGCCAGCAGCTACAGCTCCCTAGCCTGGGAACCCGCATATGCTGCAAGTGCGGCCCTAGAAAAGGCAAAAAGACCAAAAAAAAAAAAAAAAAGAGGTATTGTGATAAAGACACAGCTGTTTATAATACATCATAGCTTTTAGAATCTGTAATCTACTATAAGGAATAGTTGTTTCTGTTACTCTTCTCCATGAGGTTAATACGGAAACAACGTAAGGAAAAGTAAACACATAACAACCAGAGATGCACAAAGTTACCACAGACTGTGAGCAGAGGAAACACAAATATCATACACTGTAAAAAGGACAAGAGACATAAGGTGAATGGCTCACCTCTTCTGTCCTTCGAGTCAGAATTACCTGTGTAGTAAGTAAAAATAGAAACATTTACTCAGATTAAAGAAAAACATTATTATTCAACCTAAGGTAAGACAAAATAAACTCTAGGAATAGGGATACTTTCCCTCTGTATATGTTGGAGCTAGAATAAGACAGCCTCCAACCCCTGGGCAACAAGACTGCTCAGACTCACCAAACTTTTATCAGTGGTTTGTCCTTCCCCCTGAGTACAAAAACAATGCAGCATCAATATACATAAAAAGCGCAAGAGCACAAAGAGAAATACAAACACAATGGTTCTTGTGGCCTTTTTTTTTTTAAATAATGATTTTTGTTTTGGCTCTTGTGGTCTTTATGTCTTTTTAGGCCATTAAAACGCAACAGGGCATAATCAGAAATAGAAAAGACCTAAATGATAATAGATAATAAAACCTAATTGGCATAGGCCAAGCTCTACATACTAATATAGAAAATCTTTTCTAAGGCCTATGGAATATCCGCAAGCCCTGATAAATTCCTCACAGTAGAAACAGTACAGATAATATTCCCTTTTTTTTTTTTTTTTTTTTTTGGCTTTTTAGGGCCACACCCGAGGCATGTGGAGCTTCCCAGGCTAGGGGTCTAATCGGAGCTGTAGCTGCCAGCCTATGCCAGAGCCACAGCAACACCAGATCTGAGCCATGTCTGCAACCTACACCACAGCTCACAGCAATGCCGGATCGTTAACCCACTAAGTGATGCCAGGGATCGAACCCGCAACCTCATGGTTCCTAGTCGGATTCGTTTCCACTACGCCAAGACGGGAACTCCAGATAATATTCCTTTATCATACTGCAATACAACTAGAAATTAACAAAGTAAGAAAACACTTGAAAACTAAAATCAAAACAAGTAGTGGAGTTCCCACTGTGGCTCAGCAGAAATGAACTCACCTAGTATCCATGAGGATGCAAGCTGGATCCCTGGCCGTGCTCAGTTAAGGACCCAGCTTTGTCTCCAGCTGTGGAGCAGGTTGCAGACGAAGCTCAGATCTGGCATTGCTGTGGCTGTGGTGTAGGCCAGCAGCTACAGCTCTGATTTGATCCCTTAGCCTGGAAACTTCCATATGCCACAAGTGCAGCCCTAAAAAAAAACAAAAACAAAAAACAAACTGCAAAATATCTAAAAATCACAAATCACACTTGTGGCACAATCTGTCAACTTGTCCCCAATATCAATCAGTCTCTTCCTCGTCTCGCCTTTGGTACAGAACATCGCCCCCCCCTCCCTTTTTTTGTTTTTTTTTTTTCAGCTGTGCATAAAGCAGCCCAGTTAGATTCTAGGCATAGTCATATGAAGAATTCCAGTCAATGGGAGGTGAACACAAGTGATGAGAATAACTTCTGGGTCACATTGTTTGGAAAAGAAATTACTTGTACATATTTCCTCTGCTCCTCCTTCCCAGGGGCTGGAACCAGAACCTAGTGATGAGAGCCATTCCTGAGCAAGCAGATGAGGGCAACTTCTGGGATGGTAGAGCCACAAAAAAAAAAAAGGAACTTGGTCTCTGATGAGGACCCCACCCCCACCCCCCATCTACTCCTGGAATGTGAAAGGGGAGAGAAAGACACTTGTGTCTTATATGGTTGATGAATTTTAGTGTGTCTTTGTCAGGGTAGCTTAGACCACAACCTAAATAATACAACTACCTACAGGAACACTTCTGGGATATGGCAAAGCTGTACTCATAAAAAAATCATAGCATTAAATATATATCAAATAAATATAAATGAAGCATTCAATTCAGGAAAATAGAAAAAGCATAAAATAACTCTCAGAAAAAAAAGAATATAAAAAAAGAAACGAATAAAATAAAAACTAAAAAAAATGACAGAATTAATAAATATACAATAGCAGCTCTTCGGAAGAAAAAAGCAACAAACCATAAAAGAGATAAATCTAAAGTTAGTCAACCTACACAGGAAAAAGAGATCTAAATATATAAAAAAGAAATATTCAGGCGTTCCCGTTGTGGCCCAGTGGTTAACGAATCCGACTGGGAACCATGAGGTTGTGGGTTTGATCCCTGGCCTTGCTCAGTGGGTTAAGGATCCGGTGTTGCCATGACCTGTGATGTAGGTTGCAGACGTGGCTCGGATCCTGTGTTGCTGTGGGTGTGGCTCTGATTAGACCCCTAGCCTGGAAAGCTCCATGTGCTGCGGATGCGGCCCTAAAATGACAAAAGACAAAAAAAAAATCATAGTTATGTAAAAAATTAATGCTATGAGATGGCTTTTCCTCAAATCTCTTTAAATAATTTGAAAACTTGAATGAAATGAAGATTTTTCTAAGCCAACTCCACTTGTTCCATGAAGCAAAACAAAATACTGACAAATAAAACTTACCAAAAATAGCATACATACAAAATCTGAAATGACTTACAAGTATCAGTGGGAAAATCTGAAATAATATCAAACAAAATGCAATAGTTCATTTAAGAAAAATACAGGACCAGGTGGAGCTGTTTTTGCAGTAGTTCAAAATTAGGAAATCTATTAATATGAGATTCATTGTAGCATAAGATAAAAGAAGACAAAAAAATCATATAGATCTTGTTCATAGATGCTGAAGAGAAACTGGCAAAATTTAACATTTCTTGACAGAAATCTCTAAAACAGGAATAAATTAATAAATCCTGAACATAATAAATATGTTTATTTCAACCTGAGTCAGCACTGTGTTTAATGAAAAAAACCACTTACAGCAACCTCGTTGGAGTCAGGTACAAAACAAGGTTGTCTACTTTTACCACTGTTTCCTAATTTTGTCCTGGAGGTATTCACCAGTTCACTTAAACAGAAGAATGAATGAGATCTAAAAATCTGGAAGAGATATCTGCAGATGAGATAATTTGAAGACTTATGAAACTGTAGAAAATTACGCCAAACACCAAAGAAGTTAAAATGATCAGTACAAAAATACGCCTTAAAAAAAAAAAAACAATGGCCTTATAATGTTCAGCTAAAACTAAAAACAATGTTATATTGTCAATTATATCTTAATTTTTAAAAAATCAGTAAGTTTTGGAGTTCCTGTTGTGGCTCAGCGGTTAACAAACCGGGCTAGCATCCATGAGGACAGAGGTTTGATCCCTGGCCTTGCACAGTGGGTTGAGGATTCGGCGTTGCAGTGAGCTGTGGTGTAGGTCACAGATGCGGCTCAGATCCTGCATTGCTGTGGCTGTGGTGTAGGCATTGGACCCCTGGCCTGGGAACCTCCATATGCCGAGGGTGCAGCCCTAAAAAAAAAAAAGAAAAAAAAAATTGATGCTGTGGCTGTGGTGTAAGCCAGCAAGCTATAGCTCCAATTCGACTCCTAGCCTGGAACATTCACATGCCCAGGGTGCAGCCCTAAAAAAAAAAGAAAAAAAATTGATGCTGTGGCTGTGGTGTAAGCCAACAGCTACAGATACAATTTGACTCCTAGCATGGAACCTCCACATGCCCAGGGTGCGGTCTTAAAAAGCAAAAAAAAAAGGGAGAGAGAAAAAAGAATTCACCTCTTTGGAGTTACCGCTGTGGCTCAGTGGTTAATGAACCTGACTAATATCCATGAGGACGTGGGTTCGATCCTCGACCTCACTCAGTGGTTCAATCCCTGACCTCACGGCACTGCTGTGAGCTGTGGTGTAGGTCACAGATGTGGCTCTGGCATAGGTTGGCAGCTACAGCTCCGACTGGACCCCTAGCCTAGGAACCTTCATATACTGCAGGTACAGCCCTAAAAAGACACACACACACAAAAATCGACAGGTTTCATATCCCCAACAGCAGCAGTTAAAGACATAATATTCATCTATACTAACAAAAACCAAAAACAGCAAAACAAAAAGAAAATCTTTTGAAATATTTAGAAATAAGCCAAACAAAACATGTGCAACACAAGTGGTAAAAACTTTAAAACACTTCCAAGAAACACAAAATAAAAGACTTTAGCAAATGCAACATGCAGTGTCTCTGGATAAGAATACTTAAATACATCAACTGTTCCTGTTAATCTATAAACCTATAATGATCAACATAACCTTTTTTCCAATTATACAATAAATTGATTCTTTTTTTTTTTAGGGTCACGCACTTGGCGTATTTTCCCAGGCTAGGGGTCAAATTGGAGCCACAACCACAGCAATGCAGGATCCAAGCCACCTCTGCGACCTATACCATAGTTCATGGCAATGCCAGATCGCCAACCCACTGAGTGAGGCCAGGGATCAAACCCCCTTCCCTCATGGATACCAGTCGGATTTGTTTCTGCTGTGCCACAATGGGTACTCCTCATAAATTGATTCTAATGCTCATGAAGAAAAATAATCAAGGGAGTTCCCATCTTGGCACAGTGGGTTAAGGATCCAGCATTTCTGCAGTTGCAGTGTAGGTAGCAGATGTGGCTTAGACCTAGTCTTGCTGTGGCTGTGGCACAGGCTGGCAGTTGCAGCTCCAATTCCACTCCTAGCCTGTGGACTTTCATATGCTGCAGGTGTGGTCCTAAAAACCAAAACCAAAAACCAAAAAACAAAAAAACGCTGCTGGCAAAACTCTGAAAAAAGATTAAGAAGGGATTCTCACCTTATCAGATATTAAGCACTTTAGCTTTATAAAGTTACGATTATTAAAACAGTGAGGTTCTGTACATGAACAGAGAAAAAGATTAACAGAAAATTAGTTATACATATGGGAACCTAAATACATATCAAAACTCAACATATGGAATTCCGTTGTGGCTCAGCAGTAAAAACCTGACTAATTTCCACAAGGATCGGGTTTGACCTTGGCCTCGCTCAGTGGGTTAAGGATCTGGTGTTGGTGTGAGCTGTGGTGTAGGTCTCAGAGGTGGCTCAGATCCCGCATTTGCTGTGGCTGTGGTATAGGCTGGCAGCCGTGGCTCTGATTCAACCCCTAGCCTGGGAACTTCCATATGCCGTACTTGTGGCCCTAAAACAAAAAAACCTCAATATATGCTAAAGATGGCATTTCACAGCAATGAGGAAAAAAACAGATTATTCTTTAAAGAAGAATACTGGGTACTGGGAACAATTAGTTAACCATTTAGGAAAAAAATAGATCCACAGCTCACACTTTATATCAGAATAAACTCCAGATGGATCAAAGATTTAAACATACACACACATGCACGTGCACACACACAGAGGAAAATAAAAAAGTCTAGAAGAAAAAATAAAATTATTTTATAATATGCCTTCCTACATATGATCTAATACCTCAAAAACCTTTAGTTAAAACAAACTGGAGTACCCTTCGTGGCTCAGTGGTTAACGAATCCGACTAAGAACCATGAGGTTGCGGGTTCGATCCCTGGCCTTGCTCAGTGGGTTAAGGATCCGGCGTTGCCGTGAGCTGTGGTGAAGGTTGCAGACGCGGCTCAGATCCCACGTTGATGTGGCTGTGGCGAAGGCTGGCAGCTACAGCTCCTGTTAGACCCCCTAGCCTGGGAACCTCCATATGCCGCAGGTGCGGCTCCACATAAAAGGCAAAAAGACAAAAAAAACACAAAAAACTGACAATTTAAATAAAAATTGCTTCAGTAACGCAGAAAAGTCAGAAAAGCCAGATGACCATCTGGGAAAAAGATCTGCAATCTTTTCATAAATAAGCAAAAGGCTCATCTCCCTAACATTAAAGAGTTTCTATAAATGAGTTAGAAAAACCTGACATGCTAATAAGGATAATAATAAAGGATACCAACAGAGAGTTCTCAAAAAAAGAAATATGTGTTCCTTCCAAATATGAAAAGATGCTCAACATCACTCAGTAAAACACAAATTAAAGCTACACTGGTAGAGTTCTCTTGTGGTGCAGCAGGTTAAGGATCTGCTATTGTCACTGCAGAAGCTCAGGTCATGGCCAAAAAGAAAAATAATAAAAAAGCTACACTGCGATACTAATGTTCAGTCTGGCACAGATCCAGGTATTTGATAATTTACTGACTAAAGAAAGTGTAGGAAGGAATTCCCATTGTGGCTCAGCGGTTAGTGAACCTGACTAGCATCCATGAGGATCCCTGGCCTCGCTCTGTGGGTTAAGGATCTGGCATTGCCATGAGCTGAGGTGTAGGTTGCAGACGTAGCTCAGATCCTGCGCTGCTGTGGCTCTGGCGCAGGTCAGCAGCTCCAGCTCCAACTGGACCCCTAGCCTGGGAACCTCCATGGGCTGCGGGTGCAGCCCTAAAAAGACAAAAAAAAAAAAAAAAAAAAACGGTGTAGGAAAACAGGCGCTACATCACACAACTTATATACATTTCTCAGTAGTTGGAGACCTGAGAATATCCAATGTCAATTTAAAATGCATACTTATAATAATTTATTCTAGGGGAATTCCTTGATGGTGTAGTGCTTAAGACTCTTGTGCTTTCACTGCTGCAGCCCAGGTTCAATCCCTGGTGAACGAACCGAGATCCCACATGAAGCTGCTACACACCTCGGGGCAGGAGGGGAGGGGAGCAGTAACCCTACTTATATTCTCATATATGCTTGAATAGACAACAGTATTGTTTATAAGAGTACTCTGGCGTTCTTGCTGTGGCACAACAGGATGTGGCACCAGGATGCAGGTTTGATCCCCGGCCTGGCACAGTTGGTTAAAAGATGCAGCATTGTTGAAGCTGCAGCACAGGTTGCAACTGTGGCTCAGATCTGATCCCTGGCCCCAGAAGTCCATAGGCTGCAGAGCGGCCAGAACAAACAAACAAAAAGAGTACTCTAATAATAACTTTAACTTGGCTAATGAGGCAGTTCTCTACTATAATAAAGGTATGACAGGCTAATTGAAAAAAATAATGCGTAGAAATATACATGGTATATTTATTACCTGTTATAAATGGAAGAAAAATGCGTATTCATATACATGTACATATACTTTAAAAAAAGAGAAAAACATTCAAAGCAAAAGTCAATAGGAAAGAAAAGTTAAGATTAAAGAATTAATTCAGGATACGTCCAATATTCAAATAATAAGAATTTTAGACGGACAGAGAAAATGGAAAAGGGAAGAAAAATTTTGAAGAAGTATAAGGAAATTTCTTAGAACTGAAGGACCAAAGCTCTAAAGGTCCTATCTTAACATCATGAATGAGAAAGACCCGTTTCTAGGAGTTCCCTGGTGGCCTTGTGGTTAAGGATTCATCAGTGTCCTAATGGATACTAGTCAGCATTGTCCTAATGGACACTAGTCAGCATTGTCCTAATGGATACTAGTCAATGGGAATGCCCAAATACTGATTTTTATCAAAAGTTATAATGTTAACAATTATGGGAGGATTGATAAAATGGTGTCCATGAGGAGGAATGTGGGGCTTCAGACTGTAACATCCTGATAAACTATAAAATTTTCCTTTTACTGATCTTGAATAAAAGTCACCAGTGAAATGCAGTCTGTCTCTTCTGAGACATGAAATGTGTTAACTGTATAATTACGGGTTTCTCAGCCACAGCTTAATTTGGATCTATGGCAGATTACAGAAAATGTGATTCCCTGACAACAGCGTGGTATGGCCATCAAAATCAAAAATAGGTCTAACTTTCTACCTTACAGTGTTTAGACCTAAAGCAAATCATTTAACCTCTATAATCTTACATTAAGAATCTCCTAAAAAACACCGTCATTCATTCTTGTATACATATGAAGAAACTGAGGTACAGAGGTTAAATAAACTTGCCTATTGTCACACAGCTAGTGTATGGCACAGTTGAGATTCAGACCCGAGTAGTGCGGCTCAGCAGATGGCTCATCTTAACTGCAGATGCCTCACAATCTTTAGAGTGAAAATACGGGACTGAAGCTGGCAGGTGCAGGGTTGGAGGTGTAAGGTCTAGCTAAAAGATGTCATCTGTAGTAACCAAATGAGATTCAATTCAGTAAATATGCCCCCCATGAGCCATATGTGATCCCACCCAGGGGCACTCACCATCTAACAAGGAAAGAATATACACCAAGGGGGTGAGACCAAGGGGAATACTGATTTTTGCTAGAAAAGGAATAACAGTTATACAGCTTCCAGGGAACAATTATTTCCTTTAGCACTCACAGAAGCCCTCTGAGGGACTCTCCAATCCTCGTTTACAAACCGGAGCCCTAAGGTTCAAAGAGGTCAGAAACTTGCCCTACCCCATGTGGTCTCAGACTCAGGTCTCTGATTGTCTTCAAAGACACTTCCGCTTGAACGGTGCCTGACTCAAGGAGAGAAGTGGGTTTGTCCCTGAACAAGCTGGCACTGTAACTGTTTCCCTGACCTCTTCTTCCTAACTCCACTCCTGCCCACAGGTCTTCCACTCCTATCTAACTGCTGTGGACACTCAGACCCATTCTCCTTCCCACAGTCTCCAAGGATCCCTTCCTTTTCACAATTAATCATATTACCAGTTTTACCATCCTTTCATCTTTAGTCCCTTGCATCATCAATTAGCCTCTCTCCTCTTGTATTTTCAACCTTCTCTTCTACCTTTAAACAGGATTAAGTCTTCCCAACCTAACCGTCTCCCATACAAAGTAGGATATCCTCCAGAATCTTTCTTCTTGCCTCTTATCTCTATGTTAACCAGATATTTCCAAGAATTTCCAACTTCTAGGTTTCATTACTTTGTTTGGACACTCTACTTATTTCAAGGTATTTTATGGCTAAAAAGCACAAACAAAAATAGCAAAAGTGTAGGGAGTTCCCGTCGTGATTCAGTGATAACGAACCCAAACAGTATCCATGAGGACAGGGGTTCTATCCCTGACCTCGCTCGCTGGGTTAAGGATACGGTGTTACCGTGAGCTGTGGTGTAGGTCTCAGACACAGTGGCTCAGACCCCACGTTGCTGTGGTTGTAGTGCAGGCCGGGAGCCACAGCTTCAATTTAACCCCTAGCCTGGGTACTTCCATATGCTGTAGGTGCGGCCCGAAAAAGACGACGACGACAACAACAACAATAAAAGGCTGAATAATGAATAAACTCAGAGAGCAAAAGAAAGAACAAATAGAAACCAGAGTTCCTGCTGTGGCACAGGGGAAACGAATCTGACCAGCATCCATGAAAATGCAGGTTCGATCCCTGGCCTCACTCAGTGGGTTAGGGATCCGGCATTGCTCAGAGCTGTGGTGTAGGTCACAGACGTGGCTCAGATTTTGTGTTGCTATGGCTGTGGCACAGGCCAATAGCTGTAGCTCCAATTCGACTCCTAGGCTGGGAACTTCCATATGCCACAAGTGTGGCCCAAAAAAAGAAAACAAACAAACAAACAAAAAATTGAAACCATCTCTAGTACCTGAAGGAGGAAAAGTTTCCGGAGTGGTTGCTGCAGTGCTGGCATTCCCCTCCCAAGGTTCTGTTCTGGTATCTATGAACTGGGTTTCTGGAAGCCATGTTCCATTTGGTGAAATTGTAGTGACTACAGAATTGGTGCTCACTCTTCCTGTGGTCCCATTGTCAGAGTCTGAAGAATTAACAGTGGTTGTTACATAGGTGGGTCCCAGAGTTAGATTTGGGCTGAATGTTGGTGCCAAGGAAAGAGAAGTTACTGAAGAAGTAGGATTTGAAGTTTTGGTCTCTTCTTTAAATGATTCTGCTGTAGTTGCTTTAATAGATCTTGTAGAGCCTACTGAAGGTGAAACTGTAAACACCAAAAAAAAAAAAAAAAAAAAAGAGAGAGAGAAAATATCACACAAAGAATCTGACAGCTCAAAAGGTATAAAGGACAAAGCAGCAAGCCCTTACTACACTCTCAAACACTTAGAACCAAAGATCAGATGTACACGCACATTCTATTTAATGCTGGATCCTTCCTTCCACTTCCAAAGGACTACTATCTAATGGAAGGAGAAAATGGATTCTTAGTTCCTCAGAATCAATATATAGGAATTTTAAATAGCAACCTCTTTTTTTCTTTTTTTACATTTCAGGAAAAACACACAATCTCTTCATTTAAAGTAGTATGTGGTATATAGAACAATGCTAGGCATACAATACCACCCAGAGATTTCTAAAGACACCTGTTTTACTATCACTGTTAAGTAAAACCTTAATATATTTTTTCTTTCTTTAGTATCATCAAAGCCTTCAAATTTAGGCATTAAGTGTAAAACTAAAATTCTGTTCCAAATACCAGTCTCATCAAACGACAATTTACCTGTGGTAGTGTTGTTGGCACCAACATGTATCAGACCACTGCCAAGCAGAACAAGAAGGAACCAGGAATCCATGTTGACCTGAAAAATTAGAGAGCCGTGTTAGGTAAGATCCCATAAAACTATGACTATGTCCAAACTATTCACCAAAGGAGTGTTTTAGGCAAAATTTTCCTAGCTACTAAAGTGTACAAATAGGACCAAAGATCTTTTGGGAGTCTGATAAGCACAATTCCCCAAGAATCCAACTACTTAACTGAATCTTTATGTAACTATAAGACTTAAAATAAGAATTTAGTAAGAACACATTTTCAAGTGATTCTCAACCTTGGCTACACTTTAGAATCACACAAACAACTTAAAAAAAAAAAAAAATCCCTGTGCCAGATTGCATCTCTGAAGGTGAGAGTTAGATGATAAACCCTTTAAAAGCGCCTCAGGAAAGCTATGTGTAGCTTTACTGGCTTCAGAATGAGAGGTATGGAGAAGGTAGGCTGACTGCATGAATGTACTTCCCTCCAAGGCAGACATTACGCACTTGTTCTCAACCTTTATTTTTACTTCAAACCATATCACAGGGCTGTGGCACATTCTCAGTGGTAATAGTGGCTCATTCCTCCATTCAGAAGCCTATGTCCTATACTAAGCTAGATACTAGGGAAACAATTAGGGAGCAATACTCTCAGAGGTCCCATCTTCATAAGACTCACAGCCTAGAGGTAATTCAATATGCTAATTATTTTCCAAGGGGCACAGGACAATCTGAAGGAGGGTAGAGTGATGCAAGTGCTTTATACATGTCCCAGGAGTTTGCCTCTGGTACCAGTTTGCCTCTAGGCCTAGCAGGGAATGGGGACCCAGTGGCCTTCCTAAGGTACAGTCATGTGAGATTTGACCAGTTCCCCACCTGACCATAACCCAAAACTGGGAAACCATACAATCCCCTCCTTAAGTGTTAGAAAACAAACTGAAAGGCTGATTATTATGCATGTATATATGTCTAATTAAAAAAAAATTTTTTTTGGCCTCGCTTGAGGCACATTAAAGTTTCCTGGCCAGAGGTTGAATCCACACCACAGAAGTGACAACACCAGATCCTTAACCTGCTGAGCCACAAGGGAACTCCTGTTTTGGAGAAAAATTAACTGTATTTGGGAGTTCCTGCCATGGCACAGCTGGTTAGAATCTGACTGCAGTGCCTTGGGTCCCTATAGAGGTGTGGGTTCGATCACCAGCCCAGAAACTTCCACGTGCCACAGCTGCAGCTGTAAAAAACAAAAGCAAAAACAAAACTACGTATTTGGGGGTAGGGGGTTAGACCATCACCTCATTCCATATACCAAAATAAAATCCAGACAGGTGGAAAAATTAAATGTCTAGAAACACATTTTAAAAAGGAATAAATGAATATGAGAGCTTAGGATGAGGAAGGATTTTCTAAACAGAATATAAGAAACAACAAAAGAATAAATCACAAAAGTAAAAATGTACATCTGACAGCAGGAAAAAAACCTGCAAAATATCATAAACAATGTTCATGGATAGGAAGACTCAATACTATCAAGATGTGAGTTCTTCCCAACTTGGTTTATAGATTAAATGCAATCTCAATCAAAATCTTGCCAAGCTATTTTTGGATATGAACAAACTGGTTCCGGAGTTTATATGGAGATGCAAAAGACTGAGAACAGACAACTTAATACTGAAGGAGCAGAGTCAGTCAGAAGATTACTATAAAAGCTAATAGTAATATAAAAAAGTAACAGTGATCACAACAGAAAGAATAGATAAACAGATCTATGGTATAGGAGAGAATCCAGATACAGACCTATATAAATAGTCAACTGATCTTTTGACAAAGGAACAAAGATAGTCTTTTAAACACATGGTGCTACAATAACTTGGCATACACATACCAAAAAAAAAAAAAAAAATCTAGATGAAGACCTTACGCTTTTCACAAAAATTAACTCAAAATGAACACAGACCCAAATGTAAATGAAAAGACTCCCTGAAGATAACACAAGAGAAAACCTAGGTGACCTTGGGTATGGCAATGACTTTTTAGGTACAATACCAAAGGCAGAACCATAAAAAAAAAAAAAATCAACTGCACTTGGTTAAAATCAAATATTGTTTGGAGTTCCCTGGTGGTGCAGTGGGTTAAGTATCCAGCATTGTCACTGCAGTGGCTTGGGTTCCTGCTGTGGCATGGTTTCAATCCCTGGCCTAGAACTTCAGCATGCCGTGGGCACAACCAACCAACCAAACAAAAAACCGAAAACTGCTCTGCAGAAGACAATGTCCAAAGAGAACAAGAAGACAATCTACAGACTATGAGAAAATACTGGCAAAAGACAACAGCTAAGGGACTGCTATACAAAACAAAGAACTCTTGGAATTTCCCTTGTGGTGCAGAGAGTTAAGAATCTGGCGTTATCACTTACAGCAGTCGCAGCTTCAGTCCCTGGCCTGGGAACTTCCACATGCCATGGGTGTGGGCAAAAATAAAGTACAATAAAAACAAAATAAAGAACTCTTTTTCCCTCCTTTTTGCGGCCACATCATTATAAGGAAGTTTTTACGGCAATATGGAAGTTCCCAGGCTAGGGGTTGAATCAGAGCTGCAGCTGCCGGCCTACGCCACAGCCACAGCAATGTAGGATCTGAGACCATCTGCGACCTACACTGCAGCTCACGGCATGGCTGGATCCTTAACCCACAGAGTGAGGCCAGGGATTGAACCTGCATCCTCATGGATACTAGTTGGGTTCACTACTGTGAGTCACAATAGGAACTCCCAAAACAAAAAGCTCTTAAAACTCAAAAAAAACCATCAACTCAGTAATAAAATGGTGGATACATGTCATACATTTGACCAAACCTGCAGAATGGATAATGCCAGAAGTGAACCCTAATGTAAACTATGGACTTCGAGTGATAATAATATCAATGCAGGTTTACTGCTTTTGTACCACTGTGGAGCAGGATGTCAACAGTAAGGGAGGTTTTGCATGTGTCTGTGTGTGTGTGTGAAAGAGAGAGCAATCAAGGAGTATCTGGGAACTTTTATACTTTCTGCTTAATTTTGTTGTGAATATAAAACTGCTCTAAAAAAGTACTGTTTTTTTTGTAAATTTTATGGCCACAACCACAGCATATTCAGTCCTGGGTCAGGGACTGAATCTGAGTCATAACTGTGACCTACATCGCAGCTGTGGCAATGCAAGATCCTTTTAACCCACTGCACCAGGCCAGGTATCGAACCCACCTCCGTGTGACCGGAGCCACTGCAAGTTCGATTTTTAACTCACTGCGCCACATCAGGAACTCTAAAAAATCTACTATACCTATTCTCTGACCTCACCCAGACTTTCGGTCCCTTGAACTTCTGGTTTTCTTTCCAATATCTCTGTTCTGTCTTTATTTCCTTCTCTACCCAACCAAGAAAACCTGGTGTCAGTACAACCATTCCCTTGCTAATGTCCTAAATTATTTTGCCACATTGCTCTTACATTGCATCTACATGGAGAAAATAACCCCCAATCCTGAACTAAGCCAACTGTCAGTCCTACATTAGACAGTCAAATGCTCCTTAAAACAATCAACAACCCATAAGGTCGATACCACTATGTTTGCCTCAGTGGAACTCTGAACACTTTCTGGGATCCTTCTGTATTTCCCTCCTCAACCCTTTCTCCAATTCCCCACAGCAGGGATTTCTAAGAACCTCCTGTCCTCTCCAACCTTCTCTTCCCACATCCTTGGCTGCTGGCCCTGTCTTCACCTCAGAGAAATCAGAAGCCACTGGACTAGGATACCCTTAACTTCCAGTCACCTTAACAAACTTCCTTCTTCTCTGCAATACCTCCCCAAAATCTCAGTCGCTTAGGAATCTTGTCCTGTAGATACTCTATCACGATCTCTTAGCTTTAATAAAGCATTTAAACACAACTAAGAACATCTTAAAGAAAAGAACTCCTTTTAATCCACATCAATCTTCCAGTTAGCATTCTCTTAATTCCCTCGCAGCCAAATTTCTAGAAAGAGTTGTCTCCATGGCAACCTGGCTTCTTTTTTCCACCATTCCACCAAAACAACTACCTCCATATTTGTAATGAATATGCTCTTTAAAAATATTTCCAACTCGTTTACAAAGGTCTGATTTCTCTGATATATAAAGGACTCCTACAAATTAAGAAAGGGCAAAAGAGATGAAACAGACAATTCACAGAAAACCAATCTCATTCATGATCAAAGAAAGCCAAATTAACCTATACTGCAATATCATTTTTCACCTGACAGGCAAATACAAAAACCTTTTAATAACATTTTGTTGGCAAAGGTTTGTGCAAACAAATACTCTCATATAATCTGTAAATACTTACCAGAATTACATAAGCACAAACCTTTGACAGATTTCAACTTGAAAAGTTTACATATACACCATACCTTTTTTTTTTTTTTTTTTGCCACGTCCATGACATGTGGGAGTTCCTGGGCCAGGGATTAAGCCCAGGCCACAGAAGTGACAATGCCGAATCAGGCCACCAAGGAACTTCTAACACATACTTATAAAGTGACCTACATATAGGTTACTCAATGCACCACAGTTTGCAATAGAAAATGAAGGAAATAATCTAAATGTTTATCAATGTGAGAAGGGGGCATGATTAACTATGGCATATTCATCAAATGGAATATGATGTAGCTGTTAAATAGAATGAGGAACCTCTTTGGAGATCATTTAATTCAGCACACAGGACATTTAAAATTTTTGAACTATCTTAAAAATAACTTTTGAGAAGTTCCTGTCATGGCTCGGCAGAAACGAATCTGACTAGTATCCATGAGGATGCCGGTTCTATCCCTGGCCTCGCTCAGTGGGTTAAGGATCCGGCACTGCCGTGAGCTGTGGTGTAGAGCGCAGACGTGGCTTGGATCTGGCGTTGCTGTGGCTGTGGCGTAGGCCAGTGGCTGCAGCTCCAATTTGACCCTAGCCTGGGAACCTCCATATGCTGCGGGTGCGGCCCTAAAAAGCAAAAAAAAATAAAAAATAAAAAAAAAAAGAATCTGACAAGAGTCTCCGTGAGGATGTGGGTTCAATCCCTGGCCTCACTCAGTGCGTTAAGGACCCAGCACTGCTGCAAGCTGTGGCGCAGGTTGCAGATGTGGCTTGGATCCCACATTGCCATGGCTGTGGCTTAGGTCAGCCACTGCAGTTCAGATCCAGTCCCTAGCCCGGGAACTTCCGTATGCCGTAGGTACAATTGTAAAAAGGGAAAAGGGGAGGGGGGGAGAGAAGGAAAGGGGAAAAAAAAAATCACAAGAGGAAAAGCCCACTGGTATTTCTTTCTCCTTAACCCATTCCCCTTTCTCTTCCCCTCTCCCCTACCCGTCTGTGTGAGTGTGTGTGTGTCTGCCTCTCTCTCTCACACACACACCCTCTTTGTCGTTACATTCTTCAACTTCTCTCTGCCACATCTGATTTACTGACATCCCATACTCTTCCAAATTCATCTCTTCCCCATAACTCTCTCTGAATTGAGGGCTTTAAAAGCTGATTCTACAACAAAGACTTGTCCTGACACAGATGAACAGTTAAATAGTTTGAATCTAAGGGAAATATGCACTATCAATTGTCAGGAGGAAACCAGTCCCTGTCAGCTGTACTCTGAGCAATGCCAGAAATCCCGTGCACAAATTCTAATAGCATAATGATTTTTAGGATGAACTACTCGTGATACTTCTATTTTTAAAATTAGTTTGTCTGACAACTTCTTTTATACAACTAAACAGACGCCTAACTTTATGACCAATAATTCCATTTCTATATATTTATGCAAGAGAAATAAGAACATATGTCCAGAAAAAAGATTAGTACAAGAATGTTCCTAACAGGAGTTCCCTTCATGGCTCAGTGGTTAACGAATCCGACTAAGAACCATGAGGTTGCGGGTTCGATCCCTGGCCTTGCTCAGTGGGTTAAGGATCCGGCGTTGCCGTGAGCTGTGGTGTAGGTTGCGGACGCGGCTCGGATCCCGCGTTGCTGTGGCTGTGGCGAAGGCCGGCAGCTACAGCTCCTGTTAGACCCCTAGCCTGGGAACCTCCATATGCTGCGGGTGCGGCTCCACATAAAGGCAAAAAGACAAAAAAAAAAAAAAAAAAAAAGAATGTTCCTAACAAAAAGCTGAAAATAACCCAAGGAACCATCAATAACAGAAAGAATATATCAGTAACAGTGATTTTTTTCTCACGATAGAATACTATTCAGCAACAAAAAGGAAAGAAATACTGATACACACAAAAAAATGGATGAATCTTTTTTGTCTTTTTAGGGCTGCACCCACAGCATATGGAAGTTCCCAGGCTAGGGGTGGAATCACAGCCACATTTGCGACCTACACCACAGCCACAGCAACAAAGGATTCTTAACCCACTAAGCAAGGCCAGGGATCAAACCCACATCCTCAAGGTTACTAGTTGGCTTTGTTACCACTGAGCCACGACGGGAACTCCTCATTCTTCTTATTAAGGCCACACCTGTGGCATACAGAAGTTCCCAGGTTAGGGGTCAAATTGGAGCTGCAGCTGCCAGCCTATACCACAGCCACAGCAACATGGGATCTGAGGGACCTATGCTGCAGCTTGCAGCAATGCCAGATTCTTAGCCCACAGATCGAGGCCAGGGATCAAACCATCATCCTCATGGATACTAGTCAGATTCTTAACCCACTGAACCACAACAGGAACTCCTGGATGAATCTTGAAAACATCATGCTGAGTGAAAAAAGCCTGACACAAGAATATAAAATATGTGTCTCTATATAGATGAAGCTCTAGAAAAAGCAAAACTAATCTATGGTGGAAAAATCAGAAGAATGGTTGTCTGGAAAAAGATGGAGGATTTATTAGAAAGGGACATAAGGGTTTCTGGAAAATAGTAATATTCGGTATCATGATAGAGATGAGTTTCATGGGTGTATGTGTTTTTCAGAGCTCAACAAATGATAACTTAAGATTTATGCACTTCACTGTACATAAATTTTATCTCTATGAAAGATTCCACCCATAAACACATATTGTAAATGATATGTTTGCTTAAGTATTTGGGAAGAAGTACACTGATATATGCAATTTACTTTGCAATACATTGAAAACAATATGAACTGACGGATGAATAGAGGAGATGGATAGATACAACAGTAAAATGTTAATTGTACAATCTAGATGGTAGATATAAAATTCTCTCCACTTTTCTCTATGTTTAGAATAAATGGTTGATAGGAAGTTCCTGTGTGGCACAACAGGTTAAGAATCCAGCACTGACTAACCGTGGTGCACATCACAACTGTGGTGCAGGTTCGACCCTTGGCCTGGGAACTTTCATATGCTGCAGCTGCTGCCATAAAAAGAAAAAAAAAATTTTAAATAAAAGAATAAAAGACTGATTAAAGAAAAAAACAACAACAAAACAGTTCAGGAATTCCCACTGTGGTTCAGGGGTTTAAGAACCCAACTAGTTGTCCATGAGGATGCAGTTTAATCCCTGGCCTTGCTCAGTGTGTTAAGGATCTGGCTTTGCTGCAAGCTGCAGCATTATATCACAGATATATATTGCTTGAATATGGCGAGGCTGTGGCTGTGACTTAGGCCAGCAACTGAAGCACTGATTCAACCTTTAGTCTGGGAACTTCCATATGCCATAGGTGTGGCCCTAAAGGAAAAACAAAAACAAAAATGAGTTCAGCAACCACGTAAATCAACTATACTTCAATAAAGTTTTTCTTTTTTTTTTTTCGGTCTTTTTGTTGTTTTAGGGCTGCACCCATGGCATGTGGAGGTTCCCAGGCTAGGGGTCTAATCGGAGCTGTAGCTGCCAGCCTATGCCACAGCCACAGCAACACGGGATCGGAGCCGCGTCTGCAACCTACACCACAGCTCATGGCAATGCCAGATCCTTAACCCACTGAGCGAGGCCAGGGATTGAACCTGCAACCTCATGGCTCCTAGTCAGATTCATTTCCGCTGAGCCACGAAGGGATCTCCCTCAATAAAGCTTTAAAAAAAAATAAAAGTATATTGATTTTTAAAAAATCGGTTCAGGAGTTCCCGTCATGGCGCAGTGGTTAACGACAAAAAGGCAAAAAATAAAAAATTAAATAAATAAATAAATCAGTTCAGGGAGAATCGGTATTTTTATAATCCTGGACATAGTATTTTCCCTGTTTATTCAAGTTTTTATGTTCAAAGTGTTTATTTTTTTGTGTGCTATTCAGTTATTCCTGGTTGTTTTATACTATAAATTTATATTATGAATCTTTTCTCTTCTTTTTTCTGTTTCTTTTTCTTTTTCGGCTACCCCCCAGCATATGGAGTTCCAGGCCAGGAATCAGACTCAAGCCACAGTTGCAACCACCATCACAGCAGCTGTGGCAATGCCAAATCCTTAACCCACTGTGCCAGTCCAGGAATCAAACCTGTGCTCCAGCACTCTGGAGACACCACCGATCCCTGTGTGCCATATCAGGAACTCCTGAAATCTTTCTTTGCTTTTTTTTTTTAATTTCATCTTTTCTGAAGTAAAACTGACATGTAAAGTTATAAGATATGTAGGGAGTTCCCACTGTAACACAGTGGAAATGAATCCTAACAGTAATGAGGATCCAGGTTCGATCCCTGGCCTCACTCAGTGCATCAGGGATCCGGCGTTGCTGTGGCTGTGGCACAGGCCAGTGGCTACAGCTCTGATTCAACCCCTAGCCTGGGAACCTCCATATGCTGCAGATTTGGCCCTAAAAAGTCAAAAAAAAAATTCAAATTCAGCATAGTACAACTGGAATCATGTGGAGGCTCTGAATTCTGCAGCTGGGACGTGGATGATAGGCAGTGCTCATTGGCTGTTAAATCACGCACACTTGCCTTCCCATCTCAAAGCCCGGACTGCACTGAGCACTTTGTGTGCTTCCTCTCACTTAATCCTTCCCAACCCTATGATGCTGATATTGGTGTTATTACAATTAACCATGTTGTATATCCTGTAGGGGAGGGATTCTCTCTTGAACTACAGAAACCTTGAATGTTAAATTCCCAACCAATCAATTATACATGTTTACATTTATTTCAGGGGTAAACTATATGAAATCTGTATCCTGCACTCAAGATGAAAGAACCACCACAGAAATACTGAGTATCTATTAGAGAAAGATTTTTTTGCCTCCTGGCCAAAAAGAAACACTCCTTGCCCAAACATACATTCCCCACCAATGAACCCCGAGGTCCTGGGAGACAAGCCATTCTCACCTAATAGCAGGGAGAAGAAGAAAACTGGGTACTAGCACTAAGGAGAGCACACACCCATTCCTCAGCTAGGTGACTAAATTCTGGCCAAGGAGAAATAAGCTAAAGCCTATTATGAGATCTCTAGAAAGGTGGTTTAACAGGCAGGGAGGGGGAGTTCCCGTCATGGCTCAGCGGTAACTAACCCAACTAGGATCCATGAGGATGCAGATTCAATCCCTGGCCTCGCTCAGTGGGTTAAGGATCCGGCATTGCCGTGAACTGTGGTGTAGGTCGCAGACAGGCCAGGATCCTGTGTTACTGTGGCTGTAGGCTGGCAAATGTAGCTAGCCTGGGAACTACCATATGCTAAGGGCGCAGCCCTAAAAGCAAAACAAACAAACAAACAACAGGCAGGGAGGGAGACTTTCCCTCTATATTCTCTCCTATAATCTAGAATTTAGATGTGATGATTAGAGCCCCAGCAGCCATTAAGGACCCTGAAGTGACTTTTAGGATAACAGAAAAGAGAGACATGAGACTGAGTGTTCTAATGACACTGCTGAACTGCCATATCGGCCCTGCTTACTTTTGGACTTTGTATATACAAGAAAGAAATAAACCTATTTTCTGATATATGCAACCAACCTCAATCCTGATACAGATAGTTATAAAAAAAATAAGATCAACTCCTAACATTATGATTTGTGATGGATGAGAAGTGGAAATTATGAGGGTGCTCTGGAATGCATTTTTCTCCATGCTCTTACTAGGAAGCACAATGTTACACATATTTCCTAAAGAAGAAAATTGTTAGAAGGAATCAATATTATTAAGTTCCCACTAGCAAAGGAGAGCTCAGCCAATCTGTCTATTCCCCAGAGTTTATATTCTGGCTGTGATAGCTTCCATTAAGAGTCATCTATTCAGGAATTCCTGTTGTGGCTCAGTGGTAATGAATCAGACTAGTATCCATGAGGATGTGGGTTTGATCCCCGGCCTTGATCAGTGGGTTAAAGATCCGGCATTGCTGTGAACTGTGGTGTAGATCACAGATGTGGCTTAAATCTGGCATTGTTGTAGCCCTGGCTGTGGCGTAGGCTGACAGCTGTAGCTCTGATTCGACCCTTAGTCTGGGAACTTCCATATGCTGCGGGTACGGCCCTAAAAAGAAAAAAAAAAGGGGGAATTAAGCATTATCTATTCAAAGTTAAGCATTCAATATTCAATACATTAGTACTGATAAAATATGATCAAGTATCAGGTTCACATTATTTCAATGTTCAATCTTTTATCTCAGTTAAATCTCACAGTAACTCTACAAGAGAAATTCTCCTCTTACTCCCATTTTGAAGATAAAGAAATTGAGAGGTGGTCACCCAGCTAGTAATTGTAGAAGAAGAATCCAAATCCAGATCTACCTGACTTTTCTTTGACCCTTCAAATGCTTAAAGACTGTTGAAGGATGCCTCCTGGGCATGGGAGAAATAAAGTGTGGCAGCTAGAAGTGTTAAGCTCTGCCCAGGCCTTCTTCTAGAGCTGTTCTGGTTCTCTGGTTTGAGAAAAAGGCAGAGAAGGAGAGTTCAGTTCTTTCAGCGAAGTATTCACTCAATCAATACTATATTATTTTATTATTTATTATTGAGAACAAAATTATTCTTAAAACTATAATCCCTGGGTACCTGCTATAGGCTAAGCACCTTGTACTAAGCATGCTATATACTTTAAACCAATCAATCCCCACAACCATCTATGAGTTAGATATTGCTTTTCCATTCTACAAATGAAAAATCTAAAAATCACAGAGGTTAAGGAATTTGTTTGAGGCCATATGCCTATTAAGTGGCTACTAGGATTCAAACTCAAGGCTTTCAAAACTCCAAAGTTCATGTTTTTCCCTTTGTGCTTCACCAGACAATGGGGATACACACGTTAGATATGGACTAGATATAGGCTGTCATCAAGTAGTTCACTAACCAGTAGTGAGGCCCAAATGAACTATTTATTCAAAACCTGAATATCACCTGGCATAATGTTAGTCAATTAACACTAAGGTGAGGTAGTGAAACTGCAGAACAAAGAAGGCGTTTGCAGGGGAGATAATGCTTGAGATGTACTTGGGAGGATAAAGAACAGTTATCCAAGGGTCAGACAAGAATCAGTCTTTAAAGCGGAGAGAACTTAATGCTTGAAAAAGCATCTGGTTCCTGGAGTGGCAAAGAGCTGGGCAGAAGCATCAAATAGCACCTCAGTAAACACTTGCTAAATGAATGTGAAAATGACAGACATGAAAGACTGGGGTCTGTGAGGTTATATGGAGGAAATGTAGGAAATGAGTCTAGAAGCAGTGAAGGGATCACAAAGGAGCCTGCTCGGCCACAATAAAAAGTTCTGACTTTCCACTGAACACACTAAAGAACCACCAAAATGTTTAACACAGAAAAGTTGACCACAATTATTTGGATTTAAAAGACAGTGACTGACAGTAGGGCAGAGGATCAACTGGTGTGGTCTGAGGTTAGGAGGGATGCTAACTGAAGCCTTCAAAAGTAATCTAGCCAATAAACCAGAAGGACACCAGAGCAGGACTGAAATTTTTTTTTTTTAATTTTTTTGCTTTTTAGGGCAGCACCCATGACATATGGAGCTTCCCAGGCTAGGGGTATAATTGGAGGTACAGCTACTGGCCTATGCCACACAGCCACAGCAGCACAGGATTCGAGCTGCGTCTGCAACCTATATATACCACAGCTCATAGCAATGCCGGATCCCCAACTCAGTGAGCGAAGCCAGGGATTGAACTTGCAACATGGCTCCCAGTCAGATTCGTTTCCACTGAGCCTCAACGGGAACTTGAGGACTGATAAATTTATAGAAGTGGAATTGAAGACTTAACAATAAAGATGCCAGAGGTAAGGAAGGTCCATCTCTGATTTAAGATCACTCTTAATGCTATAAGTGGGAGGACGGCTGCTTTGGGACATACGACAGGGAAGATGATGAGCTTAGTTCTGAACACAGAATAATGCAGTACTACACAGTACATGTTGTTCCTATATGGGGAAGGGATATGAGGTGAAGGGCAGGAGAAAGGGCAGAACGGCTGATGGGCAATGACAGAGCAGCTGTCACGGAAGTCAGGCAGTATGCCAAAGGAAGGAAAAAGACAGCTGTAAGACGACTGACAAAAGCAGCAAAGAGCTAGCCAGACAGGAGACACATGACAAGCACAGAAGGCAGGAGTAAGGTGGGTGTTGGTGAGTAAAAGACTGAAACATGCCACCCAGGGCAGGGCTGAGTAAGAACAGCATACTCAATACCTGCTAGCGAGAAAAAAGAATCAGAAAAACTGCTGAAGAGTACTGGAACACCAGAAATCAACTTTCATTACAGGTTTTCTACGGAGAAAGACAATGTGATAGAGACCCAAAATAAAGAGAAGAGGACCTCTTAAATTAGTAGGGTCCTGAAGCTCTTAAAAGCAGCATGTTTCCACAGGCGAATATATGTAGAGAATGAAAAAGGATCACCAAGGCTGCAAAATAAACTGTTAAATTCTACTGTCTATAAGTTACACCTAAGGCAAGATTCACCTTGGGGTCTGCAAAGAGATGAGCCTAGAGGCAAGGAGGTCAATTAGATTACTTCAATAAACAAAACAGTCTGGTATAAACTTATATTGCAGATTAATCAGGACAAAAAATACAGAAAAGTATTTGTTCTGCTTATAGGACACTCTGGAATAAACTTCTAGACATATGAAACCAAAATACAGTACAGGTTATACACATAAAATGAAATTTAAAAACAAACCAGGGTTGACGCTTGGCCAAAATGGCTCAGTAGGAACACCCTAAGCTCACCTCCTCTCACAGGCACACCAAAATCAGAATTATCTGCAGAGCAACTATTGATGAGAAAGATCAGAATATAGCAGAAAAGATCTACAACTAAAGGTACAAAGAAAAGAGTAGGAGGGGTGTAGCTGAGATATAGTCAAGACTCATACCCCCAGGTGGGCGACCCACAACAGAAGGATAAGTTTGATTGCAGAGGTTCTCCCAAGCAGCAATGGGTCTGAGCCCAGGGTTCCTGAACCAGGAAGACAAGCCCCAGAACATCGTGCTTTGAAGGTCAAAAGAGCTTGTTTCTGGGAGTTCCAGAGGGCTGTGGGAAATAGCCTGTTAAAGGGCACACATAAAATATCATATGTTTCAGGGCCCAGGGCAGAAGCAGTAATTTGAAAGGAGGCTGGGTTTGACCCACCTGCTGATCTTGGAGAGTGTCCCAGAGATGCAGGAGGCACCTGGAGCTCACCTTGGGGACACTGACACTGGTGGCAGCCATTTTGGGGAGCTTGTTCTACCACGTGCACACTGGTGCTAGCAAGCACATTTTGAATCCTCCCTGTAGCTTATTAGCACCGGATACTGCCCCACCCACCAGCTCGGCTGCACCAGTATTGGGATGCCTCAGGCCAAGCAACTAGCCAGGCAGGGACACGGCCCCACCCACCAGGAGGCAGGCCACCTCCAGAGGCCACAGTCAACTTGGGACATGGCTCTGACCACTAGAGCCCAGAGGCCACAGCCAACCTGGGACATGGCTCCGTCCACTAAAGCCCAGGCTGGCCCTATAATCAACACGCAGGCACTAATCCTGGGACCTCCAGGACCTGCAGACAGAGATCCTAGAAATCAGCACCACCCACCAGTGTGCAGGCACCAGTGAGCCGACACAACAACTCGGGACTGCCAGAGCCCTGCAGCCAGAGACCCTGGGTCCTGGTCCTATCAGTGAGCTGGCCCTAGCCCAAGGACCAGCCTCAAAAATCAACGAGCAGATGGAGTTCCCATCGTGGCTCAGTGGTAATGAAACTAACTAGTATCCATGAGGACATGGCTTTGATCCCTGGCCTTGCTCAGTGGGTTAAGGATCCGGCGTTGCCATAAGCTGTGGTGTAGGCTGGCAACTATAGCTGTGATTAGACCCCTAGCCTGGGAACCTCCATATGCTGTGGGTGTGGCCCTAAAAAGACCAAAAAACAAAACAAAACAAAACCAATGCGCACAGTTCCCATTTGGCTCAGCTAAAACCAAACATAATATCCGTTCTCACGGATATCTGTTCTCAAATGGGCTCAATCCCTGGCCTTGCTCAGTGGGTTAAGGATCTGGCATTGCTGCAAGGTGTGGCATTGGCCTGCAGCTCTGATTCAACCCCTAACCCAGGAACTTCCACATGCTGTGGGCGATCCCATAAAAAGGAAAAAAAATCAGTGGGCAGGCACCAGCCCCAGGACCCCCTGGGCCCCAGATACACCCACCAGCAGGCCAACACCAGCTTCAAGAAACCTTGGGCCCCTCAGCCAGCTGCCCTAGAATCCAGTCTCCTGCACCAGCAGGCCAGCACAAGCTTTGTGACAACCCAGACCAAACAGTCAGCTGTGTCTGGGATTGGCCCCACTCACCAGAGGGTCAGAACCAGCTCTAAGATCACCAGGGCCCTGCAACAGAAGTCATAGGACCTGGCTCTACCTGCCAGCAAGGCAACACTAATCCCCAAACCCCCTGGACCTTGATATCATTCATCAGTGGTTCAACACCAGCTCTGGGACCACTTGGCCCTACAGCCAGAGACCCTAGGACGTAGCTTCACTCGCTGGTGGATGGGCTCTAGCCCTAGGACCTCCCTTGTACCAGGACCCAGCCCTGTCCACCAGCAGGCCAACATCAGCTCAGGGACACTTGGGACCCCTCATCCAGTGGCCCCACACACCAGGAGACTGATACTAGCTTTGGGACCTTGAGGCCCTGCACCTAGAGACCCCAGGACTCAGCTCCTCCTAGCAGTAAGCTGGCACTAGCCCAGGACCCCCTTAGGCCCTAGCCCTGCCCACTAACTGACCAACACTAGCCAGGCCTCAACTATTAGTAAAAATGAGCAGGATCCTGTGGGGCTCCTAGGCACAAAAGTTTTTCTTTGCCATTTCTTGTTTGTAGGAAGCAAGTTTCATTCAGCCTCCATAACCTTCCCTGGGTTCCAAAGGGCAGGTTCAAAGAGTTGCTAATCAGGGAAGGGAAGGGATGCAAGGACCAGGGACAACAGTCAAGAAACAGCGGTGCAGCCTTGGGGCAAGTCCTGGTTTCTGCTCACAAAACAGTATCTTTGAGCTCTTCAGCAGAACTAAACCCCTCAACAAATGGAAGATGTTATTAACTAGTTGATGAGGCATTCTTCATTCTACAAAGAAGGTCATGGAGATAGCCTCAAGGACCACCAGAACCTGTCCTGGGACCTCATGACACCAGCTTTGAAGAATGTAAGCTTGCATCTACCCTGATTCTTATCTGTGGTCCTATTTTCTACTTGCAAACTGTAAGACCCCTTCCTATTCTCTAAGAGAGGGCACAGTCTTTAGGGCACTAGCCTGCTGTGGCCTCCTTTGCCTGACAAAGCAATAACAACTCTTTTCTACTTCACCCAAAGCTCTGTCTCTGCCCTTCTATTCAGCACCAGTGGACAAAGGCTGAGTTTCGGCAACAAACACTAGCAGGCCAACACCAGCTCTGAGATGCCTTTAATTCCTCAGCCAGGTGCCCCAGGGTCCAAACCCACTCACCAAGTGGGGCAGCACCAGCTCTGCAACACCCCAGAACTTGCAGCCAGCTCTGTCAGGAACTGGCCTCACCCACCAGCAGGCCTACACTAGATCTAGGAACCCTGGTTCTACAATCACCTACCCCAGAAGCCAGCTCTGGACAGCAGTAAGCCAGTACTAGCCTTGAGATACCCTCTCGGGGTTCCATAGCCAGCTACCTCTGCAAAAGGCAGGACCTGGCAATCAACAAGACCAGGGACCAGCCATGCCTACCAGAGCACAGCAGTTAGCCCACCACAACAGAAGAACCCATGCAGTCCACAGAGGGGGCACCCCTAGAGCATACAGCTCTGGTGACAGGAAGAGAGTGCACTGCTGGGATGCACAAAATGTCTCTTACAAAAGGCTATTTCTCCAAGGTTGAGAAATGTAACCCATATACCACACACACAGAAATTAAAAGAGTGCATCAGGCAAAATAAGATGACTAGGGAACATGTTATTCAGCCTTACACAGTAAATTCTGATACATACAACCATGTGGATAATCCTTGAAGACATTGTACAAGTGAAAAGACAGTTACAAGAGGACAAATATTGTATGATTTCAGTTATATAATGTAGAACAGTCATGTTCATAAAGATAAAAATCAGAAAGGTAGCTATCGGGGCAGAAGAAAGGGGGAACGGGACATTACTATTTAATAGGTACAAAGTTTCAGGTAGGAAAGATGAAAAAGTTTTAGAAGTGGACAATGGCACCTGACAATGTGAATAAAATTAAAGCCACAGAAACATACACTTAAAAATTGTGAAAACGGTGTATTTTATTTTTTGGATGTGTCCACGGCATGTAGAAATTCCTAAGCCAGGGAATGAATTTGTGCCATAGCAGTAACCAGAGTGATGGCAGTGACAACACCAGATCCTTAGCCCACTGAGCAACAAGGGAACTCCAAAATGGTACCTTTTTTTTTTCTTTTTGGCAGCACCCATGGCATGTGGAAGTTCCCAGGCCAAGGATCAAACCCACGCCTCAGCAGTGACCCAAACCACTATAGAGACAATGCTGGACCCTTAACCCAATGCACTAGAGCCGTAACTCCCAAAATGGTACATTTTATCATATATACATATCCTTAAATTTTTAAAAAGATAAGCCACACGCTGGGAGAAAAACCTTACAAAGCTTTTTCTGATTAAGGATTGGTATTCAAATACATGAAAACTCTCAACAATAAGAAGCATCCCAATAAAACAATGGACAAAAAGTTCAAACAATGAGTTCCCATCGTGGCACAGCAGAAACGAATCTGACTAGGAACCAGGGTTGCGAGTTCGATCTCTGGCCTCACTCAGTGGGTTAAGGATCCAGTGTTGCCATGAGCTGTGGTGTAGGTCACAGATGCAGCTCGGATCTGATGTTGCTATGGCTATGGTGTAGGCTGGAAGCTGTAGCTCCGATTGCACTCCCAGCCTGGGAACCTCCACATGCTGAGGGCAGGGCCCTAAAAAAGCCAAAAAAAAAAAAAAAAAAATCAAACACAGTTTCACCGAAGAAGGTATGTATAAAGGAAACAAGCACATGAAAGAGGCTGCAAATCATTTATCTTTAGGGATATGCAAAGTGAAACATAAAATACCCCTATGTTGCCCACTAACATGGCTAAAATTAAAAGATCAACAAACCAAGGATATGAAGAAATCAGAACCCTCTCACACTGCTGGAAATAACGTAAAATGGAATAACCACTTTGGAAAATCATTTGGCCAATTTACTTCTAGGTATTCACCCAAGAGAACAGGAAGGTTATGTCCATACCAAAAAATGAATAGGAGAGGAGAGGGAGGGGGAGGGGAGGGGGGAGGGGAGGGAAAGAAGGAAGGAAGGAAGAAAAAGAAAGAAAGGAAGAAAAGAAAGAAAAAAGGAAAAGACTAGACTAGACTAGAATGTAGGTTCTATTATTATTCAGGCATGGTGTGACCAACAAATCAGATGACTGCCATTGAAAAGACAGCTTGTTATTCACAGTTCCCCAAAGGAGATGGCATACCACAGGGACCACACAGGGAATCACCAGGATTGGTCAAGAGGAAGAGGGAGTGAGGAGAAAATCTGAGTAAGAGCTGTTACTGTGGTTTCTTCAGAAAGAAATGGGCAAAAAATAAAAAACAAAACAAAACACCAGGGATTTCCCTGGTGGCTCAGCAGGTTAAGGATCTGGCATTGTCATTGCTCTGTACAATGTACAAGAAGGTTTTAACATAAAATCTATAGATATAACTCACTCACATGAAAAAAGATCAAGAAATTACTACACAACATTGTAAATCAACATCTCAACAAATTTTTTTAAAACAATACACCAAAATCACAACAATCTGCAGAACAACCATTGCTGAAAAAGTATGAAACCTAGAATGAAAGATCTTGTACAGCTAAAGATATAAAGAAGGAACCACAATGAGACTGGCTAGGATGGGTGAAATCATGATACAATCAAACCTCATACTCCCCCAGGTGGGCAAGCCACAAACTAGAGAATACCTATACATTTTTTAAGTGGGACTGTTTCTTTAGTTTCTTTTTCTTTTTCTTTTTTTGGTCTTTTTGCCTTTATCTAGAGCCACACCTATGGTATATGGAGGTTCCCAGGCTAGGGGTCTAACAGGAGCTGTAGCTACCAGCCTTCGCCACAGCCACAGCAACGCGGGATCCGAGCCGCGTCTGCGACCTACACCACAGCTCACGGCAACGCCGGATCCTTAACACACTGAGCGAGGCCAGGGATCAAACCCGCAACCTCATGGTTCCTAGTTGGATTCGTTAACCACTGAGCCACGACGGGAAATCCTAGTTTCTTTTTCTGATCTTTCATTGTTAGTGTACAGAAATGCAACAGATTTTTATATATTAATTTTGGTTTTGGTTTTTCATTTTTGTTTTTTTTGGCCACACTCACAGCATATGAAAGTTCTCACGCCAGGGATCAAAGCTGGGCCACAGCTGTGACCTAACCACAGCTGTGGCAATGCTGGATTCTTAACTCACTGCACCAGGCTGGGGATTGAACCTGTGCCATCACAGAAACAACACTGGATCCTTAGCCTACTGTGCCATGGTGTGAACTCCTCTGTATGTTAATTCTGTACCCAGCAACTTTACTGAATTAATTGATTTTTTAAAAATCATAAATGGATGTTGAATCTTATCAAATTTTTTTTCTGTATCTATTGAGATAACCATATGGTTTTTATTCTTCAGTTTGTTAATGTATCACATTGATTGATTTGCGGATACTGAAAAATCATTGCATCCTTGGGATAAATCCCACTTGATCAAGGTCTATGATCTTTTTAATGCATTGTATAGGATCCTTCCAAACAGGTTATCTCAGAACATTCAGTAGATTTTACCCACTGATCATCCATTCCATATACAAAAGTATGCCTTTTCCATTCCCAAACCCCAAGCCATCCCTCTTCCCACTCAACCTCTCCCCTTCGGTAACCATACTTTGTCTTCAAAGTCTATGAGTCTGTTTTATAACTTTCACTTGTATCATTTTAAAACTTCCCTATATAAGTGATATCATATGGTATTTGTCTTTCTCTGACTTACTTCACTGAGTGTGATAATCTCTAGATCCAGCCATGTTGTTGCAAATGGCATTATTTTGTTCTTTTCTGTGGCTGAGTAATATTCTATTGTATGTACATAGCATTTCTTTATCCATTCTTCTGTTGATGGGACAATTAGGTTCCTTCCATGTCTTGGCTATTATAAACAGTGCTGTAATGAACATATATACCCAGAAGTGGGACTTCTGGATTCTCTGGGAGTTCTATTTTTAGTTTTTTGAGGAAGTGCCATACTGATTTCCATAGTGGTTGTACCAATTTACATTCCCACCAACAGTACAGGAGAGTTCCCTTTTCCCCTCACCCTTTTCAGCATTTACTTTTATTTATTTTTGGCTATGACTGGAGCATGCAGAAGTTCCAGGGCCAGGGATCGAACCCTCGCCACAGTGACCCTGAGTCACTGCAGTGACATCACATCCTTAATCCATTACTCCATGAGGGAACTCCTCCAGCATTTACGAGTGTAGACTTTTTGGTGATGGCCATTCTGACTTATATGCGATCACACATTATTGTAGTTTATTATTCGCATTTCTCTAATAATTAGCATTGTTGAGTATCTTTTTATGTACTTTTTGGCGATTCGTATGTCTGCTTTGGAGAAGTGTCTATTAGATCTTTTTTTTTTAATTGGGTTGTTTGGTTTTTTTGATATTGAACTGCATGACTTCTCTGTATATTTTGGAGATTAATCACATGTTGGTCGCTTCATTTGTGAATATTTTCTCCTATTCTTTGAACTGTCTTTTTGTTTTCTCTATTTCCTTTGCTATGCAAAAGCTTTTAAATGTAATTGGGTACCATTTGTTTATTTTTGTTTTTATTGTCGTTACTCTAGGATGTGGATCCAAAAAATACTGCTGCAATTTATGTCAAGGAGTGTCGTGCCAATGTTTTCCCTCTAAGAGTTTTATGGTGTTACATATAATAATTTTAAACATTTATTAAACTTTGGCCTAATAATTTCGCAGAAATTATGCTGAAAGTCACTGTATCTATTAGATACTAGCAGACACTAACTTTTGTGGCTGTAACACTAATCAGTATTGAATTCTTTTATCTGGAAGGACTGTTCATATATTCAGTGTCTGTAAAGAGAGTTCCTGCTGAGCTAAAAATGTAGTGCAGTGTGTACTCTACGAAAGAGTCCATGAGACAGGCATGGGGTTGGGGGTAAGTTTAATTCTTTCACAAGGCCTGTCGAGAGTCTGGCAGTGATAAAAGCCTAGAAAATTCATGAAAGGCTCTTTTATAAGCAGAGTGAATGTGGAGCACAAAAGCAGTCAGATGGCCTACTTAAAGCTTTGCTTTTACTGATGAGAATTCATTCTCATTCCAGATTAGTCTCTTTCTAGAAAAAGAAAACCTTACATAATGGTTGAAAAATTAAAAAACAGGGAGTATAACTAAGTACCAAGTTCCAATATGTCCCTCCCAAATATCAGCTCAAGACTTAGGGTCTGTGGCTACAGACAGAATATACTTCATAAGACTCTGAGAGGTATGATCTTGTTTACCTCAGTGTAACAACAATGTGTTCTCTGAGTAGCCATGAAGAAATTTAAGTTCTATAATCCATCGGTCAGATCAGAAGTTTGACTAATAATATTATGAGAAGAAATAGTTTATTAATCTATCCCTGGAATTGATATAAAACAAATGGATGGTAAACATGTCTTGTAAGATAAGAACAGTCAAAGTTGCTTCAAAGTAGGGAACCACACATTTGCCTATTTGTTCAGATAAACTCCTTCTCCTGTGCCAGGTAGGGATGGATGCAAAGGAGAGAGAAGCTCCTGCCACTGAGAAGCTCACATCTCAGGTGTATCTCACCACCATTCTCATATTATTCCAAGCATTTCTAGTCAATAAAATCCTTATCATCCAGAGGTAGATAAATATGGCTTTTCTTCATTTTGATTCATTTACTCTCTTTCCTTTAAATACAAAAGATGTAAAATTCTCATTCTTCTCTTCCATGATTAATTTCCCATTAAAAACATGATTTGATCTGTTCTCATTCTGCTAAATCAACAGGTGTACAATGCCTACTATACATGCCAAACAGTGCAAACACTTGTGAGGAAAACAAAGAAACCTGACATGGTCTCTCTCCTCACGTGCTCCTTCCGCTACTTTCCATTTCTTTTTTTTTTTTTAATGTCTTTTGCCTTATCTAGGGCCGCCCCCGCGGCATATGGAGGTTCACAGGCTAGGGGTCTAACAGGAGCTGTAGCTGCCGGCCTTCGCCACAGCCACAGCAACACAGGATCCGAGCCGCGTCTGCTACCTACACCACAGCTCACGGCAACGCCGGATCATTAACCCACTGAGCAAGGGCAGGGATCGAACCCGCAACCTCATGGTTCCTAGTTGGATTCGTTAACCACTGAGCCACGATGGGAACTCCTACTTTCCATTTCAACTCCACACTTGTTCCCTCCTTCTCCTCTCTCTCCCTTCATTCTGCTTTGAATGAAGATTTAGGTAACTGGTCCAAGATCACAGAGCTAGATCTAGTACTTTGATTTGTCAAATCCCAACTCACTAATCTTTCTGAAGAGAAATTAAAGAAAAATTGCAGTGATGGGGGGGTGGGGGTGGTGCTGTCTTCCAGGACTCATTATTATAGTTCTAAATCAATCCCAACTCTCTCCCCATATCTCTCTTCTTCCCCACTTTATTGTTGTTGCCATCCATTCTTTATACTGGCACTACTGCTCTTTTAAAGCTTCTGCTGCTCCCAATCCTCTCACATCAGCCAGATATCATCTTAAGCAAAACCTGCCCTAGTTAGTTATAATATATGACCATTCTCACTCCCTCAGCACCCTGAATATTCACTACCATAGCAGCCTACTCATTGCTTTCAAAAAACTTAATTGCATATACATTTACCTATCAATTATTATCAATAGTCTGTGCTCCATGTGAATCAAAGACCATGGCTACTCTGCTCACAGGACCTATCCAGTACCTGACAAAGTTCCCCACATGAAACAGGTATTCCAGGTAGTGGTATGAAGTTGACCTGCCTCTCCTTAGAAGCAACTCAATCCCTTAAACAATTAAAATGATTCAAGACCTCTAAGCAAGACCAGAAACAAATGTAAATCCCCTAGAAAATGATACCCCAGGTCTCACTATACCTACAATTTTTTAAATACAATATCTGGTCCATGAGAAAATAACATGAAAATCAGTACAAAACAGACAAAAACAGAACCACAGCACTGAGAATTTCAGCCAAGAGTCAGCACTATTGAAAAATGTAATGGCAGAACTTAAAAAGAAAAAATGCTAGAACTGAGAAAATACAATAGCTGAAACAAAGATCTCAAGAAATATTTAAGAACAGATAAAATATAGGTGAAGAGAGAATGCATGAAATGGAAGACAGGTAAAAAAGGAAATATCTAGAATAAAGCAGAGGGTGGCAAGAGGATAAAAAAATACAGGAGAGGATAAGACGTACAAAGAATATGAGTGAGATGATCTAACCTACATGGAATTTGAGTCCCAGATAAGAGGAAAGAGAGAAATGAGACAGAAGAAAGAAAGGAGACAGAGGAAATATTTGAAGAGACAAAGGCTAAAAATTCTCCAACAATGATAAAAGACATCAAGCCACAGATTTAAGCAGTTCCAAGAACTCCAAGCAAATAAATAAAAAGGAAAAGTATGTCTAGATACACCAAAGTAATACTTCAGAAAAACAAGGAATTTTTTTTTTAAATGTAAGCATTCAGAAAGGGAAAAAAGACGGTGGTAAACTGCAAAGATGTCCCATTTCTGCACATATACCTTTTATAATGAGACTTTGGAACTCCTCCTACCAAAAGGTGAAATTTATTTCCCCATCTCTTGAATCTGAGCTGGTTTTGTGACTTGCTTGAACCACTACAGGGCACCAGAAGTGATGGCATAACTTCCAAGTTGAGACCTGAAAAGTCCTTACAGCTTCCATTTTGCTCTCTGGGAACACTGCTACCATAATGTGAAACAGCCCTTGCTGACCTCTTTACATAGAGAGCTCCACCAGAAAGGTAACACCAGACATGTGCTTGAGAAAATCTCAGTCCCAGATTAACTACTAGCTAACTAAAGCTGCACAAATGATTCCAGTCAAGACCACAGAGGAACAAAAAACAGAAAACCCAGCACAGATTGCTAATTCACAGAAGAGTAAACTAATTACAGATCTTCCTCAGCTTACAGTGGGATTACGTCCAGATTTATAAATTGAAAAAAGTCCAAGCCAAAAATGCATTTGAGGAGTTCCCGTCATGGCACAGCAGAAATGAATCCAACTAGTATCCAACTAGCTAGGTTCGATCCCTGGCTTCATCCAGTGGGTCGGGGATCTGCCGTTGCTGTGAGCTGTGGTATAGGTCACAAATGCGACTCAGATCCCACACTGCTGTGGCTGTGGCCAGCAGCTCTATCTCTGACTCAACCTCTAGCCTGAGAACTTCCATAGGCCGAGGGTTAGGCCCTAAAAAAGCCAAAAAAGGGGAGTTCCCGTCATGGTGCAGTGGTTAACGAATCCGACTAGGAACCATGAGGTTGCAGGTTCGATCCCTGCCCTTGCTCAGTGGGTTAACGATCCAGCATTGCCGTGAGCTGTGGTGTAGGTTGCAGACACGGCTCGGATTCTGCGTTGCTGTGGCTGCGGCGCAGGCCAGTGGCTACAGCTCCGATTAGACTCCTAGCCTGGGAACCTCCACATGCCGCAGGTGCGGCCATAAAATGACAAAAGGCGAAAAAAAAAAAAAAAAGCATTTGATAATCTAACATAACAGCTCGTTTTGGCCTACCTTAAACATACTCAGAACACTTATCAATAGCCTATAGTGGAGAAAATTTTATTTTATAATATAGTGTTGAATACACCATATAACTTACTGAATACTGTCCTGAAAGTGAAAAACAAAATGACTGTATGAACAGAATGTATAAATGTTATCAGTTGTTTAACCCTATGACTGTGTGGTTGACTTGGGATCTGGGGCTCACTGCTGCTATCCATTATCCCAGAGAGTACTGTACATATATCATTAAAAGGGAAAAAAATCAAAATTCAAAATTTGAAGTATGGTTTCTACTAAATGTAAATTGCTTTCACACCGTCATAAAATCAACAAATTTTAAATCAAACCACTCTAAGCTGGGGATTGTTTGTAGATAGCTGTTGCTTTACTAAGTTTGGGGACCTTACGGTTTGTAGCAATAGAAAATACAGAGATATTTTCTTCAAGAAAAAAAACAATTAGAAGTTCCCCTTATAGCTCAGCAGTAACAAATCTAATTAGTATCCATGAGGATGCAGGTTCACTCCCTGACCCCACTCACTGGGTTAAGGATCTGGCATTACCCTGAGCTGCAGTGTGGGTCGCAGATGATGCTAATATCTGGCGTGGCTGTGGCTGTGGCTTAGGTTGACAGCTGTAGCTCCAACTGGACCCCATAGCCTGGGAACTATGCTGTGGGTGCAGCTCTAAAAAATATTAAAAAAAAAAGAAAAAAGAAAAAAAAATAGACTAAACAGCTGATGATAGTATTTATATACTGTTAACTTTATATCTAAATATTTAAATTACAAGGTATCAAGGAGAAAGGTAAACATCATCCAAGGCTTTACATCCTCCTCTGGGAAAGGGTTAGTGAGGTTTCTGTTGTGTGTAGGAGAGTTGTCATCATGTTAGATTGAAGCATGCCTTACTGCCGCCTTGAAGATTAAATATGTGTGGGGAGTTCCCGTCGTGGCTCAGTGGTTAACGAATCCAACTAGGAACCATGAGGTTGTGCGTTCGATACCTGGCCTCACTCAGTGGGTTAAGGATCCGGCATTGCCATAAGTTATGGCGTAGGTTGCAGACGCAGCTCAGATCCCACATTGCTGTGGCTGCAGTGTAGGCTGGCAGCTACAGCTCTGATTAGACCCCTAGCCTGGGAACCTCCACATGCTGCGGGTGCAGCCCTAGGAAAGAAAAGAAAAAAAAGATTAAATATGTGTTAAGATGTGTGTGGGTGCCAAGTCAGCAAAGGACAGACTTGTGATGGTTAATTTTATGTGTTAACTTGGCTGGACCACAGTCTCCAGATATTTGGTCAAACACTGGTCTGCAGTTTCTGAGTAGGTGTTTTTAGATGAGATTTACATGAGCCTCCTGCCTGTTGCCCAACCCCTCATCAGATTTTGAACCTGCCAAGTTGCCACTACTGGGTGAGCCACTTCCTTAAAATAAATATTTTTATGTATACATGCACACACAACCTACTGGTTCTGTTTCTTTGGAGAATCTTGACTACTACAGACAGAAGATATGGAACGACATCCCAAAGGGCAAAAATAATTGCCAACTTAGAATTCTATACCCACCAAAAATCTATCAAGAGTCTTGCGGTAAAATTAAAAAATTTTCAGACTAAGAAAAGCAAACAAAATTCATCACTGTCAAAACTACAGTAAGAAAGTACTGAAGGATATTCTTCAAGCAAGAGGAAAATAATCTCAAAAAGATTCAGAAAGAGTGAAGCAAAATGAAAATGGTAACATGCTGGTAGCTCCAAATGTATGCCAACCATATAAAGCAATAATAATGTTTTTTGGAGTTTAAAACATGTATGATTAAAATACACAACAAAAATAGGTACACATGAGGAGAGAAATTAAAGAAATCAAGTATTCAAAGATCTTTGTATTGTTTAAGAACCAATGTAACCAATGTTAACATTAACAGCCTGATAGTCTAGGTTGCTTGTTGTGTTCTCTAGAGCAACTACTAAACAATATACAGTCCATAACACCAGAGATAAGACAGGAAAAAACACTGCAGTAGTAAAGATGCCAATCAACCCAAAAATTAAGAAAGGAGAGAAAAAAAGGAGCCTAGAACAGATGGGTCTAAATAGAAGCAGAGTTCCTATCGTGGCTTAGCAGTTAATGAATCTGACTGGCATCCATGAGGATGCAGGTTCAATCTCCGGCCTTACTCAGTGGACTAAGGATCTGATTTGACCCCTAGCCTGGGAACTTCCATATGCCACAAAAACAGCCCTAAAAAACCAAAAAAAAAAAAAGGAAGGAGGAGTAAGATGGCAGATTTAAGTTCAAATATATTTATTACATTAGATGAACTAAATGTTCCAATTAAAATATGAAAATTATAAGACCTAATAACAAAAAATCCAGCTACGTGTTGCTTGTAAGAAACATTTAAAACATAAAGATATAGAAGAGTTGGAAATAAAAGAACAGACTAAACCATGAAATTAACAGAATAATGCTGATATTAATAGCTGATAAAGCAAACACACACAAAATAATTGGAAATACCTTGAAATTCTAACCAAAAAAATGCAGCGTGTATTATAATTATACTACAACACAACTAATAAGGCTTACTTCAGAAATTTAACAACAGTCTATTATTTAGGAAACATGTTAATAAAAATTCTCAAAAAAGAATTCAAAACATCAAAGCCACACGATTACATTGGGACTGCTTGTAAAAAAAAAAAGAGCTGCTTGTAAAGCTCTGGTTTTTCAAAAATGCATTCATTAGACAAAAATATTTACTGAGCACTCATTCTGTTCTAGGTCTTATTCTTCGTAAGAAATGAAATAGTAATAAGCAAAATCTAACTGAACCCTTGGCTTCATGAAACTTATAGTCTAGGAGCAAAAAACTAACATTAAACAACTCACTGCACAGATTAATGTGAGGAGAATTACAGGTCTCTAAGAACCTATAAGAAAATCTGACCTAGTCAGGGAGCTTGGAGAACTCCTGACTCCTGAATTAGTATGTTAAGCATCTTTTGCTAAGAGAATAGGTAAAAAAGATAAAAAAAAATTAAAAAAAAAAAAGGATGTTAAGCATGAATAGGAGTTACACAGGCAAGGAGGATAAGGAATTTTATTCTGGCCAATGATCTCGGAAATGGTGGGAACAAGGCTTGAAAGCAGCCATTGTGTTTGGAGCACGAAGAGCAAGGAAGATCATGGTACCAGAGAAGGTTGGAGATGTATGGAGGTCAGGAGCACATAAGGGGGATTTTTTCTTTGTCCTAAGAGCATTAAGAAACCTTTGAAGAGTAGAAGCATAACTTGTACTTCTATTAGAGGGTGACTCACCTGACAGGCATTTTAGAATGAACACTCTGACTGGGTTTAGAAGACAGAGTATACAATGCAGGTAGTCAAGCCAGGAGACTAGCTTACTGGCAAAGATGTAAAAGTATTTTGGGTAAGGAGTATTTAGGAGGTAAACTGCACAGGACTTGATAGTGGATTTGCTCTTCAGCCGAGGGAGAAGAAGGTGGCAAATGCTATTCCTTTTGGGTTTCTGGTTTACCTAGCTTGTGCCATTCAATGAGTCAGGAAATGAAGGAAAAGAATCACATTTGTGAGGGAAAGTTCTCAGGAATTCTTAGAAACCAGAAACAAAATAATCTACCAACTGAAAAAATTATCTCAAAATAATGGCCAACAACACACTAAAAAGCAAAGCACCAAAAAATTTACCACTAAACCAGGACAAGAGAGGCATGCTGGCTATCACTCAATGATTTAGTAATCTACAACAGAGGCTGGCACACAGCCTCTGCTGCAGCTACTCAAATCTGCTGCTGTAAAGCAGTCATGAACAAATAATCAGCACAACTGCATTCCAAAAAAAACTTTATTTACGAACACTGAAATTTAAATTTCATGTAATTTATAAAATTTCATCTAATATTATTCTCTTTTGAGTCTTTTTTTCCAACCACTTAAAAATGTAAAACTAATTTTGGGCCCAAACGTCATACCAAAAAAGGCAGTAGACTGAATATGGGAGATGAGCCATAGGTTGCTGACCTTCTAGAAGTTCTAGTTAATGGGGTGAGAAAACAAAATGAGATGTAATTATTGAGGACCCCCCCCAACTTATTTGCAGATGCAAGACTATGTACTTAGGAGGAAAAAGTACACAGGTGAAAAACAAATGTTTATAATTTAAAACTGAAACAGTGACCTTCAGGTCAGGACAAGATGAGATAAGCACATTTCACCCTATTCCCCCACAATTACAAAACAAAAAACAAAAACAAACAAAAAACCCCTACAAAATTCATGAGCAACTGGCAAAAGATTCTGAAAAGGAGAAAAAAGAAAGTAGAATGGCTAGGAACTATGGGACACAGAACTGACCTAGCAGGAAGCTTTCCTTTTTCTCTTTTTTCCTGTCTTTTTAAGGCCACACCCATGGCATATGGAGGCTCTCAGGCTAGGGGTTGAATTGGAGCTGTAGCTGCTGGCCTACACCACAGGCACAGCAACACCAGATCTGAGCTGCATCTGTGACCTACATACACCACAGCTCACAGCAACACTGGATCCTTAACCCACTGAGAAAGGCTAAGGATCGAACCCGCAACCTCATGGATGCTAGTCAGATTCGTTTGTGCTGAGCCACAACGGGAACCCCCTAGCAGGAAGTTTTCGATTTTTTGTTTGGTTTGGTTTGGTCTGACTTCTAATATGTCTTGCCCTAAGCTCTGGAGAGGTAACCTGAAAACACCGATGAGCACAAATAAAAAGGTACCAAGAAAAGCCTGCTTTCTCCAGATGCAGACCAGGAAAAGGGCAGCAGAGCAAGACAGAAACATTTGACCATACCTGTCCTACTCCAGGCAAACAACAACAACAAAAAGTGGTACCCCTCCTTCTCCTCACCAGGCAGTGTTTCCCAATTCTGCCCTGTATTAATGAGGCAGCACCTCCCCCTAGCCCCACCAGGCTGCAGCTTCAGAGAATGTGGGTGGAGCACTGTTTTCATTTCCACCCTAGAATAACAAGGTGGAGTTCCAACTCTAACCCAACTAGAGAATGGGGAGGTGGGGTACATTATGAAGAGGAGGGAGCTAGAAAAATGAATCCTCTGAATATTAGTATAAAACCCTAGACTATCTCTAAGCAACCCATTTGTGTAAAAGTGACCAGAAACAACAGCAAAGGGTGTCATACTAACCACTGGTCTGAATAATGCCCGAAGTTCCAGGTTGGTCTCTTGGTAGCATATAAGCAGGGCACACAAAAATGGCATAGTAAGACTTTGAAAACTAAGCTGACTTTTGAACCAGAGCCAACAAAAGTAAGCCTAAACAGGCTGACTGCCTATTTAATAAAAAAATTTTAATAAGAACCAGAATACTCAAAATGTCTAGGGTAGAATCCAAAATTACCTGTCATACAAGGAACCATGAAAATCTCAACTTGAATGAAGAAAAGGCAATTAGTAGATGTCAACATCAAGGAAACACAGGTGATTAAATTATTTGAAAATGATTTTAAAGTACCTATCCTAAAGTTCTCCAAAAAGAAACTAAACACTCAGCAAACAGAAGATACAGAGTACCAAATGGAAATTTTATTTTTTTTATTTTTTTTATTTTTATTTCTTGTCTTTTTGCCTTTTATCTGGAGCTGCACCTGCGGCATATGGAGGTTCCCAGGCTAGGGGTCTAACAGGAGCTGTAAGCTGCCAGCCTTCGCCACAGCCACAGCAACGTGGGATCCGAGCCGTGTCTGCAACCTACACCACAGCTCACGGCAATGCCGGATCCTTAACCCACTGAGCAAGGCCAGGGATCGAACCCGCAACCTCATGGTTCCTAGTCGGATTCGTTAACCACTGAGCCACGAAGGCAACTCCGGAAATTTTGTAACTATAAAAAGTGCAATAGGTGAAACTGAAAACCAAAAAATGCAAAACATTAGATGGGCTCAACAGCAGAATGGAAATGACAGAGGATGCCATCACTAAACTTAAAAACAAATCAATAGAAAGTGTTCAATATGGGGAGTTCCCATCGTGGCTTGGGGGTAACGAACCCAACTGGTATCCATGAGGACACAGGTTCCATCCCTGGCCTCCCTCAGTGGGTTAAGGATCCAGCATGGCGGTGAGCTGTGGTGTAGGTCCTACACACAGCTCAAATCCCATGCTGCTGTGGCACAGGCTGGCAGCTACAGCTCTGATTGCACCCCTAGCCCAGGAATTTCCATAAGTGATAGGTGCGACCCTAAAAGAAGACCAAAAAAAAGGAAAGAAAGAAAGAAAATAAATGTCAAATCTGGGAGTTCCCATTGTGGTTCAGTGGAAACAAACCGTATCCATGAGGATGCAGGTTCCATCCCTGGTCTTGCTCAGGGGGTTAAGGAACCGGCGTTGCTGTGGCTGTGGTGTAGGCTGGCAGCTATAGCTGCATTTGGACCCCTGGCCTGGGAACTTCCATATGGGGCAGGTGCGGCCCTAAAAGAAAAGAAAATGTCCAATCTGTACAACTGAGAGGAAAGAGATTAAAAAGAAATGAATAGAGCTCCAGAGTCCTGTGGGACAATAATAAAGATCTAGCATTTGTGCCACTAGAGTCCCCAAATATGAGAGGAACAAGAATGCAGAAATAAAAAAGTTATTTAAAAAATAATGGCTGAAAACTTCCAAAATTTAGTTAAGGATAAAAACATTCAAACTGCTGAAAACTAAAGCCAAAAGTCCTGAAAAGCAGTTAGAGACAAATGATACACTACTTCTAAAAGAACCACAATTTGAAGGACAGCCTATTTTCCACTGAGTGAGGCCAGGGATCGAACCTGAATCCTCATGAATGCTAGTCAGATTCATTTCCGCTGAGCCACAATGGGAACTCTCCAATTATAAGATTTTTAATCATAAAAAAATAAACTACTCTTATAGCTTGGAGATAAAATGGAGTAGGAGAGAATCTGATTTTAGCTGTATTGTGTGAGGACACTAACTTGGGTGACAACGTCTCCTTGCAGCTCAGGTTTTATTTCTCTTACCTTAGTTATTTGAACTGCATCATCCATCACCACTCATTGGAATTCATAAATAACTTTTTTCAGTTGTGTCACCTGCAACTAAAGAAAGAAAACCTTTAGAAACATGAAACAACCCTATTTAAATACCACTGGTTATTCTGCAGGAGAGAAGTACACTCTAACAAGATGTCCTTCCTGTGAAGGCAGATGGAGCACTCTTCCCTAATCCCCTACCACTGTAGGGTTGTTAAGTACCATTAGGCTCCCCTCCAGGTGACATGTGACAATGTATGAAAACAGTTTTGACTGTCTAACAAATCTCAGGACAGCCCTTCCATAACAAAGAATTATCCACAAAGGTCAAGGTTGAAAACCCCTATATTGGTCAAAGACCCATCTTTAGGTCCAAGCTCTGCAACCCATTAGCTAAAAGACCCAGGCCAAATCTATCAACCTCTTTAAGCCTCAGTTTTCTTTGCTGGGAAAAGACTAGAGTCTGAATTTAATGTTCTAAATCTTAAAATACTAAAATAATCACATTTACTTTGAAATTATACCTAACATATAAGTATATGCAATGAGCCAGAGATCATACTAAGTGTTTTTATGTGTTCTACCTCATTTAAGCCTCAATAATAGCCCTATAAGGCAGATGCTACCATTATCCCTGTTATTCAGATGAATAAAATGATGCAGAGACTTGTCCAAGATCACAAAGAGGTAAGTAGCAGAGCCAGGATTTGAACCTGATCGATCTGATCCTGGAGACCTCACTATCATTATCATCATCTTCATTCCTTGGGACTGAGGACCGAGTTAACCAAATCCCTCAATGCACAATCCATTAAAGACCATAGAGGACTACAGGCAAGAAACAAAGGGCCTTCATTTTTCAGTTACACACCAGCCAAGATAAAAAAACAAGATCCAAAGTTGTTTGTTTGTTTTGTCTTTATGCCTTATCTAGGGCCATACCCGCGGCATATGGAGGTTCCCAGGCTAGGAGGTCTAACAGGAGCTGTAGCTGCCGGCCTTACCCACAGCCACAGCAACGCAGGATCTGAGCTGCGTCTGCAACCCACACCACAGCTCACGGCAACACCGGATCCTTAACCCACTGAGCAAGGCCAGGGATCGAATCCGCAGCCTCATGGTTCCTAGTCAGATTCGTTGACCACTGAGCCACAACAGGAACTCCAAGATCCAAAGTTGTTGAGGATCTGATAGTACACGCTGCTTCCACCTTGCACTGACACTGTAAAGAAGCTTTCAACATGCCTTCATGAACATGCCCTTGCCTTAAGAATGTTCATACTCAACACACACACACACACACACAAATAAAAGAAGAAGAAAATGTTCAAACTCTTCAATCTACTTCTGGGAGCCTATTCAAAGAAAACAATTCTAAATACAATAAAAAAAAAAAAACTTCATAGAAAGATGCTCATTGCTGTACTTTTACTAATACAGAAAATTTAGAAACCTAGGGAATGGATGTATAAAGTAAGCACTTGTGAGAACACTATGTACCCATCTAAAATGTTTAGAAGATTACAAAATAACCCACTTATGTTAAGTAGAAAAATCGAGAATCAATTTTTTCTACCTTTTTTACTGTGTTAAAACATACATAACAAAAAATTCACCACCTTAACCCACCACCTTAACCATTCTTAAACGCAGTTCTGTGGTATTAACTATATTCACATTGTTATGCTGTCACCATCTATCTCCAAAATTCTTTTTATTTTGTAAAACTGAAATTCTGTATCTTTTACCAATAACTCCCCATGCTACCCTCCCTCAAAGCCCCTGGCAACCACCATTCTTCTGTCTCTGTGATTCTGACCGTTCCACGTACCTCATATAAGTGGAATCATACAGTACTTACTACTAGCTTATTTCACGTAGCACAGTGCCCTCAAGGTCCATCCATGCTGAAGCATACTGCAGAATCTCTCAAGGCCAGTGTTACCCCACTGTATGTGTATACCGCATTTTGCTTATTCATTCATCTGTTGATGGATACTTGGGTTATTCCCATGTTTTAGCTACTGTGAATAATGCTGCTAATGAACACTGGTGTATAAAAATCTCTTTAAGATCTTTCTTTCAATCCTCTTGGGCATATACCAGAAGCAGAACTGCAAGGTCATACAGTAATTCTATGTTTAATTTTTTGAAGAACCTCCATACTGTTTTCCACAGCTGCTATATCACTTTACATTCCCACCAACAGTGTACAGAGTTCTAAATTTCCAGACATCTTCACCGACATAGGTCTTCTGATTTGTTTGATGGTGGCCATCCTAATGGATGTGAGCAGGAGAACATTTTACGTCCTAGCAGACTCAAGACAGACTGCTCAGATCCCCCTTCAATAAGGGACTTGCAAAGAGTGTGGTTGGCTGATAGCTTCCGGCTGTTAAGCCCTTTAGAATCCACTTCAAATAGAAGGCATCCTTTCCTCAGGACTGCCCCCAGCCAATGACTGAGCGATGTGTGGTACGAAGGAGAGGCCCTTTCTGACCAGTGAGTTATTCCTCTATCAGGCAACCTGGACTGGCAGAGATTTTGTCAGGTGTGAACTGCAATCTGATGACTTCCCATGCCCAACCTAATCCTTTCTCCTTACTCATCTCAATCTGATTCCTGGAGAACCCAACTGGCACATATTAAGTGTACTATTTACACTGACAGAGGAACAAAAAACACTGGGGAAAAATAAGATTCGTGATAAATAAACCAAAATGTTGACAATGGTGGGAACTATGTACAATCCAAGTACTCCTTAATTATCTATTACCTGTCCCTAATAAAAAACATTAAAAGAAGACTATAGAAGAGTTCCCATCATGGCGCAATGGAAATGAATCCGATTAGGAACCATGGGGTTGAGGGTTCGATCCCTGATCCTGCTCATTCAGTAAAGGATCCGGCATTGCTATGAGCTGTGGTGTAGGTCGCAGATGCAGCTCGGATCTGATGTTGATGTGGCTGTGGTGTAGGCCGGCAGCTGTAGCTCCGATTGAACCCATAGCCTAGGAACCTCCATATGCCACGGGTGCGGCCCTAAAAAGCAAAAACAAAAAAGAGAAGGCTATGGAGTTCCCATTGTGTCTCAGCAGGTTATAAACAACTAGTATCCATGAGGATGTGGGTTCGATCCCTGGCCTCAATCAGTGGCTTAAGGACCCGGTGCTGTTGCGAGCTGTGGTGTGGGTCACAGACGCAGCTCAAATCCTGTGTTGCTGCTGAAGGCCAACTGCTGCAGCTCCGATTCGACTCCTAGGCCAGGAATTTCCATATGCCACAGGTTCACTCTTAAAAAGACAAAAAAAAAAAAAAAAAAAAAAAAAGACTATACTAAATTTTGCTCCTGAGGAAATAGCCTTATGGCAGGATAAATTGATATATTTTGTACACAATGTGCTCAAAATCACAGAGGGGTGAGTCATAAACAAACTGCTGAGGTTCTTCAAAAAACCACAAGGCCAGGTACTAAGGAACTAAAAAGTCAGGTAGGGAGTTCCTGCTATGGCACAGTGAGTTAGGAATCCACCCCTCCACCATCCCCAGCTCAAGGACATCATAATCTCAGAGGGTGGAAGTGGGAAGTGTCCCTTGCGGTATGTCTGGGTTTTGGGCGGCTGGTTTTTTGTTTTGGGTTTGTGGGTTTTTTTGGGTTTTGTTTTTTGTTTTTTTGCTTTTTAGGGCCACACCTGCAGCAAACAGAAGTTCCCAGGCTGAGTCGAATTGGAGCTGCAGCTGCCGGCCTACACCACAGCTATAGTCACGCTAGATCCTAGCCACATCTGCAACCTACGCCACATCTTGGGGCAGTGCCAGATCCTTAACCCACTGAGAGAGGCCAAGGATCGAATCCACACCCTCGTGGATACCTATCAATTTCTTTCTTTCTTTTTTTTTGTCGTTTTAGGGCCGTACCCACGGCATGTGGAGGTTCCCAGGCTAGGGGTCTAATCGGAGCTACAGCTGCCGGCCACAGCCACAGCAGCGTGGGATCCGAGCTGTGTCTGCGACCTACACCACAGCTCACGGCAACGCTGGATCCTTAACCCACTGAGAGAGGCCAGGGATCAAACATGCATCCTCATGGTTCCCAGTTGGATTCGTTTCCGCTGAGCCACAACGGGAACTCAGACCTGTCGATTTCTTAATCTGCTGAGTCACGGTGAAAACTCCTTAGCTCAGCTCATTCTTGAACTTAACGATAAGGTCTAAAGGGAAAAGAAAAACAAGAAAATTTTACTTTATTTTCGATTAATTTTATTTTATTTTTGGGAGGGGCCGTACCCGAGGCATATGGAGTTTCTCAGGCTAGGGGTTGAATCAGAGCTACAGCTGCCAGCCTACACCACAGCTATAGCAATGCTGTATCCTAGCCTCACCTGCAACCTACACCACAGCTCATGGCAGATCCTTAACCCATGGATCCTTAACCCAATGGGAACTCCCCAAAGCAACTTTTAAAATGTATTAAATAAAGGCTCATGGAGCATATTCCTTATAAAATACAAATAATAATGATCTTTACTATTCAATGCTTCAATAACTACTTAATTTCTCTTTTCTGGGTGCTTTTTCTGCTTTTCAAGGCCATGAAATGTTGTATGGATTTTCAAAACAATCAATTTGAGATGCCAATACAGTGGCTGATTACCACTACAGCTGGGTCTATGAGTGGCCTATATGCCTTTTACACACGTCTCCTTTCTAAATGACACCTTCAAGTATAATCACACCTTGAAAGTCAATCAATAAAGAAGGAAAAACCAGGCATACTTTAAAAAAAATTTTTTTTGAGAGATAACCAGACACATCAAAAAAATAGCAGCTCATCAAGGATCAGAATAACAATCTTTGGAAGTGCCTTTTGCGGCTCAGCTAGAATCCATAAGAATGTGGGTTAAGGGTCTGTTGTTGCCGTGAGCTATGGTATAGGTCACAGACTCACAGCTCAGGTCCCACGTTGCTGTGGTTGTGGCACAGGCTGGCAGCTGTAACTCTGATTCAGCCCCCGGCCTGGGAACTTCTATATGCCACAAATGTGCCCCCCCCAAAAAAAGGCAGAATAATAACCTTTTAAACATTTTTTTTCTCATCTTTGACTGCCCCTTGGCATGTGGAGTTCCTGAGCAAGGGATCAGATCTGAGCCACAGTCTCTATCTACCTAAGCCTCAGCTGTGGCAATGCCAGATCCTTAACCCACTCTGCCAGGCCAGGGATCAAACCTGCATCCCAACACTCCCAAGATGCTGCCAATCCCACTGGACCACAGTGGGAACTCCAATAACCATTTATTAATACTTAGTATATGTTGGGCACTGTGTATAACGTATCTTCAAAACAAGCACAGAAAATGGACGCTTCTGAAACTGACAACACTTACGAACTGAACCTAGCCTAAACCCAGATTGGGATTTGGACCCACAGGCCAGGACTTGAACCCAGCCAAACGCCAGATTGGGACTTGAACCCATGGTTTTTAAATTAGAATCACTCACCCGGTGTCTGGACTTACTGAGGTTCAGGTTCTTTTTGCTCAACACAGAAGGATTTCAGTGAGAGACAAAGTGATAGGTAAGAAATAGATTTATTAAGATAAGACGCTTGTGAGAAATGCAAACAGGGAAGCAAGCAGGCTCTACCCCAAGGATTAGCTGAGCTACATTTTTATAATGTAAAGGAACTGGGGAGTGGGAAAAACCACCTCTTCCAGAGGTCAGGCTTACATCATTAGCTCCTCCTTTGTATCGTTAACAGAGTATTTGACCCTATGAGGTCAAACTAGGACTGTCACAGAGCTTATTCAAATCAGCAGAAGGGCAGTAACATATGCTAAAATACATGCAGTCATCTCAGGTTTCTGTATAATGATGGTCTCCTACTTCGGAAATGTCATCTTTCCTCTAATCTCCTGTCTTTTGTCCTTAGGGTCACTGTCTTGCTGAACTTGAATGCAGGCCTCATTTTATCTTTCACTTAATGACCTGAGGCATATCTCATGCTTTTATTAACTAAGCCTGTTTCTTTCTGATGGCTTTCTTCAGAAATTATTAACTTGCAGTTATCTCCCAAAGTTCCCTAGGTTTCCCCCTCTATGTGTGGTCCCCTACTGGGACTTCTAACTATAGTTATCCTACTCCATCCCTATCACTTCATTTTGTATATGAAAAAACTGTGGCACAGAGCAGTTAAATAATTTGTCCACAGTCAAACAACTGGTAGGCGACAAGACTGAGACTCAAACCCAGGTATGTCTGATTCTATGGTCTTATTGCCTGGTTGAATAGAATCTATAATCAACATATGCCAATAGCCACTGGAGGAAAAGGGCTTCCTCCTGAAGGACATAAATGGAAATCTGTCATAATTGTCATATAATTACAAAATTCCTACGGATAATGTACACAGCCGGTGAGGCTAATCACTGTCTGACTGAATACATAAACTGGAAGAGCCAATTCCTTGATATAGCAGAATTTCTTACTCTAAAGATGGGAAACAAAATCTTATGGCAAATTAGAGGAACACTACCATGGTTCCATTTCCTACTGTTAATAGGGCCACTGCCAGGAAGTCCCATGCTTACTATAGCAACCACTAGTCTTGCTATTCACCAAGTTTCTGCCTTTTTGCTTCCTCAGGAAACAGACAGGAAAATCAGGCTCCTGATCTCATTTTTTTTTTTTTTAAGAGGAAGCTGCCATTTAAAACTGGAAATTAAGAAATGAATAAAGTAATTTTATACTTTGGCTGACACCCAATATTTCTGTATATTAAACTCAACCATTAAAGCACACAATCTTATCTTTTTTATCTTCTAATAACAGCAGTCCAGAAAATCTGCTAAAATTCTCCTGCTACAAAAACCTAAAAATACTGGGTAAATGCCTACACTCTTTGAAAAGTTTAGCTAAGTTCTCAAGAAAGTAGAGAAAACTGGAGTTCCCACTGTGGCTCAGCAGTAACACACCTGACTAATATCCATGAGGACATGGGTTTGATCCCTGGCCTCGCTCAGTGGGTTAAAGATCCAGTGTTGCCATGAGCTATGGTGTAGGTTGCAGATGTGGCTTGGATCTGGTGTTGCTGTGGCATAGGCCAGCAGCTGCAGCTCTGATTCAATCCCCAGTCTGGGAACTTTCATATGCTGTAGGTGTGCCCTTGGAAAAAAGAAAAGAAAAAGAAAATTCTAAAAAGAAAGCAGGAAGGAAGGAAGGGAGGGAAGAAAGAAAGAAAGAAAGAAAGAAAGAAGGAAAGAAGGAAGGAAGGAAGGAAGGAAGGAAGGAAGGAAGGAAGGAAGGAAGGAAGGAAGAGAAAACTGCCAAAGGTATAACAAATCACCACAAAGTTAGAGGTCAGAAGTCCAGGCACATCATGGCTGGATTTTTCTGCATTAGGAACGCACAGGATAAACTCAAGATTTATACCATGCTGAGTTCTCATTTAGAGCTCGAGATCCTCTTCTAAGTTCACATGGTTGTGGCAGAATTCAGTTCCCTTGCAATTGTAGGACTATGTTTCTTTGCTACTTCTCATCCAAGGGTTGTAGAAGGTGACATCTCAGGTCTCATCCCTGGGGACAGGCTGCCAAGTGAGGGCACTTGGTTTCACAGAGGAAAGAATTTAAGAGCAAGCCAAGTAGGGTGAAAGCAGATTTTTTCGGGACGATACACACTCCAGAGTGTGGGCCATCTCAGAAGATGAGAGTGGCCTTGGGGGATACACATTCCATAGGCAGAATGCTGATGTCTCAGAAGGTGAGAGTGGTCATAAGCTGTGGGGGTGGTTAGTTTTTATGGGCTGGGTAATTTCACATGCTAAGTGGGAGGATTATTCCAGCTATCTTGGGGAAAAGGCATGGATTTCCAGGAACTAGAGCACTGCCCAGGTTTTGGCCTTTTATGCCAGCCTTCAGAACTGTGAAGGTGCTGGTGGGTATGTCATTTAATATAATATAACGTATAGCCTATAATGAGACTCAAGGTCTACTGGAAGTCTAACCTTCCACCATCTTGGGCCAAGTTGGTTCTAACTGTTTTTTGTCCTCAGTGGCTGTGTCAGTCTTGTCACAACAACAGAAGATAGACCATCACCCTTCATCTTCCCAATAAAGATGTACTGGTGTTCACATCTCTCAGGGGGGATTTGAAGCAGAAGGTAGATGGATCCCAGGCTAAGCAACTGTAATCTGTTCCCTGTGGACAGATAACTTCAAGATAACAGCTGCATCCTGCTTGGATAAAAGATAGAGACCATCTATTTCTCACTCTTGAGGTCAAGGAGACCTCTGGAACTACACACTCGCAGAAAGGTTGCTCAGGGGTCAGAGCAAGGAAGGGTACCAGATCACAGTACTTCCTATGAACTTCCCAGAGACCCTTGTGCTAAAATCCATCCTGAGGGCAGGGCCCTGAGTCAGGCCAGAGCCAGTCAAAGCAAAATGACTGGCCAGAGGAAGCCCAGAAGGACTGCCCCCATGTCAGTGATTTAATCAGCCTCCAAAGCACATGTTGCTCTCCTCTTCTCCTGTTCTTTCTCTCAGTCTCTGTCTTTCTCTCTCCCTTTCCAGGTCCCCCCACCCACGCAGCCTGCCTATGCCTATATTTTCTCAGCACCTATCTTCTCTCTCTTCTCTCTTCAACTAAACATTCATTTGCCTCAAAAAAGGGGGGGGGGGCAGGGCATCAACTTTAGCTGGGAATATACGTGTTGGATGACGCATACTTTTCAACACTGATTTTGGGGTTACAAATAAGTTTTGGCAAGAAGATGAGTCTGCAGTAGTTCCTATTGTGGTTCAGCAGAAACGAGCCCAACTAGTATCCATGAGGATGTGGGTTCAATCCCCGGCCACACTCAGTGGGTTAAGGATCCAGTGTTGCTGAGTGCTGTGGTGTACATTGAAGGCATGGCTCGGATCTGGCATTGCTGTGGTAGTGGTGTAGACTGGCAGCTGTAGCTCCAATTTGACCCCTAGCCTGAGAACCTCCTTATGTCACAGCTATGGCCCTTAAAAAAAAAAAAGGATGAATCTGGAAATGATAATCATCTACTGTATTTCCTTCCTTCTTGAATAATTAAGTCTAAAAACCAGAAGGTGGTGCTGAGTAAGGTTGGTACACACATAGTTTCATAAGGAAAGAAAGACTACGTACATTACAGAGGTGTGATCATCAAGTAAGTATATTAAGAATAATAGGAGCCAAGTTTCTCTGTCAGAGAAGGGAGTTACAAGTATAAAAAAGGAAGAAAAATTAAATGAGTTCTGAGGTGTCAGCCTGGAATTGGAGATTCCAGTGTGAACAAACAGCATTTTATATGTACATATATGTACAGTTAAGTGATTTAGACAAAAACTAATAGTTGAAACACAAGTAATGTCAAGCTGTTTTATACACTTCCCATGCTGTCAAAAGTTAAAACAAGAAGTGAGATCTCCATTCTCAAACAAGTTTGTGGTGGAAATATATTTTTAGTTCAAACTACAATTCTAGAAGCAATTTTAGGACTTCAATGCAAGTGCAAAGAAAATTTCCATATTTCAAAATCTATTTAACAGTACAATTACAGAGCTTCCACCTAACCTTCAATTGGAAGTAATTAATCTGCAATGTAATGATATGCTAAAAGGCAAAAACTAAAAGAAAAATCTAATTCTATAAATGCTTCCTAACTGATTAATATGCTCAATTAAAATCATACGCTTATAGACTGATATCAATATTTGGCTGTACATCTGTGTGAAGATATTTTCAAAGATGAAACACGTAAAATCTCATTACAGATCACCACTAATAGATGAATATTTGCAATCAATTTTGATGACAGGAAACACTAATTCTGAACCCCAATTAAGCAGAATGTGTCACCTAAAAATGAAGTCCATTTTTCTCATCAGTATACTGATACTACACAAACTTGTACTTGGTAATAATAATTACTATTATCATATTTGAATTTCATTATTAAGAAATTTGTGGAAGAGTTCCCTGGTGGTTCAGTGGGTTAAGGATCTGGTATTATCATTGCTATGCCTCCAGTCACTGCTGTGGGTGTGTTCATTCCTGGCCTAGCAACTTCTGAGTGCCACAGGTGTGGGTGGCCAAAAAAAGAGCAAAGAAAAGAAAGGAAGGAAATTTATGGAAATATGTTTTCTCCTTTGTTATAAAGTACCTACATAAGAGCCTCAATTTTACCTTTCAGACTGCAAAGCCTAAAATATTTACTCTTTGGCCTTTTACAGAAACTGTCTGATGACCTTGCTTTAAAGAAAAGTTTTGCATATAAAAGCATCTCGGAGTTCACATCATGGCTCAGTGGAAACAAATCTGACTAGGAACCATGAGGTTGCGGGTTCGATCCCTGGCTTTTGCTCAGTGAGTTAAGTATCTGGTGTTGCCGTGAGCTGTGGTGTAGGTCTCAGACGCAGCTTGGATCTGGTGTTGCTGTGGCTCTGGCGTAGGCTGGCAGCAACTCCGATTAGACTCCTAGCCTGGGAACCTCCATATGCCGCGGGTGTGGCCCTAGAAATGGCAAAAAGACAAAAAAAAAAAAAGGCATCGCCTCTATTTCCTCCAGGAATTGGTAAAGACTTTTGCCCAACACAAAAAGTACCCAGGCCTGTGGTGATATGAAAAAAAATACAGTAAATTAGGAGTTCTCTTGTGTTGCAACAGGTTAAGGATCTGGTGTTGTCACTGCAGTGGCCTGGGTCAAGTAGTGGTATGGGATTTATCCCCGGCCAGGGAACTTCCACACGCTGAGGGTGTGGCCAAAAAATACCCAGTAAATCAGGTGATCAAAAAAAAAAAAAAAAAATATATATATATATATGCAGCTTAAATATCTGACTTTTACTTGAAACAAATACGTATACACTCATCTGTCAACATTTTGGTAAAATCCTAAGGCATCTTCTTTGACTACAGATATGGTAATCAAGGTTTCACGTTCTTGCTTTTTTTTGGGGGGAGCACACTGTGGCATGTGGAAGTTCCTGTGATCTGCTCTACAGCTGTGGCAACGTCAGATCCTTAACCTTGTATGCCACACAGTAACTTCCCACATGTTCTTTCTTGCACAGAGCATATCCATAAATACACATCCATGATTTCAATTTTCAGTTTCTTTTTTTTCACTCTCTTTTTTATAGAGGTCGAATCAGAGCTTCAGCTGCTGGCCTAGACCACAGCTACAGCAACTCAGGACCTAAGCCGTGTCTGCGACCTACCACAGCTCACGGCAATGCCAGACATGGCAATGCCAGATCCTTAACCCACTGAGCGAGGATAGGGATCAAACCCATATCCTCATGGATACTAGTCAGGTTCATTACCAATGAGCCATGACAGGAACTTTCTTTCCTTTTTTTTTTGGTCCTTTATCGCTTTAGGGCCGCACCCGTGGCATGTGGAGGTTCCCAGGCTAGGGGTCTAATCATAGTGTCCTATGATAAACCATAATGGAAAAGAATATTTTTTAAGAAAGAGTGCATATATGTATGACTGAATCATTTTGATATACAGCAGAAATTAACACAACATTGTAAACCAACTATACTTCAATTAAAAAAAGGAAGAGGAGTTCCCGTAGTAGCTTAGTGGAAACGAATCCGCTAAACAGAAAGAAAAAAAAATCTATATGATTGTCTTTGCTCTACAGCAGGACCTCGTTGTTATCCCCTCCATGTATAATCTGCTAACTCCAGGCTCTGACTCCATCTCACTGAAACCCCCTCCCCCTTGGATCTCTCCATTATTTCTATTTCCTTTTTTTTTTTAATTGTAGTACAGCTCATTTACAATGTAGTGGGGTTTTTTTGTTTGTTTGTTTGTTTTTGTCTTTTTGCCTTTTCTAGGGCCGCACCTGTGGCATATGGAGGTTCCCAGGTTAGGGGTCTAATTGGAGCTGTAGCCACCGGCCTATGCCACAGGCAGAGCAACGCGGGATCCAAGCCGCGTCTGCAACCTACACCACAGCTCACGGTAACGCCGGATTCTTAACCCACTGGTCCTCAAGGACACTAGTTGGGTTCATTAACCACTCAGCCACGATGGGAACTCCTATTACATTTCGAATGGATAAGCAATGAAGTCCTGCTGTACAGTGCAGGGAACTGTATCCAATCACTGGTGATAGAACATGATAGAAAATAATATGAGAAAAAGAATGTATATGTATGTATGCTGGGTCACTTTGCTGTAGAGCAGAAATTGATGGAACATTATAAATCAACTGTAATAAAAGTTTTTTCTAAAAAAAGAATTGGGGGAGGGGAATGGAGTGGGATGGACTGGGAATTTGGGGGTAATAGATGCAAACTATTGCCTTTGGAAATAATAAGCAATGAGATCCTGCTATACAGCACTGGGAACTATGTCTAGTCACTTATGATGGAGCATGATAATGTGCGAAAAAAGAATGTATACATGTATGTGTAACTGGGTCAACTTGCTGTACAGTAGAAAATTGACAGAACACTGTAAACCAGCTATAATGGAAAAAATAAAAATCATTATAAATGAAAAAAAATAAAAACAAAAAAAGAATTAAGCTTTCTAAGAATAGGTCATTCTCACTTCTTCACCCTTCTCCATTCATACTTCTCCAAAATAGGAAGCTTTCAGGGAAGAAGATGTGGCTCATTCACCTATGAAATCCTAGCACCTACCTTGTGTGTAGCAATTAACTACTGTTTTGCAAACTGACAAATATCTTGCTAAATTATGTAAACCCAATACTAAAGCTTTAGAAGGAATAAGAAAACAAGATGGTTTATTCATTTGGGATAGGGAGGAGATTCCTGAACTCTCTACCTCCCTTGTTAACCTAAAAAATAGTACACGTGTCAAAAAAATCTTCCTTGGAAATAAACAAAAAATTAAAAACAACAACAACAAAAATCTAACTTTTTTCTGGCCACACCCACAGCAATGCAGAAATTCCTGGACCAGGGACTGAACTTGAGCCACAGCTGTAACCAGAGCCACAGACATGGCAATGCTGGATATCCTTGATCCACTGAGCTACAAGAAAACTCCTTTTCCTTCCTTTAAAGGTCTTTCAGAAATGAACTAAGTACAAACCTTTTCTGAATTTGTTTTTCAGGCTTTACAACATCATCAATAATTCTATTCTTGGGGAGTTCCCGTCATGGTGCAGCGGAAAGGAATCTGACTAGGAACCAGGAGGTTGCGGGTTCGATCCCTGGCCTCGCTCAGTGGGTTAAGGATCTGGTGTTGCTGTGAGCTGTGGTGTAGGTCACAGATGCAGCTCGGATCTGGCATTGCTGTGGCTGTGGTGTAGGCCAGCAGCTACAGCTCTGATTAGACCCCTAGCCTGGGAACCTCCATATGCCACAGGTGTGGCTTTAAAAAGACAAAAGACAAAAAAAAAAAAATTCTATTCTTTATGTATAAATGGAATGGCCAACATTTGCTGAATGCTCTCTATAACTTAGGCATGTTACATAAGTTAGCTCATTTACTCCTCACCACAAATCTATGAAGTGGATGTTATTTTATTATGACTCATTTTGCGGAGAGGAAACTGAGGCACAGAGAGGTTAAGTAACTTGCTCAAGGTTACATATCTAATAAATAGCAGAGATGGAATTTGAATCAAAGCAGTCAGCTTCAGAATCCACAAAACATGTTAGAGCATATTATTTCATATTTTTATTTCACCAGTGGATAGACTTTAGTGAGTCAGTTGAAAATTTTCATTGTGCTAAATAAAGCTCAGCATAGCTATAATTCTTAACATTTTAAGTTCATAAAGTTAAAAACAAAATGTAAAATCTTTGGAGTTCCCTGATGGCCTAGCAAGTTAAGGATCTGGTGTTGTCATTGCTGTGGCTCAGGTTCAGTTCCTGGCCCAGGAACTTCCTCATGCCATGGACACAGCCAAATAAATAAATAAAATTCTCAAGTTATACTTAACGAATGTTTTAAAATATTCTTAAAACATTCTTAAAGAGGACTAACATTAATAATTCTGTACTTTATAGTCCTGTTTAAATTAGACATAAAAACCTTCAGTTAAATCACTACAGTTTCGTTTAGCAACCTGTTAATACTTAACTGAATCACTTAAATCTATTTAACAACATTCCTAACCTCCCTCAGGATGACCTGGAATCATTCGGCACCAACCTTCCCAAAATGAATTATTAAAGAATCTCATGCTTTTAAAAGAACAGATCAGACCAGTGGTGGCAGCTGCCAAGAATGAGTTTACTGCCTGGTTTCCATGACTGCATCAATCTGAGACCAGTGTAAGAAAGAAGATGTATCCTTGGAAACCAATTCTTTGCTTCCCTCAATTAAGAAAAGGAGTAGGAGAAAAACAGAAAAAGCTTCAGAATAATTTAACTTGTGTTTAATATGTTCATTGCACATTGATAATCAATGGCAAAAGTCCTATCCCAAACTTGTGAGAAAGTTATATAGTGAAAAACCCCAAATTTGTTTTACAGAGATTATCTTACGATCCATAAACAATTATTTTGGTTTCAGTCTTTAAAAGAAAATCACTGAAGGAGTTCCATTTTGTGGCTCAGCAGTAATGAGCCTGACTGGTATCCACGAGGATACTAGTTCCATCCCAGGCCTCACTCAGTGGGTTAAGGATCCAGTGTTGCCATGAGCTGCGGTGTAGGTTGCAGATGTGGCTGGAATCCAGCAATGCTATGGCTGTGGCGTAGGCCGGCAGCTGTAGCTCTGATTCGACCCCATAGCCTGGAAACTTCCATATGCCACAGGTGTGGCCCTAAGAAGTAAAAAAAAGAAAAGAAAATCACTAAAGCCAGAAGTTCCCAGGCTAGGGGTCGAATCGGAGCTGCAGCTGCCAGCCTACATCACAGCCACAGCATTGCTGGATACCAGTTACGTCTGCAAACTACACCTCAGCTCATGGCAACACTGGATCGTTAACCCACTGAGTGAGGCCTGGGATGGAACTAGTATCCTCATGGATACTAGTCAGGCTCATTACTGCTAAGCCACAATGGAAACTTCTGTTCATGAATAATATTTAATTGGGGAGTTTCTACTCTGGCATGGTGCGTTAAGGATCTGGCATTGTCACTGCAGTGGCTCAGGTCTGACCCCTGGTCTGGGAATGTCCCCCCATGCTGAGAGCATAGCCAAAAAATAAATTAATAAATAATAATAATATTTAACTGGGAAAAATATTTGTTAAGACTTCAACTGTACAACTACATGTTACCATCTGAACTCTCCACACACATCCTGTGTGCTCTAGAAGTGTCCTTAGTCTTAGGTGTTGTAAACTGTGAGATTTCAAAATGGAATGTTTTTCTAAATTCAGGCGCAGACTTGAATATACTTCACTTTTTGGCTCAGACTTGAGCCACAGCAGTGACAACACCAAATCCATAACCACTAGGCCACCAGGGAACTCCAGACTGAATGTAATTATGAAAATAACTATATCTCATATGTAAGCTACAGGTCCATTCACCTCAATTTCACCTCCCATGAAATGAAAATGAGCTTTAACGAAATATATTTAAGAAAAGCCTTCCAGGACCCTACTTCCTTGGAGCTATAAATATGTTTCCTGTCATCAGTAGCAATGGCTAGAGCAACCCCTCTGTTCAAAAGAACTAAAAATACATTTTTGTACATATCCTCTCTTCTGCTACCCACCCACCATTTCAAGAGGAACTGACAGAGGGAAATACAGAGTTGTGTAAAGTTCAGCTGAGAGCGATGAAGAGACTATAACTTTTCTTTGGCAGGGTGGCTACCTTCAAGTGAAAGACAAAGAATCAGCTATTACAGGGTCAGAGTAAATTTTAAAATTTTTGGAAAAGTTATTCTTTTTTTTTCCCCTTTTTAGGGCCACATTCAAGGCATATGGAGGTTCCCAGGCTAGGGTCGAATCAGCGCTGTAGCTGCAGGCCTACTGCCACAGAAATTCAGGATTCAAGCCACGTCTGCAACCTACACCACAGATCATGGCAACTCCAGATCCTTAACCGACTGAGGGAAGCCAGGGATCAAACCTGTGTCCTCATGTATGCTACTCAGATTCATTAACCACTGAGCCATGACGGGAACTCCTGGAGAAGTTATTCTTGATCACAAGTTATATTTTGCATTTCATTCATTGTTATTTGGGGACTGGTGTCATTTAGTTAAATCATGCTAACAAAAATTCAAACATATTGGAACTGCGCAAAGTGAAAACTGTATATAAAAGTGACTCATGGAATTAGACTGGGGGTGCTCAGCCAGCACTCTCCCAGTGAGGCTGGGTCAATGAGATGACCTTCATGGTCAGGAGATTGTTACCCACAAGGGGGCTGAAGTAAAAAACATAGTAAACCAGATTGTAAATGTTAGAGAAAGGAAGTCCAGATTCAAAGGGGAAAGACTAGAAAAAACCCTGTGGTGCTGAAACAGAATTAAAGATATGAGAGTGAAATCATGGCTTTCAATATTTACTGGCAGATACTGATGTTTGTGTATGTTTATATATCATATGTATATCATATATATATTACAAACCCTCCAACCACAAACCCCAACACTTGTGTTTCACTTACTGCCCAAGGGGACATTTCCACCCAACAACTTCCTATCACCATAGTGAAAAAAGCTCTCATCCATACTTTTCTTTCATTCCTTCTGCATCCAGATTAGTGCTTTTCCCATGTGGCCTTACATAGCCATGATACCTCTTGCCTCTGAGGAACTACAAATAATAAACTTCCTTCAATGTCACTGACCTCTTCATGCCATCACTCATTCATACTTACAAATTAAACCCCAGGCACATTTTAAAACAATATCCTACCTCTGACCTCTAATAGACCTTAAAAGCAATGACATCCCAGAAGCAAAGAACATATGAGATATACCTTATTTTCTAAATATACCCTCTAATAAAAGGAACCAGTTCCTTAATTAAATGGTTGATTCTAGGACTGGGGCAGTAAAAGTACAAGATGAGCTTGGAAAATCTCATTGTGCGAAACAATAAGAAAAGTAAGTGATGGAAGTTCCCAGCAAGTTAAGAATCTGGTGTTGCAGCAGCTGTGGTGCTGGTTCGCTGCCGGGCCCAGGAACTTCCACATGCCTCGGGTGCAGCCAAAAAAAAAAAAAAAGTAAGTGATCAAAGAATGAGGAGGACATTTAAAAAGGGTTTCCATGGCCAAATCTTGGACAATTCGGGCATCAAAATAAATGATAAATGAATAACAGGAACCCAGGAGTTCATGCTGATATGTTTAAATGATTTTAAAAAAAGAAAAAAAAAAGAAGAGAAAGCTTTTCCTTAGGTGAAATGCCAAATGATGAAATTTTTAAAATTTTACCATCTGGTAACCACTATAATAATAACTGACTCAGGCACAAATCATCAATGGATGCTAAAACTAGCAGGTAAAAATTTAATGACAAATGAACTATTCATATAGCCTCAAAATATCTCACAAAATGTATATTTACTTACTAGCAAATGCAAAACAGTTCTGAACTTTACAATGTAGCAACCTGCCAGACAACACCTTAACCAAATGATAAAATTCAACATAACCAGTAATAAGCCAAACTGACATGTGCTTCCTGATATGAAACAGTGAGAAGAACACAGCATCTTGTCTATGGCACTCCTGCCCAAAAATGCACAACCTAAATCTATTTATGGGGAAACATTCAATTAACTCAAATTAAAGAACATTCTACAAAGTAACTGGCCTATTCTTCCAAAATGTTAAGCTCACTGTAAACATGTAAAGACTTCAGTTCCAAATTGAAGGAGACTAAAAAGACATGACAACTAAATACAAGGCATGGTCCTGGATGGTTTCTGAATTGGAAATACTGGTGAAAGGGAAATGGTTTTTCTGTTTTTGTTTTTTTTGGGAGGACTGTGTTTTTGTGGATCTTTGGGGGAGGGTTGTTTTTGCTGTAAAGAACTTAATTGGGGAGTTCACATCATAGCACAGTGGAAACAAATCTGACTAGGAACCATGAGGTTGGGGGTTCGATCCCTTGCCTTGCTCAGTGGGTTAAGGATCCAGCGTTGCTGTGGTGTAGGGCAGCAGCTGTAGCTCTGATTAGACCCCTAGCCTGGAAACCTCCAAGTGCCGTAGGTGTGGCCCTACAAAGCAAAAAGAAAAAAAAAAAGAACATAATTGGGAGATGAGTGAAATTTGAGTGGTATCTATGAATTAGATAGCAGTATTATATCAATACCTATTTTCTGATTTTAATGAGTGTGCTGTGGTTAAACAAAAGAGTATCCTTACAGGACATACATACTGATTTAGAGGTTACAGAGCCTTTTGTCTGTAATTTATTTCTCAAACGATTCAGAAAAACTTCATAGTGCCAAAGATACGGCAATTACGATAAAATGTTAATTTAACATTAACAATATGGAATCTGGGTGAAGAATACATTCATTCAATCAATAAATACTAATTTCCAATGGACTAAAATCATGTAGGCCAAATTCTTTAACCACAAATGCAATTAAACCTGTAAATCTATATTCAAAAAAACCTCACAGTTAAAAATTAAAAGGCACACTTATAAGTAACCCACAGATCAAAGAAGAAAACCACAATGAAGATTAGAAAATAGTCTGAACTGCTATTAAAAAAATTCCAACCAAAGTATTAGTAATATGACGCCATCAATGTAGACGATAAAAAAGATAATATAGGAGTTCCCGTCATGGCGCAGCGGAACTGAATCCAACTAGTAACCATGAGGTTGTGGGTTCGATCCCTGGCATCACTCAATGGGTTAACGATCTGGCGTTGCCATGAGCTGTGGTGTAGTTTGAAGATGCAGCTTGGATCTGGCGTTGCTGTGGCTCTGGTGTAGGCCAGCAGCAACAGCTCCAATTAGACTCCTAGCCTGGGAACCTCCATATGCCACGAGTGCGGCCCTAGAAAAGGCAAAAAGACAAAAAGAAAAAAAAAGGTAATACAGTATACACCATGACCAAACTGTGTTTCGTTAAAACAACACTTCTATGTTGCCATGAGCTGTGGTGCAGGTTGCAGACACAGCTCGGATCCCACATTGCTGTGGTTGTGGTGTAGGCTGGCAACTACAGCTCCGATTAGACCCTTAGCCTGGGAACCTCCATATGCCGCAGGTGCAGCCCTAAAATGACAAAAAGACCAAAAAAAAGAGTATAGAGTTCCAGTTAGGGATGATGAAAAAGTCCTGGAGATGGATGGTAGTGATAATGACAACAATCAATGTGAATGTACACTGAGCTGTACACCTAAAAACAGTGAAAATGGGGAGTTCCCATTGTGGCTCAGTGGTTAACGAAAATGACTAGTACCCATGAGTACTCAGGTTTGATCCCTGGCCTTGCTCAGTGGGTTAAGGATCTGGCATTGCCATGAGCTGTGGTGTAGGTCGCAGACTCGGCTTGGATCTCAAGTTGCTATGGCTGTGGTGTAGGTTGCAGCTAGATCTCCAATTGGACCCCTAACCTGGGAAATCCATATGCCACGGGTGCAGCCCTAAAAGACAAAAAAAAAAAAAAAAGGTGAAAACGGTAAAGTCTGTTATGTATATTTTACAATAAAATTAGATTAAAAGAGCTTAAAAGAAAAAAAAAGGGTAAAACATTTTTTCATGAAAAGCTGACTAGTGTAATTCATTACATTGACAATTTAAAGAAATACCTATGAATATCAATAGATGAAGAAAAAGCATGGGATATAATTCAACATCCATTCATTAAAAATTCCTTGGGACTCCTGGGCATCTATCCAGAGGAAACCATGAGTCGAAAAGACACATGTACTTCAGTGTTCACTGCAGATTGCAGCACTCTATGCAGTAGCCAGCTCATGGAAACAACCTAAATGCCCATTGACAGAGGAGTGGATAGGGAAGATATGGTACATACACACAATGGAATATTATTCGGCTATCAAAAGGAACGAATTACCAACATTTATAGCAACATGGATGGACCTAGAAATTATCATGCGAAGTGAAACCAGTCAGACAATTAGACAGCAACACCCAATGCTACCGCTTTCATGTGTAAACTAAAAAGACACAGTGAACCTCTTTGCAGAACAATGACTCACAGACTCTGGAAAACCTTGGTTTTTCAAATAAGACAATCTGGGGGGTGGGGGGTATACTATGGGTTTGGGACACAAAATCTGTCAAATTGACTTGTGATGATTTATGTACACCTATAACTGAAATAAAATCCATTAAGTTAAAAAAAAAAAAATTCCTTGGGGAGTCCCTGCTGTGTCACAACAGAACAGCAGCATCTTGGGAGTGCAGGGACACAGGTTCGATCTCTGGCCTGGCACAGTGGGTTAAGCATCCAGTGTCACTGCAGCTTTGGCTTAGGTTGCAACTGCGGCTCAGATCTGATACCTGGCCCAGGAACTCCATCGGCTGAGGCACAGCCAAAAACAAAAACAAAAAACTCTTTAGAACAAGGAATGGAGGGTACTTCCTTAATCTCATAGATGGAGTCTACAGTCAAGTGCCCTAAGAATCACAGGGCAGGATTCAACAGACTGCTGCCAGGTAACACTACATAGAATATAAAATCTTGCATCCTTCTTTTAAAATTCTCTTATAATTATCTGAAATGTAAAAGACAAAAGTTATCTCCTCTATGCTGATAAATACTGTTTTGATATCAAGAACAATTACCTCAGTAGAAAAAACAATTCTTCTAAGCTACTAACAGAAAAAAAAATGGTTTCAGATTAACAACTTTAAAGTCAAAATCATCGTTTTGAGCTGTATGTTAATATCTAACAATCTTCTAAATAGCACAACTGTGTTTCCAGAGTTGCCTTTTCCAAAATAGTTGTCCCCACTAGAGGACTCGCCAGAAAACCATCCTATTTGGAATTAGGCAAATTGCTGAAATCTTTCTACAGCTAAAATGAGTAACTAGGCACTTCAACTTTGACCTTTTTTTCAGACTGTAACTCATTCAAGTCATACTCTCTTCAATTGTGAGACGGCTAGAGCCTGGTCTATTCATTCACTTGTGGGTTAGAGAAGCTGAACTCTTTTCTGTTAACCATCTTGGTCCTGCCTGGGATTGCTCCATTTAAATAGAGATGGAGTCACCACTTATTCAAGGCAGTGTTGTCTTCAGACTCCTTCACTTTCAAAGCTGGATTTGTCAATCAGCAACCGCACTCATGATCGCAAAGTTTTTTTTTTCTAATTCAACAAAATTCAATGAGAAATGGTAGGCAGAAAATTGCCCCTTATTTGGACATCTGTGGACTGTGCTTAGAATGAACAAAGCTGAAATAAGATTATCACAAAATCACTACTGCAGGATTTCTCAAATTGGAAGATACAAATTCCCTTTCACAGGAAAACAAAATTTTTAATACCTCCAATTTAATTAAGATTTTTTAAGGAAAAAATATAAACATAACATTGTGCTATCATACAGCTATAAAACAAAAGCAAATTTACAAATATAAGAAATATAAAACTAATGAGATTCAAATTAACAATATTAATAGATGACAAAAGACTCAATGCTGAAATTAAATTACCACTTACAACACGGCTACCATGTGGACTACTACCACAATTTTTTTTTTTTTTTAGCATGGCATACCTAAATGTATATGTCATATAATACCAACTCTCCCACCACTTTCCCATTCAAGCAACTGTGAACAAGTTGCCCATGGTGACCAGCACTACCTGGCCTTCCACTGACTGGTCCCACAAACTACCCACTTACAAATGAAGAAGTAGATAACCAATGATTCTATACACACACAAACGTGGACACTGAAATTGGGTGGTAATACTCAAGTTACAAGGTGGGCAGTCATCATATGCTTACAGTTTAGATTACTGAATATTTAAAAACTATTAGAGTCTGTTCAGAGAAACTTCTCTCCAAAATATATCCTAGGACTCTCCTTTGAGGGGAGTATGCACTATAGTATGATGGGAGAAAACACCACATCACACAATACCCTTTTCAGAGGAAAATGCCTCAAACTATAGTCCCAAGAAAGGCTGTTTTCACTACTAATGATGATTTATATCTTGTGTGTCAAGTGAATCTCTTGAAACCTGCGGCTAATATAACTCAAGAGCTCAATATCCAGTCTTATTTAAATAACTATCTAATGGACGGCACTCCCAACCCCAAGACTTTCTCTTACCATAAGACCTTTACTTTCCCTTCACTCTAACTTCTTTATGTGTTTATTTATATACTAAAAATTTTTTCAGTTTACTTATTTATTTAGCCACGCCCATGGCTATGGAAGCTCCCAGGCCAGGGATCAAACCCACCGCTGCAGTTGACAACGCCACATCCTTAACCCACTGTGCCGCAGAACTCCCAATATTAAAAGTTATTTGTTCTTATTGGGTAGGTAATCAAGCACACAATATAAAGGTCAAAGAATAAAAAAGAACAGAATGAATAGAAGGTATCCTTCCCACCAGCCATCCAGTTCCCCACTCCCCAGGAACCATTATTGTTCCCAGTTTCTTTGGTGTCTTTCCAGCGAGCTCCTAAACATAGACTTTCTAGACACATGCACATACACACAACAGTATTATATGCATTTCAGTAAATTACTTCCAATTCTCCTTAGAATGGGCTAGACCATAAGTATTTCCTTCACTGGTCCTAATATTTTAGAATTAAATAATCTTAGGGACAGAAGGATCTTAAACCATCAAGGCCCTTATTGCTTTACAGAGGAAGAAACTGACCAGAATAGATTTACAGGGAAAGACTTGCCTAATGTCACATGGCTAATTAGTACTGCCAGAAATAGGACTAAGGTCTGCTTACTCAAAACTTTCTTTTAATACAAGGTATACTCAAACTTCTTTACATTTTCCAGGCATCAGGTGATTAATTTGTGTTCACCATACAAAGTCAGAAGCAGGAAGCTCCCCTTGTAAAGGATCTTTTCTCAGGGGGATGAAACATTGATTATTCGCACTTAAGTTTGTCAGTCACCATCTGTACACAGATCTGTCCTCACCAAACCCAAATCGATCATCACTAATATTCTTGGTAATTTCCAAGAAACAAAGCTAAGATTTAGTTTAGACATATGGCCCTTTGAATCATCAAGAAAAAAAAGAAATGTCGTATCACAGACTCACACATTTTGGATTTAATCAAACTGCTCATCAACAAACATGTCTGTTTACTATGCCTACCACTTTGCTCAATTTTCAACACAAACGTATTGAACTCCTAATAGAATTAATAAGACATGTTCCACAATACACAATTGTCCTCAATAAACAGGAAATTATATATGAAAATAAGTAATTAAAACACATTGTAATCACTGCTATATTTGTTATGCCGACCCTAAAAAGGAGGAAAAAACAATTCCTAGGAGAATTCAGGAGACTTCACTAAGCAGGTGGTACTTCAGCTGGGTCTAGCAGAATAAGCATTATGAAGTATGGTTACTTCAGTTTTTGTTTAATGAATTCGGTTTCAAAGACAAACTAAATCATATAGTCTTTGGCAATTACAGTGAAGGCTGCAAACTGGCAGCAGAATGTGTTATAAAAATGATGAGTGTGAACTCCTTTAGGTAGGCCATGGAAACTCCAGTTTGGCATATGACCCGAGAGATCTACCTCTCTTACTCACATACGCTGCCTAGCCTCCAAAGACATATTGGAGTTTGCACCCCCTAACTTAATGCTACAGGTAAGGGAGATGTATAGAGGAGAGAAGAAAAAGGCACCTTAAAAACCTCCTGAGGAGTTCCCATTGTGGCTCAGTGAAAACGAATCTGATTAGCATTCAGGAAGGCACAGGTTCAATCCCTGGCCTCGCTCAGTGGGTTAAGAATCTGGTGTTGCCATGAGTTGTGGTGTAGGTCACAGACATGGCTCAGATCTGATGTGGTGTGGCTGTGGTGCAGGCCGGCAGCTGTAGCTCTGATTCAACCCCTAGTCTGGGAACTTCCATATGCCAGGAGCATGGCCTTAAAATTAAAAAAAAAAAAAAAAGAACTTCTGAATTCTCAAACCATAACGGGAGCTTGAACTTTCTTCTTTAAATGTATTTTCCATTTTTAGAACCAGAAAATATAGCCTACAAAACTAGAAAATGAACAGGAAAAAGTAGGAAATATATAATAAAAAGACAGCTTTAGATGCTAAGTGAAGTTAGGCTCACTAAAGGACTAAGTGAACTTACCTGTTGCTACCAAAATCAAAGTGGAGATAATACGAATCCATGCCTCAGCAAAATTACTACACATCTTGGACCACCAGGATTCTTCTAAAACCATTAATCTGCATGTGTCAATGTATGGATTATCAACAATGTAAGTGTCTGGATTGTCACACAATATGACTAAGTGACTTGACAGAAATAAGCACAGGTTCTATAACTAGATCAGACTTGGGGCGGTCAGTAATGCTGACTCGGTACCAAAGAAATCATAATGCAAAGGTGAAGAAGTGGGAGAGATGGGCAGTCCAGTCAAAGACAGAGGGTTTGAAAGAACACAGCACTGTCAAGAGGTAGTGAGCACAGGGGAAAGGTAAGGCTAAAAGGTGATGAGAGGTTGGATCACAAAAGCTTGCTCTGATAAGAAGTCTGGACTTTATCCAGAGGAATTTAAACTGGGGCGTGCTGTGATTAGATAAGTCAAAGAGGTCACTCTTGGCAGTGATAAATGACATGGAATAAGGAAATAATAATAATAATAATGATCTACAGCAGTCATCTATGTGAGAAGAAACCAGAATTGAGAGACAGAAGAGATGGGGGAAAGCAGGCAAGTTTGAGAAATATTAAAAGTAAAACAGGAATGCATCACCAACCAGCTCAGAATAACACCCTCTGAGTTTCTGGTTTGGGTTACTGGGTTGTGCCAGTCATCAAGATAGAGACTATAAAAATAACACATTTAAAGGAAAGATGAGGTCAGTTCTGAGCTTGTTACAGGTACCTGGGAAACAGTCCAACGGAGAGGACCAGTAGGTGTTGGCTATCATCCAGTGCTAAGGACAAATTTTCTCATAATTAGCAAGGAGCTGGAAGCTAAAATTATGGGCAAAACATGTGCTTCCAGGAAGAATGTGCAGGATGAAACACAAGAGGGCTAAGGATAGACTCTTCAGTAAGTCAGAGTGGTCAGAGAGGAGAGGCCTAAGGGAACTGAGGAGTGGCCAGAGAAGTAGAGAAAAACTAGGAAAGTGTGTCACAGAACCACAGGGAAGAAGATTCAGGGAGTAATTTTTTTTCTTTTTATGGAGACAGATGGAATTCCCAGGCTAGGGGTTGAATCTGAGCTGCAACTGCTGGCCTCCCCCACAGCAGCAGCAACATCACATCTGAGCCACATCTGCGATCTACACCACAGCTCACGGCAACGCCGGATCCTTAACCCACTGAGAGAGGCCAGGGATCGAACCCACATCCTCATTGACACTATCTTGGGTTCTTATCCTGCTGAGCCACAGCAGGAACTCCTCAGGGAGCAAATGTTGTACAGTTTATTTATCACATTTATACAATTCTTCTCCCTCTCTCATCCTTTCTACATTTTCTGCTGTTTAAAGCAGGAAAATAAAAGTTATTCTGTGATCAATTATATAGCTACAGTGTATCCAAGCAACACTGGGGAAGAAAGACAAATGGAATCAAGATTACTACAGGAATTCCCGTCATGGCTCAGTGGTTAACGAATCCGACTAGGAACCTCAGCAGGTTCGATCCCTCACCTTGCTCTGTGGGTTAAGGATCCGGCGTTGCCGTGAGCTGTGGTGTAGGTTTCAGACGTGGCTCGGATCCTGCGTTGCTGTGGCGTCGGCCAGCAGCTACAGCTCCAATTAGACCCCTAGCCTGGGAACCTCCACATGCCACAAGTGCGGCCCTAAGATGACAAAAGACCCCCCCCCCAAAAAAAAAAAAAGATTACTATAGTAGGAGTCCCAGCTCAGGGCACTGGGAGGCCTTGATTCCTATCCCTAGCCCAGCACAGGGGGTCCAGCATGGCCACAGTTATGGCTCACATGCAATCCCTGGCCTGGAGAACTTCCACATGCTACAGGTGCAGCCAAAAAAAAAATCAAGATTATTACAGTATTTCCTAACACTTATTGAAAGTTTAGCACATACTAAGAACTACACTAAGTGCTTAACGTGCACTATCTAATCCTTAAGACAAACGTGCAGTAAAACTGTTGAACCTATTTTTCAGGTGAGGAAACAGTCTCAGAAGGATTAAGTACTCTGTCCAACTTCCCGAAGTACAGCAGGTATGGGATATGAACTCTAGTCACTTCCAACTCGGCAAATAAAATCCAGCAAGGCCTGACAAGGAAAACGTGAAAGAAATACAAAATCCAATTTGACTTGGAAAAAAAACAAGAGGTTAATTTGAAAACAAAACAAAATATATAGAGGGTTGCAAAGCAAACCCCAGAGATTGATTCCACCACTGATGCAAAATTCAGGACTCTAAAACAACGGCATCTCTTAAACACAGTTACCCTGGAAACATAAAGCTCTTAGTTCTCTCTTTTCAGTTTTGAGCCTCTGACAAATAAATAACTCTACTGTGGTCTGTATTTTCAATCCAGTAACTCTGGCTCTCAGATGGTAAAGCTGTCCTCCTCATCTGGGCAAGTGACATTACAATCCAGAAGGAAAAGATGTTAGCAACAAGATGAGAGATATCAAACTCATGAGTTAAGTTTAGGATTTTACTTTTTAAGTGCTGATAATACAGACTCAGTTAAAGAAACGCACTGGAAGGAGTTCCCGTCGTGGCTCAGTGGTTAGCGAATCTGACTAGGAACCATGAGGTTGCGGGTTCGATCCCTGGCTTTGCTCAGTGGGTTAAGGATCCGGCGTTGCCGTGAGCTGTGATGTAGGTTGTAGACACAGCTCAGATCCTGCGTTGCTGTGGCTGTGGCAGTGGCAAAGGCCGGCAGCTACAGCTTCTGTTAGACCCCTGGCCTGGGAACCTCCATATGCCATGGGTGCGGCCCTAGATAAGGCAAAAAGACAAAAAAAAATGCACTGGAAATCTTAAAAGAATTTGGTTTACTACATTTATAAGTTTAATTTCTTGTTTGAAGTGTTTAAGGAGATTCCGCTTGTTAAGATGGTAACTCTGACCTGTCAAAGACTGGTATAAATCTATTTTAAATACCTAAGAAAATTTAATTCACTAACAAAGAGGTATGGAGGAATTTAATCAGTTAAGCTTGAATTAACATTAAAAAGCAAATTAAAGTTATTGTTCTTATTTCTATACAAAAATTAAAATACTTATAAGTATAATAAAAAGATTAAAGGAAAACTAGGTTTTTAATTTGCCACTTAAATAAATCAAATATTAATTTGAAACCCAAGTAATTTTTAGCAGTCCTTTCTGTGCACAAAAGCCCCACTCACACATTAAAAAATAAAACAAAACAAAACAAAAAAACACATAACCAAACTGCTCTGTTAACCACTACTTATTCTACAATAGCCTTCTTCAAAGTAGAACCTTTGAAAACTAAGTGCAGATGAATAGGAGGAAATGTTAGCTGAAATGTCAAACTTAAGTAACTCTCATATTGTATAGGCGTACACTCTTTCTGAAAGGTTTCACAAGTACTGTTCAGAGTACCTGGGGATGCCTCTGAAAAGGGAAACTTGGAAGATGGAGAAAGAATTACCATTTTACGGTATACTTTTAGTACTAATATTTGAATACTTTCACATGTATGTGTATCAACCACTCAAATGAGCATACATGATTTTATTTTTACATTAGAGTATAGCTGATTTACAATTGTTGTGGTAATTTCTGCTGTATAGCAAGGTGACTCAGTTATACATACATACCCCAGGAGACTGGATATAGTTCCCTGTGCTATACACAGTAGGACCTTGTTGTTTATCTATTCTAAATGTAATAGCTGTATCTTATACATGATTTTAAATGAAGCAAAAATTTAAAATACACATGCTGACTAAAAAACATAAAGCTATGTTTTCCCCTTATTTTAAAAAGATGCTTTTTCGGAGTTCCCGTCATGGCTCAGTGGAAACGAATCCGACTGGGAACCATGAGGCTGTGGGTTCGATCCCTGGCCTCACTCAGTGAGTTAATGATCCGGCATTGCCGTGAGCTGTGGTTGCAGACATGGCTCGGATCTGGTGTTGCTGTGGCGTAGACTGGCAGTTAAAGCTCTGATTAGACCCCTAGCCTGGGAACCTCCATGTGCCACGGGTGTGGCCCTAAAAAAAAAAAAAGATGCTTTTTCAAATTTACCTCTCCTTCCCACCACTGTCAGCCACTACTGAGAACCACTGCCTTAGAGGTCTGCAACTGCTACCAACAGCCCTATTACTAACTCTGTACGAACTACAGGAATAAAAGGATCTTCTATGACTTCTACCAACTAGCAGCAAGATCCTGGGCCAGGCTAACTCTCCAGAATGGAGAGACAGAAAAACACCTATGGGAAGTCACTGTAAATTCAGTGCCTGTTAACAAAGTAAGCAGGCCCGGGTGGGAAGTTAAGGCACACTGAAGAGGAGTGGTCTCACAGACAACAGAGCAGCAGCACTGATTCAGGGACTGGCCTCACTCTCTGAAAGGTGGGTAAAGCCTTCAAATCACTGGAGACAAGGAAAGGGGCACCAGGAGAACAGAAGCATCCCTGTGAAAGCGCGGGCACGCACGCACACACACACCTTTCCTTTTAGAAGAACAGTGGACCCCTAGCCTGGGAACCTCCACATGCCGTGAATGCGGCCCTAGAAAAGGCAAAAAGACAAAAAAGAAAGAAAGAAAGAACGAACGAACAAACAGTGGAAGTCCCGGAATTATTCCACGTGTTGATGTACTGCTGATACATCAATGGAAGACATTCTCTTTGTTAATGGATAGTATAAATGCATTTAAATGTGGTATTAAGTCACCTGTCAACCAGTGTTTGAAAACCAATTGCTGGTTAAGCCATTTGTCAATCAATATTTGAGAACTCTTGAACAATTATAGCAGCTGGGTTTTAACCTCTTCCCACAAAAGAAAAAAAAAAAAAAAAAAAAACTCAGTTCACTAACAATCATCACTTCCCAAAAGCCAGAAGTCTGCACACCTAATGATGCTTCTACTGCTTAAATCACACGTATCTACATATCTCCATCTCCATCACCACTCCCCCTTTCCCAAATCAGTCCGTAACACCATCATCCCTGCCCAAATCTGTTTTAACAATCACTTAATTAGTCCCTATGCTCTGTCCAGTTCTTTCTCCAGTAATAACAATCAAAACTTTTGACTGCACGTTGGCCAGTCCATCAATGCACACCCCCCCAACATGGTCACCAATAAATATGACTAAGGAATACATATAAATACAACAAAAATACCCATTCATTTCCAAATGTAATAAAATGATTGCAAAATGGCTTGATACAGGTTAAGTATAAAAATCATTGCTATCACTAAGATATTAATACTAAACTTGTTTTTAAAATATTTAGTGTGATCCATATGATAAAATATTTCTCATTTGCTTGAAAAACCTCGTTTTAATATTCTGTGACAGGAGTTTCCTTGTGGCACAGTAGGTTAAGGATCCAATATTGTCACTGCAGCAGCTAGGGTCAGTGCTGTGGTACTGGCCCAGGAACTTCCACATGCTGCAGGCTCTAAAACAAAACAACTTTGTGATAGGGCAATCTGAAAGTCTGGTTTCAAGTTAAAACTTGGTTATTGTTGTTTTTTTCCTTTTTACAGCTGCACCTGCAGCATACAGATGTTCCCAGGCTAGGGGGTCGAACTGGAGCTGCAGCGGAAGCCTATGCCAGAACCACAGCAACACTGGATCCAAGCTCCATTTGCAGCCTACACCGCAGCTTACGGCAATGCTGAATCCTTAACCCACTGAGTGAGGCCAAGTATCAAACCTGCATCCTCACAGAGACAGCATCAGGTTCTTAACCCACTGAGTCACAATGGGAACTCCAATACTTGGTTTTAATATCTATCATAACAAAAAAGAAACATGGCTCCAAAAGAAAGAACTATGGTGTGCTTGCTAAATTGTTATATTTATTTTCCAACTCTATTCAATTATAAAAACATTTCCCTTTAAATTTGGAGGGCAAATGTCTATCTTCCCTTGAAAAGGAAACTACTCTTGAAAACTAGTCAGAAGATGTTACTGTTTAAATTTCTAACAAACAGGAGTTCCCGTAATGGCACAGCAGTTAACAAATCTGACTAGGAACCATGAGGTTGCGGGTTCAATCCCTGGCCTTGCTCAGTGGGTTAATGATCCGGCGCTGCCGTGAACTGTGGTGTAGGTCGCAGGTGTAGCACAGATCTGATATTGCTGTGGCTGTCATGTAGGCTGGCAGCTGCAACTCTTGATTCAACCCCTAGCCTGGGAACCTCCATATTTCAATGTGTGGCCCTAAAAATGGAAAAAAAAAAAAATTCTAACAAATAAATTTGAAACGCACTAAAACCAAGAGCAAGAGCAAACTCTAATAACTCCTATACCTATTATCCAGCTTCAGTAATTATCAATATATGGTAAATAGTCTGTAACCCTCTAGACACAATGAATTCTTTTAGAGCAAATTCCAGATATCATTTCAAACATAAATACTTCAGTACTCATCTCCAAGGGAAAGAATTCTTTCCTTGTAATATAATATCATTATAATAATTTTTAAAAACTAAAACAATTGTTTAAAAATCATTTAATATTGGAGTTCCCGTCGTGGCACAGTGGTTAATGAATCCGGCTGGGAACCATGAGGTTGCGGGTTTGATCCCTGGCCTCACTCAATAGGTTAACGATCTGGTGTTGCCGTGATCTGTGGTGTAGGTCGCAGACGCAGCTCGGATCCTGTTTTGCTGTGGCTGCGGCTACAGCTCCGATTAGACCCCTAGCCTGGAAACTTACACATGCCGCAGGTGCGGCCCTAAAAATGACAAAGAAAAAAAAAATCATTTAATATATTAAGTGATATTCAAATTACTTCCATTTAATATATTAAGTGATATTTAAATTAAGTGATCCAGTGTTCTCATAAGTATCTTTTTACAGGTGGTTTGTATGAAACAGGATCTAAACAAGGTCTACAACATTACACTTAGTTAATATATCTCAAATACTTTCCTTTTGTGGGGGGGCATGGCCGCAGCATACAGAAGTTCCTGGGCCAGGGATCGAACCCAAGCCACAGCAGTGATAATACAGAATCCTTGGCTGCTAGGCAACAAGGAAACTCCTCAAAATTTTTCTCATCTGTAATAGTTTCTCCACCTTTTTTTCTTGCCATTTATTTGAGGTAACTGGGATCATCTGTCCCATGGATTTCTCACATTCTGAATTTTCTAATTGAATTCTGGAAGCTGATTGTTAAATCTAGATGCTTAATCAGAGTCAGGTCTGATCTGACTCTGATGTAGAAAGAATATTTAATGAATGGTGTTGTAATTTTCCTACTGCATCACATCAGAGGAACATAAAGTTTAGTTGCACACATTTTAGAGATATTATGACTGATCATAAGATTGTCAGTTTGATTCTTCTATTACAAAGTCCCCTACTGGTTTTTTTTTTTTTGCTTTTTAGGACCCCTACGGCATATGGAGGTTCCCAGGATAGGGTTCAAATTGGCCACAGCCACATCCACATCAGATCTGAGCTGTGTCTGCAATCTACACCACAGCTCATGGCAATGCCAGATCCTTAACCCACTGAGAGAGGCCAGGGATCAAACCCGCATACCCATGGTTCCTAGTCAGATTAGTTTCCGTTGCGCCACGACAGGAACTCCAAGTTCCCTACTAGTCTTAATAGCAACTGATGACCAATGCCTAGGTCCTTTATTTCATTAATCATCTGGAAATATTTTTAGAAATATATTTAGAGATTTTGCGGGGGACTACACCCGAAGTATATGCAACTTCCCAGGCCAGGGATCGAACTCATGCCACAGCAGTGCTGCTGCAGTGACGACACTGGATCCTTAACCCACTACACCACAGAACCCCTTGGATTTCTTTTAATGAAGAGAATCTAGCAAATACCAAGGCATGTTCTAGACTTTTATAACTATATAGTAAACCTCCATACTGGGAATTTTGTTCTAATATTGTTTGTTCAAATCTTCACCAACATTTTCTATGCATCTTACAAGAGTTATCTGCTGACCAAAACTGCCATGAGGTACCACCTCATACCAGTCAGAGTAACCATCATCAAAAAGTCTACAACGAATGCTAGGGAGGGTGTGGAAAAGAGAACCCCCCTACACTGTTAGTGGGAATGCAAACTGGTGCAACCAGTATGGAGGTTCCTTAAAAATCTAAATATAGAACTATGATATGATCCAGCAATCCCACTCCAGGGCATATATCTGGAGAAAACCATAATTCAAAAAGATACATGCACCCCAGTGTTCACTGCAGCACAATTTACAATAGCCAAGACATGGAAGCAACCAAAATGTCCATTAACATTTGAAGGATAAAGAAGATGTGGTGTATATATATAGAACAGAATTTTACTCAACCATAAAAAGAACAAAATAATGCCATTTGCAGCAACATGGATAGACCCAGAGATCATACTAAGTGAAGGAAATCAGAGAAAGAAATATATGAGTTCACTAACATGTGGACTCTAATAGGAATGATACAAAAGAACTTATAAAACAGAAACAGATTCAAAGATTTCAAAAACAAATTCATGTTTACCAAAAGTGAAACGTGCCGGGGCGGGGGGGTGGGTGCGATAAATTAGGAGGTTGGGATTAACATACTCACATTTCTATATATAGAATAGATGGGTAACGGGGGACCGATCATATAGCACAGGGAAATTAGTACTGTGTGGTAACCTAAACAGAAAAGAATCTGAAAAGGAATGGATATATATACATAAAAGTGATTTACTTTGCTGTACACCTGAAATTAACGGACACTGTAAATCAGCTATATTCCAATTTTATACACACACACACACACACACACACACACACACACAAAGAGTATGTGCTGACAAAGGAATGCACTTTGGTTTCTTGACATATTATTTTCCATATATTATACCAGTCTTGCTGAGGGCAGGTGGTGCAGACAGGAAGAACCTGCCCATTACGTGCCTTTTCTTTTTGTCTTTTATAAAAACAGAAAACCTTGATATAGATACTTTAAGCAACAGGTTAGCAAAATTATGTACAGCATCTGATTGAATAGCCCCTGACTTTAAACATCACTGAGGGAAAAATAATGCAGTTTCTCTTTATGTTCCAGATGCTTAGTTTTCAAATGTCTTGATACTAGTGATAACTTCATAATTTATTATTTGATTTTTACATTTATTTATTTATTTATTTTGGTTTTTTCCAGGGCTGCCCCGCAGCATATGGAGGTTCCCAGGCTAGGTGTCAAATCAGAGCTGCAGTTGCCACCTTATGCCACTTCCATAGCAACGCGAGATCCCAGCCACGACTGCGACCTACACCATAGCTCATGGCAATGTCAGATCCTTAACCCACTGAGCGAGGCCAGGGATCGAACCTGCAGCCTCATGGATGCTAGTCACATTTGTTTCGGCTGAGTCATGATGGGAACTCCCATATTTTATTATTTAATATCTTAAATTCTACATACTCTTAGAAAATCCCTATTAACGATAGAAGGTGTAAATCTATGTCTCAAATAGGCTTCTTGATACTTTCCAAAGCATTACAAGCTGACTTATTTAATCTGATTTAATAGCCCACTACGAGTTCATAACAGGAGCCAGACAAGGTTCAGCTTTGTCATTTCGTTTGTTTCTTTGTGTTTGCATTATGAATATCCTCTTCAGTCACTAGTTTCTTTGCAAAGATCATTTAAGCTGCTCGTCCATTTTGTGGTTAGTTTAATGAGACCTGGATAATATAAACTGTTACGAATATGTTGCAATACACTGAAAGCAAATGTATGAATACAGCTCTGCTTCTCCACTGCAAAACTCCTTTCTCTTAGTTCTGAACACCCTAAGTTCTGTAGTTAATGTATTAATATTGTTTGACCTATATAGACCCAAGAATACAGTGACAGTCCCTAAATGTAACATTTTTAAGATAAAAAAATAAATGCTAAAATTTCCTTCCAGCATCCCAGCATCTTACCTACTTCACTGTGAAAACCACTGCTCTGGATTGCAGTCACGGTAAACTTTTCTCAAGTGCAAATCAGATCAGTTCACTCCTTAAAATCCTTCAATGGCCTTCAGGATAAATTCCAAAATCCTTGCATGGTGCATAAAGGCCCTCAACTCTGGCCTCTGCTTCTCTAGTCCAGTGGCTTTCAACCCTAGCTGCATACTAGAATCACTCAGGGAATTTAAATATATGTATGTACACATTTCCAGGTCCCTCTCCAGACCAATTACATAATCAAAATTCCTGGGGGTGGGCTATTTGCATCCTTGATTTTTTTTTTTTTTTTAAGTTTCCCAGGCGAATCTAAAGTGCAGTCAGGACAGAGAACTACTCCCTCCTATTCACTAGAGTCAGTAAGCTGCTGATGTTCACCATGCTTTCAGTTAGGCGTTGCTACTCAAATATGGTCCACCCACCAGCAGCATCCAAGTCCCACTCAGACCTACTGAATCAGGACTTGTCATTTTAACAAGACCCCCAGATGGTTCACATGAACACTCAAGTTAGAGGACCACTACCTTAAGTTGCCAAACCCCTTCCCAGCTCAGGGTCTTTGTGGTGTTTAAACTGAAAATGTTATTTAACTGCTGAACTTCCCTGGCACTCCCAAGACATCCTGTTCTTCACCTTTGATCACATTTGTAATTACTATAGGGTAATTAATGTCAGTCTATTGCATTAGCCCACAAGGACAAACATCACATCCATGTTACTCTGAGGTATCCCTAACTCCTGGCACAAGGTCTGGTATTTCCCACTTGACAGTACCCAGTCTTATATTTCATACTAATATCATCTTATCCTAAATTTCCACAATATTTACGTCCTATCAACCAGGTCTTTCTTCAAAAACTAGCTGGTTTTAGCTACCCTTGGAGATGATATATATCACAGCACTGTACTTACTTCAAAATCTAAATATGCTACTTGTCTCCTTTTCTAAAGAAAGGTAAATTAAACCTAATTCAAAAATATTACCTTTTTTTTTTTTTGGTCTTTTTAGGGCCACACCCACAGCATATGGAAGTTCCCAGGCTAGGGGTTGAATTGGAGCTGCAGGTGCCAGCCTACGTCACAGCCAGAGCAATGCGGGATCTGAGCTGCATCTGTGACCTACACCACAGCTCACAGCAACATCAGATCCTTAACGAGTGAGGCCAGGGATGGAACCCACGTTCTCATGGATGCTACTGGTGCTGTTACCACTGAGCCACAACAGGAATTTTTATTTTAAGTAATAAAATCGAATATTAGGAGTTCCCAACGTAGTGCAGAGGAAATGAATCCGACTAGTAACCATGCGATTGTGCATTCAATCCCTGCCCTCACACAGTGGATTAAGGATCCGGCATTGCTATGAGCTGTGGTATAGACTGCAGATGCGGCTCAGATCCTGCATTGCTATGGCTGTGGTGCAGGCCAGCAGATGTAGTTCCTATTTGACCTCTAGCCTGGGAACCTACATATGCCATAGGAGTAGCCCTAAAAAGCAAAAAATTAATTAATTAATTAATTTAATTAAATCGAGTATTAGATTTTGTTTGTAACAGCACTGACTATATTATCAGGAAATAGGACCACATAAATTACTGATGGGGTTGTAAACTAGTTCAACCTTTCTAGATAGCAATTGGACACTGAAACCATACCCTGAGTCAATGAACCCAATTTAGGGATAAGAGTCAAGAAAATAATCCAAAAGAAGTATTTTTTATAAATAGTAAAAAGGAGAGAAAAAGAGAAAAATTAAGAGATTCCACAAACCATGGTTATCAATGAAGAGAATACATGTCTGTGATATAAAAGAAACAAAATGAGTGAATATAAAATATTTAATGCTATTCAAGAATACGAAAATCATATTTTTATGTACTTTATCTGCCAAATATATATAAAAGGCTATAACCATCAAAATTTATGCCTATACACTGATACAAATAGATGTGAATTTAGAGAAATACAATTTCACATTTAATGGATTCTCTTTTCTACACAGATTTATTAAAACGAAGTTTAATGTTGGGTTATTTGTGGGTCTACTACTCAATCGTTTTAAGTTAGTGTTATATTATTAACTATTTTTTGTTGTACTCTGAGTCACTGAAAAAAATTTCTTCAGGTTCAGCATTTGGAAACACTATTAGTTACGGCATTAGATGTAAAAAGACAAGATTCTTTATTTGACCAGATTACTGCTGATAACTCAAGTTTCACACCTGCATCTCATTTTTTCCACATGAAGGTGGAGAAAAATAATGCAACAATATTCATAAATCAACTCTGAGCACCTCCAGTGAAAGGTGAGGGGCAAATAAAATATCAGAGCTGCTTTAAAAAACAACCACCACCCACATTGTCTTGCACAAGTCACTCTATCCTTCTGAGACTCAGGGTATCCCCCTGCAAACTGAAAGAAATAGGCTAGAATCACCCAGAGGGAGGATGTTAGGTGAGGGAAAAGCAAGCACATATCTGAAAAAGCATCCCAGGCATCCTGATCCATAGTCTGATGAAGAAGATTCACTGAGTTCTGTTCACATTTTTGGAGAGAGGATAAATTAGTACAACTCCCTCCAAGGGGTGGTAATTTGGCCAAATGTCTACAAATTTAAAATGCACATACATCCTTTGGCCCAATAATTCCACTTTTAGAAGTATGCTATTCAGAAAATTTTACACATGAGTTCATAACAAAGTATGTAGAAGGACATTCACTGTAATGGTATAACAGAAAAACCTGGGAACAACTTACATGTTGTTTAATCAAAAAACTAATTATAAATTACAGTGCAGCCAAACAATAAGTAAAAGAAAATCAATAAAAAGAATGAACAGCTCTGTGTACTACTACATAATGAAATGATTTCCTAAATATGTAAAGTGAAAAAGTGTGAGGTGTGACTGGTATGTACCATGGGGTAGGAGTATGGATAGGCAGACACGTATTTATAAAGGAACAGTGTCTACCGGCAAAAGGGAGACATTTCTCTACACACACACTTTGGTACTGCTGGAATTTTTTTCTCCTCTGTATTACCTTTTCCCAAAATTCAACGGTATTCTCTTTAGGCCTCACTTTGGGTCTAAAAGGCTGTGATTCTGCTTCTGTGGGGCCTGGCTACTGCTTCCTAAATTGGTGGCGCATCGGTGTCTTGCCCCACGCTGCCCTCAAATGACCTTTCCAAAGCCTGGTCTGCCTAAGTTTCTGACCTCTTCTAAAATCCTCCTTTAGGAGTTCTGTCGTGGCTCGGCGGTTAACGAACCCGACTAACATCCATGAGGACTCGGGTTCGATCCCTGACCTCGCTCAGTGGGTTAGGGATACGAGTTGCTATGGCACTGGCCAGCGGCTACAGCTCCAATTGGACCCCTAGCCTGGGAACCTCCATATGCCATGGGTGCGGCCCTAAAAAAACAAAAAGACTAAAATCCTCCTTTAAAATCTCCACTGCCCAAACTCTAACACAGCACACACAGCCCTTCAAGATGACCTAATCTCACCTCCCACCCTTCCCTCTACCTGATCCAACTATGTTTAACCTCTCCTTTCTCCCCAGACAATGGGTTCCTTCCACCTCCAAGCCTGCCTGTGTCACTCCCTCTTTCCTGTAGCCTATCCACCATACATAAACTTCTACCCATCATTCATGACCCAAAGGCCCTCTCCCAACAAAGTTTTTTCAGACCACCCAGGGAGGGAATGCTCTACACAGCCAGGCAGATACCTGGAACTAGACTGCCAAGACTCAAATCCTGACTACTCCCTCATCTGCACACTGTATGGACTCAGTTTGCACCCCCGTCTAGTAGGAACAAGCCCCTATATGATGGTAGAAAGGACTCAATAAGACAATCCATAGAGAGCATTTATTACAACGCCTGACACAAGGCAAATAAAAGAGGACAGCTATTATTATTACCTTCTCATAGCACCTGTGATATACGTATTTTGTATCCCCACCTGTCCTGTGAGTCCCTCAAAGGTAGAGACATGACTTCCTCACTTTTGTGTCCCAAGCACTTCGCCTGGCAAACAGAACTCACGTGAATGTAGTTAAGACAGAGGATTGGATTTTCTGGTTCTGAATTTCATCGACCTTTCTAAAAGGTACTCAGTGAACAGCCTCCCGGGTCTCACCAGGACTCAGAGTGCACATATTAGCCAGGCCACTTCAGGCAGGCAGAGATGAAAAACAGACCATGGGACTCTGAGCTTTTCAGGGACAGGTGAAGGCCAGTGGGGTTAGGAGACCAGCCAGTTCCTCCCTGTTGATTACTTATGGGGGCTGCACATGGGGAGATGGGGTTTCAAGATACCTAGTCCTAGGTGTGCGCTCCAAGCAGGGAACACTCAGGAAAGATTCTCTCAGGAAATGGGAACCTGGAAGTAAACAGAGCTGAGGCATAGGGGGACCAAGGTGAACAAGACACAGCTACTGCCCTCATCAAGCTTCTCAAATGAGAAGGGCTTTAACAGAAGAGGTGGGCCTTAGCAGGCAAAGGTGGGGAGGAAGAAGGAACACACATGCAAAAGCATCCAAACATGTGAAGAGGGAGTCAAGTAACTCTGAATGGCCAGAGAGGGGGATGAAGGAAAAGAAAATGGAAGTTTTAAGCTAAAAGTAAGTTGAGGTAAGACTGTCAAGGGCCTTGCGTGACCTGATAAGGCTTTCTGGGCTTCATTCATCCCATGGGAAAAGGCAAGCAAGGGAGTTTTAAGTAAACAAGTGACAGCATCAGATCTGTGTTTTCTAAAGGAGTGGCAAGGCAGGAAGATGCTCGCCCATGTTCCACCACCAAGCTCCCCGCCAGTCCTCTCCTCACCCACCATCTTCTGGTTCTAGAGCTGCCTTAACAGCAAGCAGGTGGCAAGCGAGGAGATCCTGCTGAAGGTGTGACTGGTTCTAGAGCAGGGATCCCTACCCTAAGCAAAGGTTCCTGAAGGCATTCACTCTCCTGGAGATTGTGAACATTCCTCTTTTCCTGTCTTACAAACATCATTCACTGCCTTCAAAAAACAAAAGACCCTCAACACGGGGCTCAGCTCTGCTATTATATTTATCTTCAGAAACTCCAATGAGGAAGTAATTTTTCCAAAAAAACCCGATATTTTTTGTGTTATTCACCAAAAGCAAAAGGGAGGACACCTACATCCCCAATTGGCTCATTTTGAATTCTGGGCAGCTCTGAGCCCCTATTTTCCTTCTTAGGCGGCCCCAACTGTAGGGAGTGCACGGAAAAAAGAGGGGCCGGGGAGAAGGGCCCAGGGGGCTTTAAGGGAAAGAAAAGTTAGTCACTGAAAGAGCAAATTTTCTCATGCCCGGAGTTTTCCTCTTTCTTCCCATTAAATGGACCTGGACAAACTCGATCCTCACTGTCCGAATTTCTTGTTTCAGTATGAACTATGGCAGCCCCGGCCGGGCCCCAGGAGGACACACGCAAAGTTCCCGAGCAGTGAGAGGGGTCTGCGCCCGGGCCGGCGCGTTTCCGGGGAACCCCCCCCGCCCCGCCCCCCGGACAGCGCAAGGATGTGGGATCCCTGGAGAAGCCGGATGGACCCTGCCCGGAAAAGCGGGATTTGGGCTCCGGCTGGGAACCCCTCCCACCGCACCCGGGAGTGGCCCCCACTCCAGAGCCCGCCGGGGCGTCGGCGGCGGCCGCGAACACTCACCGAGTCCGGCGTTGGGCGGGATCGCTGGGGACGAGGACGGCGGCTCCGCCTCGGTGCCGCGGCGGCGTCTCGGCCCGCCACACGCCCTCAGGGCCGCCGCCCGGCCCGCGGCTCGGAGCCCCGCGGCGGCGGCGGCGGCCTCGCCTCCATGGCCAGGGGAAGCGGCTGAGAGGCGACTGAGCGGGCAACGGTGATGGCGGCAGCGGCGGCGGCGGCCCGGGGTCCGAGCTGGATCGCGCGCGCGTCTCTGTCAGCGCCGCGCTCGCCGCAGCCTTGCTCCCGACCCGGCCTTGGCTGTAAGACGCTTCCTCATTGGCGGTTCAGAGACAGGCGCTGGTTGGCCCACACCGAAAGGGCGTCTCCCAGATCTCGCGGGCCCCGCCCTTGCGCGCCTCCGAGCGCTCGGTAGCCTGCCAGCCTAGGGCGCAGAGCCGGGTCTCACCGATTCGCTGTCTCATAAGGGACTGGGATACTTGCGCCCCAAGGCGACCCAATCCTGGGAGAAGCGGGATTCCAGGTACACTGACCGACCTTGCACCAACGCTTTCCGCCTCTCTGCAGTCCCAGCCCCCTGATCGTGGGCCTTCTTCCCAGTGTACAGATGCAGAAACTGAGGCCAGAGTTGGACCAACGTCTCGAGATCACGGCACCTGGAACTCAAAAGTCGTCTTTTCACTGCTCTCCAAAAGTGTTCCATTAGAACTTTTTTCCCCCCTTTTCTAATTGCTGCAAGGTATTTTAAGGATGGAGGCTTTCATTGGGAAGGGAGAGGAACCTGCAAAGCCCCTAGAAGAGGCATGGCCCCGTGGCTGCGGTCTTACATGAAGTCAGCCCACAACATCCCCACCCGAGCCCCAGGGAAATCTCCCTAGCTTTCCAGATGCGCGGACCGGGGCCTGGCTTGCACCAAGCAGGGTAGAAGCACGACTCCTGGTGCTCATCGATGGGAGGGTCGTTTGTGATAGGCCTGGCGGGGAGAAGTTCAAAGCTCAGAGGGCCGGGAGACACGTCTCTTTCTGAAGCCCAGGCAGCAGGAGGGAGGCTCAGACGTCCTTCTAGCTCCCCCCGCAGCACTTAGACGCCTCAAAACCATCCGTCAGTACGCCCGGCAGCAGCGAGTTCCCAGGCTGCAGGATTTTGGGGTGTGCGGCTGAAAGCCGATTACACAGTCGTGGGTGCAGTCGGACCTACCAGGACCCACACAGAGAGAGCGGCTGGGGAGTCTGTAGGCTGGGGACAGATTGCACAGCAGTGTGTAAGTGGAACTTGCTGGGAGACCCTTCATCCCAGACCCGCAGCCTTCCCCAAGCTCTCAATCCCAGAGTCTCCCTCTCCCACCCCTGGTGGGGCAGAGTCCCATGTTCTGCACGCCCCAGGAGGGAAGGGTCTATGGCTGGTGGTAATTCTTTTTCCTGGCGAGGACATTTCGGCGCTGGAAAAGCAGTCCACATCAGCTGCCGTTTCGAAGGGGTTGGTGCTCTTACCACCTGCAGTCCCCACTACCGCCTGCAGTTGGGGCGTCAATTTGGGACTCTGTGCGCCCCGCCGCCCTGTATTTGTGGAATGAGTATGTGCTAACCAGGGTCATGGCCTGGGAATACAGGGTGTGGCTGGCCTTCTTCAGGGTATCAGCTCCCTTGGCAGGGAAGTCCCTCCTTGAGTGGGAGTTGTGTCTCCCACTCCCTCTCAGCAGGGCTGGCCCAGAGATGTTGTGAAATGGCCAAATCCATGACTCCTCTGTAGGATAGACTCACCAGCCCAAAGATCCAGAGGCCACACACCCTGTTAGATCCCAGGGGCAGCCAGTGAGGGCAGGTCCTCCTACACACCAGCCATTCAGTTACCCAGCAAGTCCAAACTCACTCTATCCACACACAGAATGGAAAAGTGAAAAAGCCTGAACCCAAGTGTTTGGAAACCCTGAAAAATTATCACTGTGAGTTCAGAAGTTACCTAAGTAGCTAAGAGAGCAGCACCCTAGAACCAAACCGCGCCAGGCTTACTTTACCTACATCTGACCTACACCACCACACCGAGGCATATGGAAGTTCCTGGGCTAGGGATGGAATCAGAGCTGAGCCATGCAACCTACGCTACAGCAGCGTCAACATGGGATGCTCAACCCACTATGCTACAGCAGGAACTCCTACACTACTATTTCTTAATAGGTTTCTCTTGATTATTTTTTTTTTATTTACAGTTACGCTACCATAAGAGTTTGGTATGCTATTTATATTTCCTTACCTACATTAAAATAAATAGCTATCATAATAAAAAGCATTCATCCCTGAGATCATCTGAAGGATTCCCATCCAATCTAAACACAGGGGAAAATGCTGTAGTTGGATGTAGTAGTCAGAGAGCCCTGGGGTTCAAGCCTTCCCATTGGCTGCTTGACCTGGGTCTCTGCTACTCTTCCTGGGACCTTACAGGGCTCTACCGAGAATTACAGGCATGTGCAGCTTGGCAAGTAATCCATCTTCAGGAAATGCTCTTCCTTCTTCTATGAGACAGCTGCACTGTGGTCAGGGCACTTGTGGTGTGTGTGCAGAGATGACAGGTCGTCACTCCAAGGAGACACAGACCCTTGCGTGTTCCATCCTAGAAACCCTGAGAGGGAAAATAGTTTGGTGACCATACAGACCCTCTTTGTAGTGGGAGAGAAGGGTCCTCCTCAGCTGTCCACCTGTGGACACCTGTCCAGATTCCCCATCCTGATTCCCAGGTGTCCATAGCAAACCCGCCCCCCCATGCCCATCACTGCAAAGCAAAAGGCTATCTTGGAAAAGGAGAGAAGAAGAGGAACTGAGAGAGACAGTGGGGAGGCTTCTTGTACCCAGGCTTACGCAAGTGGGAGGCCAAAGCCCTGCTTGCAGTTCTGCTTTAGTCTCAGCCCACGGGAGCGTACGCACCTGCTTGTGGGCGCTGGTCAGCCATCCCGCAGGTGCCCCAGAAATCACAGTTTTCATGAGAAAAGGACTAGACTAGAAGGAGAGGTGGAGGGTGGGAGTAAAGGACTCCTGTTTCTTTAGGCAACTCACTTCCACTTTCGGGGCCCCCTTTCCCCACTGAGTAAATGGAACAATGAGTCATTCACTCAACAAATACTTATTGAGTGCAGACCATGTGCTGGACACAGCAGGGAACAGGGAGAAAAGGTCTCTGCTGTCAAAAACTTACATTCTGGATGAGGAAACAGACAATAAACAAGTGAACAAGAAAATTTCCTAAATGCTGTAATGAAAATAAAGCAAGGAGGTACATTAGAAAGCTGAGGTAAAGGAGCCAGGGCCCTTCCAGGCTTTTCACTGTCCTATTCCCAGGGGTCATTTGCCAGAGTTTTGTGCCTGAAAGGGACTTCAGCTCCCTTACCCTAAGAAGGTGGCTTACCCCCAAAAGGGGCCTTGGCCCAACTCTGGCTCCAGGGCTGCCACTGACTTCCTAAACCAGAAGAAGTGGTTCCAGATTCTCAGCCCTCAAATCCTGGTCACAGGATCAGTTCTAGCTCCATCCATTGGCCAAGAGGACCCCACCTGTGATTGCAGACCTGGGCCTGCTGTGCAAATTGCTCAGGACAGAGAAGTCATTTCACACTAATTACAGTCGAGTAACTGAATATTTGAAAAATATATCCTAGTTGGTTTGTGTGTGTGCGTGTGCATGTGCTGAAGACGAGGTTTGTATTAGCAGGTGTTTTGTTTTGTTTTGTTTTGTCTTTCTAGGGCTGCACCAGCAGCATATGAAGGTTCCCAGGCTAAGGGATGAACCAGAGCTGTAGCTGCCGGCCTACACCACAGCTGCAGCAATGTGGGATCCGAGCCGCCTCTGTGACCTACACCACAGCTCATGGCAACACTGGATCCTAAACCCACTGAGTAAGGCCAGGGATCAAACACACGTCCTCATGGATACTAGTCAGGTTCGTTAACCACTGAGCCACAATGGGAACTCCCTGAACTAGCAGTTTTTAAACTATAAGTGTATGCACTTGTCAAAACTCAGCAAATGTGAGCATTATATATTTTGTCTGAAAAAATTGCACACAATGAACTGCACTTAATGAAACACATTCTAAAGTATTTAGAGCAAGATATACCTATGACTACAACTTACTTTGAAATGTGTCAAAAATAAGATGGATTAATAAGATGGATCCAGGAGTTCCATTCATGGTGCAGCAGAAACGAATCCAACTAGGAACCATAAGGTTGCAGGTTTGATCCCTGGCCTCGCTCAGTGAGTTAAGGATCTGGCATTGTAGGTTCGGTGTAGGTTGCAGATGTGGCTCGGATCCTGCATAGCTGTGGCTGTGGTATAGGCTGGCAGCTGTAACTCCAATTCAACCCCTAGCCTGGGAATCTCCATATGCCATGAGTGAAGCCCTAAAAAAAAAAAAAGATGGATCCAAGGATGGATAAATGGATAGACAGATGTATGAAAATTAAGCTTCATAAAAACTGTAATGGTAGAATCCAAGTGTTCACTGTAAATTCTTTCAACTTAGCTATATGTTTGAAAATTCTCATGATAAAATGTTGCAGGGGGGGAATCAATATTTAACTTTACAAGAAATTACCTATAACTGCTTTTAATTTTCAAACAACTCTCCCCATAGACAAGTCCAGTGCCTCTCCCACCACATACAATTTTTATGAAGTTGTAATCTCTGTATAAATGTCATCATTATTATTTCTCCCGTATCTTTTTCTTTTCTTTTTAGGGCCACACCTGCAGCATATGGAGGTTCCCAGGCTAGGGGTCTAATCGGAGCTACAGCTGCTGGCCTGTGCCACAGCCACAGCCACATCAGATCCAAGCCACCTCTGTGACTTACACCACAGGTCACGGGAGCACTGCATCCTTAACCCACAGAGTGAGGCCAGGGATTGAACGTGCGTCCTCATGCATGCTAGTCAGGTTTGTTTTTGCTGAGCCACAACGGGAACTCTCTCTCCTGTATTTCTAAAACTTCATGTGCCTTTTACCTATGTCCTAGACATCGTGGAGCAAACAGTCCGTTTGATCATGTTCAAATTCTTGACCTGTATAATACGTGGTGAGCATAATAATTTTACAATTTGATTTGTATCCCCTGGCAAGAGTTTCACAAACTTAAAAATAACTCAGGTAGGGGAAGAAAAGAAACACTTTACCAAGCTGAGTCTCTCACTCTTGTTAAGCACAACCTTAGGGGTGGCAAAGGGGAAAGCCAGAAGTTCCGGTGAGGCCTGCCTTCTCTCTGGGCTTTGGTTTCCTCTTTTGCCTCCCTTTTGGACTAAGATGGGCAACAAGAAAGGTATTGGGTAGGGGTGCTGGGACGTGAAGCCAAGGTACCCTGGAGCGCCGGCTGAGACTAGAGGCAGGGGCCTGCAGGGCCACGAAGGCGTTCCCACTGACTGGGGGCAAAGCCTCCACTGTTGGGGGGTGGGGTGGGGTAGCCAGAGGTCTCCAGTCTGCCGTTTCTTCCTTGGCAGAATTGCCGAAAGATTTCGAACCTCTTCTCTTAGCCCGGAGACCACTCGGGAATTGTACACCGCTGTCCAGGAGGCAGGGTTTCCCAAGGCTCCTCCTTGACCCCTCCAATCCAGTGGCCGCACACCTCTCATTACTCCTGTGATCCTCACTGCTGTGCAGACAAGGGGGCCTTGCCTCAGGCTCCCTGGCTCAGTTGCCCAAATTCTGTGTTATCCCTTCTCTGTCACAACAGCCAAGGAGCTCTGAGAGCCCTATATGTCCAATATGGTTTCAAAGCCCAGACTTGGCCCCCAGTCCTTAATACTTAATCTCTTCTTCTGTAAGATGAGGTGACAGGATCTATCTCACAGGGTTGTCTTGTGGAACAACTGAAAACAGTGGTAAAGTTTTCGCATGTTTTGTGTGCGTGTACGTAATGCTTTTCAGTGTGGTTCCTGACGACTTCGTGCTTAGGTTTTGTGCCATCCCTCCCCATAATCTTCCTAGGAGCTGTGAGCTTGAGAGGACTTTCCTTGATAACTACGGCAAGGGGTTTGTAAACCCCACCGGAGAAACTCCCTTTTCGGTCTGATACAATCAAACACGTGGAGCTCTGTTGAGGTATCTGGATGGTTCTGCCTTCCACTTGCTTTTGCTTAGACTGGACTGTGTGCGACAAACTCTCTAACAGAGTCTAACTTTATTTACAACCAGAACACTGGCTCCCCCCCAGCTCTTCAGCTTTGCTCTGGGAACAGAGCTAGATGAGCAGTGACATTTCTGCCAGGATCAGGGCTTGGGGAGACGAGCGGGTAGGCTCCTCACTTCTTCTGGGCTTGTGCCCGGGCCCGCTGGATCTTGTCGGCCGTGACCCCGTCTGTGGCTCCGGTGCAGTGGGACAATACGAGGCTCATCTCTGCCTCATTCCGGTGCTCGATGGCCACGTCTGCAGCCTGAGCCACATCCCTGGGGTTTGAGCAGGAGGGGAGATGGTGTTGGGCTGCCCAAGGGCACAAACCGTGCCTCTCACCAGCCCACAGGCTCAGCCACCCAGCCTCCCCAGGGCTCTCAGCAGACGCACCCAACCAGAAGCAAGGCCTTGACCTTCTGCTCGGGACCCACGCGGGAGGCGTACTTCTTGGCCTCATATTTGTTGTGTTGCTTCATGCAGATTTCCACAAAGGGCTTAGGATAGAGAGATGGTGGAAGGAAAAGATAAGGCAGAGCCCTCCTGTCCTCTCTCTTATGAGCAAAGCCCCGTGGCTACATTATCCCAGTGCCCTTCAGTATGCAAAATCCCCCATCTCCACCCAGTATACACATGCAACAGCTGTGACCTCAACATCCCCAGGGCAGAAACCACCTCAAAGATCTGTTGGAGCTTTAAGACCAATTATTTCCATGTGTCCACTCTTCCACCCCCTGCTGCCCTCACAGCAGGCATCCCTGCCCTCGCAGGGCCTGCGTGTTCTCTCACGGGTGCCCTTATCCCACCACCCACCACACCTCTGAACCACCCGCCACAGAAAACAAACCCATCAACAGCCTCTACTGCCTCGCAAACATGCCCTTCCTGCGCCCCGCTACCCCCACTCAAAACAGGACTTTCCTTCAGGCATGTGGTGTTCCCTGTGGTTTCCTCTTTGGGGAAAGGAGCTCAGCCTTCCCCCTCCAACATTTGCAGGCAGAGTGGGGCCCATCTGCCCATGTGCCTGGCCCACAAACGAGCACACACAGGACCCGCTAGCTCTGTGGGGCAGCTGAACAGACGCCGTGGGAACAGACTATCCGCCTATCTTTGATCCTGGTCCCCTCCCCAGCGCCACCTTACTGTAGGTGGGGTGGAGGGAGGGCCCCGACTCACCAGGTAGCCGATGGGTGATTTCTTGCTCTTAGAAAATTTCTCTAGCTCCTCCCAGTCTTCCAGATCTGCCAGGGCAGTCAGCTTCAGCCACCAGAGCCTGTGGGAAAGCTGGGCATGGAGGTGTTGCAGGAGGGGTGGAGGGGGGGTCTGGGACCCTACACGTGGACCAGGCCTTCACCCACCTCTTGTCAGGGATGCGGAAGTCACGTGCCACCTGCTCTGCACGTTTGTTTTGGCCGCCGAGGATGAGGGTGGTGACTGTGTCGTGTACAGACAGGTCTAGAAACCGGCCCCCTAGCTCGTCTTCGAGGCACCGCTGCAGCCGCAGGAGCCGCATTTGATCCTCTGTGGCCTGGGGACAGGGATGAGAGGGACAAGGAGGGAAGACCTGGGGGCGGGGGGAGAGGAGGTTCTTAGAGAAGAATGGGCCAAACCTTGGCTGCAAAGTCGTTCTTGGCCTTGTTGAAGGCTTCAGCTGCCTTCTGCAGAGCTGCAACTCGCCCCTCAACATGCTACAAGGGCAAGAAGAGACGCCTGAGCTCACGGCACGAAGGACCTCGGCCTGCCCCACCCAGGCTGAGGTTTTCTTCCCTATCCCTTTGCTCAGGGTCCCCAGTGTCAGCCGTCCCGATGGGCACACAGCTCTGGTGTCCCTACTGGGAAGGCCAGCTCCTCTGGGCCCAAACCCCACCCTGGCTTCACATCTCAGGCTCTCTCTCCACAGTGAGGACCAGATGGAGTTTGCAACACATTCCAAGCCTAGACTGTTGGAGAAGGAGCCAGACCGGGGCCCGGCCTGCAGGCCCCATCCCCCATTCGGCCTTCAGACCTCCTCTGTCGTGTAGCTGGCTCGGATGTGGAAGCTCCCCAGCTCCTGGTGGTTGTCATCCTGATTGTAAAGGTCCTTCAGCGTCTCCAGCTCCTGATGTTTACAGAACTGGGGCCACAGGCAGGTAGGCAGTCAGCAAGGCCAACTCAGGGGCTCTGAGGCTCCAGCCCTGCCCTGCCCACCGCACACACCTGTCGGTATAAACTCAGGGCCATGGGCTGGTTCCGAAGTGTCATGAAAAAATCTCCTCGGTTCAACTCGTTTTTCAGGTGCAGCAGCACCGTGAACACTATGGAAAGATAAAGTGGGATGAGGGGTCCAGCCCTGCCCCGTGCTCGGCCCGAGGACCCCAGCCTTACCCTCACCCAAACCCTGCTCACCCAGGTCGGTGTCCCCGCTCTCAATGGCCTTGCTTAGTGCCAGTTTGCTCCTCTTCATCTTTAGGAGAAGGGGTACCTGCTCCCCAGAGCGTGGCTCATACTCCAGCAGCTGTGGGGTGGGGAGGAAGGCACAGAGAGAAGAAGCTGGCCTGGAGGTGTCCAATGCCCGCATCGGAGGATCTGGGGAGGGCTAGGCACCCACACCTTGATAGCCAGCTCTGTGCGGCCACAGCCATAGGCTCGTGCCGCAATGTCAGAGTAAGAGACGCCGGGCGTGTCCCCCAGCTTTTGGTTAATGGCCCGAGCAACATCCTCATCAGACACATCCTTCTGTTGTACCTGCAGAGGGAAGGTGGTGTCACGCACACCCGGCTCTCACCCTCTAACCCCCAGCCCCACTGCCTCAATCGGGACCCATCCTTTCAGCTCTACACTTGATATTTCCTACACCTCACCAGGGGCTGGAAGCCTCTAAATGCTCTTGAACTCTGCCCTACATCCTCACCTTGTAGCAGGCCCAGTGGGCCAGGATCCTGCTGACGCCCTGCACCTCAGGAAGCCGCAGGTACTCACATATCTGAATGGCCAGGGGGTAAAGCCTCCGCAACACAAGCCTGGCAGGCAAGTGGGGGCGGGGAAGAGGCATGAGTTGAGGTGAGATGGAAAGAGAAAGAGAGCAGAGTGGTCCCAGCCTGTATCTCAGGCCTCCCAGACCCCGAGAAATAGGTCAGGAACAGTGACCACAAGAGCACGCCAGCGGGTAATACATGCCCACCCAGCCCCCCTCCCAGCACCCTTGGACTTGCTGTACCTGTCCAGCAGCACCTGGATGGTGAGTTGCTTGTATCTGTATTTTAGCTGGTTAAGGATCTGGCTGAGGGACAAGTCCTATGGCCAAGGACCTTCAGGCAGCATCTCCAGCCCCTGGCCCTTCCACCCGGCAGTAAATACCCTGTCAGCACACGTGGGGATACTGGCTATAGGTCAGGGGGATCCCGATGTGATAGTCCCGAATGGCATTGAGTATACGAAGATCCTGACACATGCGCACAAAGCTGTCGGGTGGAAACCTGTCCAGGAAACACTTTCCGAAGGAGGCCGCCTGAGAAAAACCAGAGGGTCACAGAGAGCTTCCTCCGTGCCGGCCCACCCCTGCCCAGCGCCCCCTCCCTCCAGCCCTGCCACCCAGGCCAACCCTGAGCAGACTCTTCTGCATGTCTGGCCAGTGCTCATGTCCTGCGGCCTCGATGCACTGCTGCACGGCCTGGGGCAGTTGCCCCAGCTCCTGGATCTCCCGCAGGTACTCATCCGCCTTCTGGCTCTCTTTCTGGGGGAGGAGGAGGGTGCCAGGGACAGTGCGTCATGACCAAGAACACCCCCATGTCTGGCCCCCAACCCCTCTGGGCTGTTGTTCAAATGGCTGGTTGAGGAGTTCCCGTCGTGGCTCAGTGGTTAACGAATCCGACTAGGAACCATGAGGTCACGGGTTCGATCCCTGGCATCGCTCAGTGGGTTAAGGATCCGGCGCTGCCGTGAGCTATGGTGTAGGTCGCAGACATGGCTCGGATCTGGAGTTGCTGTGGCTGTGGCAACGGCCAGTGGCTACAGTTCCGATTAGCCCTCTAGCCTGGGAACCTCCATATGCCGCGGGTGTGGCCCTCAAAAGACCAAAAAAAAAGGCTGGTTGAGAGGGCTACAGAGGCCAGAGCCCACCCAGTCCATCACCCAAGGTGGCCACACCCGCCCCCCAACTGCCCACAATTGCCTGTAAGGGGCCCTGAGGCCTCTCAATGATAGCCCTGCCTTGTGCCAAGACTGGGGGGGATGGGGCTCCCTGCCCCTCCCTATCACCACATGGAGGACACCATGTCCCTTCAGTCCACCAGAGCCAGCCCTTCCTAGCACAGCCCAGCCCAGTGTCCTGCCTGGACAGGTAGCACTTGGCAGCAGGGGCAGGGCTGGGCCAGGCAGGGGAAGGAAGGCATCCTGGGGCTCAGGGAGAAGCCTAGGGCTTTACCTCATACTCCTTCTGGGCCTCCAGCAGCAGTGCTCCGGGGGCCATCGAGGCAATTTTAAAGATCTCCTCACTGGCCACTGGGGGAGGGAGTTGGTGAGTCAGAAAGGAAGGCAGAAAACCCTCAACCCTGCCTCAGGGCCCTTCCCTCTGCACTGCCCCCAGGCAGCTGTGATGCCAAGGAGTCCCTGCCCCGGGTCACCTGGTGCCCTCGTGAGGGCCTCACCTGGAACCTCGTGCAGGAACTCGTGAGTAGTGCGGGAGAAGATGCGGACTCCATCCAGCTCAGGCACCAGGTAGGAGTCCTCGTCCAGCACGAACCTGAGCTTGGTCAAGGTTCATAAGAGCACCCAGCGATGGGGTGGAGCAGGCGGCCCTCCCTCCCTCACCCCCAACACAGCCCTCCAAGGATACTGGATGCTCTCAGGTGCGTCGCCCACCACCATCAGCCGCCTCTCCCAGGCCACCACGACAGCCCTCTCCTTGCTGCGAGGACGGCTGCACCTATGGGCAGCACAAGACACATGCACTTACACACACATGCATACACACACACGCACACGCACCCACATGCACACGCACACAAGCACGTGCACACACACACACACACACACACAATGTGGGACACACTCAGGACGCCTGGCTCACAGCCTCGTCTCACACATTGTCACTCACATCACTTTGCCTGGGGACGACCCTGCACATGCTCGCGGCCCCTCGTCCCGTTCCTCTGGCTGCCCTGTCTGCTCCTGGGGCAGGTGGGGCCCACAGGGGGCTGGGGTTCCCTCGAATGTACACCAGCAGAGGGGACAAGATGCAAGCTCCATTTGGCTTGGTCAGCAGCCAGGTTTAATCAACATGTCCCGGGAGACAAGGCTACGTCCACTTCCACCCCCAGCGTAACAGCCCCATCCTCACCAGACCATCTGCTTCGGGGGGGCCCGGATGTTGCAGTTGAACTCACACAGCTTCTCCTGTAAGGGTGCAGGGAATGTCACCGCCCTGTCCCAGGAGTCGCTAGCCTGGTGGAAAAGCCCTTCCCTTTGCCCCAAAAGATCCTTCCCGGACCAGGCATGATGCCCCTATGTCGTCCCAGGATCACACCTTGAACGACGCTGTCCCCATCCAGATGTAGCCCGTGTCTGTGAAGACTGCCAGATGTCGGCTGGTGAAGGAGACGGCCATCTGCAGGAAGCTGCTCACTCCTGCGGCCAGGCCAGGCAGTGTCTGGGCCAGGGGCGGGGGCGACACCAGAGAGCCTGACTTCTCAGAGCCTTGCCTCTGCCTCCCCAGACCCCCCATTTCTCTCCCACCCAGGGCCCCTCACCACTGGGGAGCAGGCTGCGTGGTCCAGGAGGTAAAGATCAGGTCCGACAGCCAGAAGGATGTGTGCCACTCGGTCCCGGCACAGTGTGGTCCAGCACGAGGGCGCGCCCTGCAGACCTGTGGTCAGGAAAGAGGACAGCCTCAGGCTGACTACGGCTTCTGCCCCTGAGGGTCCCAGGGACTGGAGGCACATCCGTGGGCACTGCACACTGCCTCAGGGGCGTCCGGGCCCACCTGGCACCTCTGGCATCCGGCGGAGTTTGAGGTCGCTCACGTTGGCGCTGAGGGTGAAGCGGTGGGCCCCCGTGAGGATGGCCACCCCGGAACCAAACTCGGTATGGAAGATGCGGGCATCTAGAACCCGGTTCTGGAGTACCTCCTGGAGAGAGGGGCCTCGGGTTGAGGGAGCCACAGAGGCAGAGACTCCACCCCTTTTCCCCGGCCCCCTGGGGCCCTACGTTGCCCATGCTGAAGTGTCTCCGGAAGTCACCGTGAAGCCCGTAAACCAGTACGACCCCGTCCTCCTGCACGCAGAGCAGCTCCTCCTCAGCCGACCAGCCCAGGGACACCACAGGCCCGCTCTTCCACTGCAGGGGAGAGGGGGGATCCAGAGGCTGTCCTCAGGACGCAGAACCCTGTCCAGCCCCAGGCGTGGGGCAGGCAGAGTGCTCACCATCAGAGTGGCCAGAGGCATGCCGGAAGCCGAGTAGATCTCGAGGACTGGCCGCACGCTGGCAGCCTTCTCCTTCCGCCAGGGGTTCCTCAGCAGTGCTGCAGTTTGAGAAGAAGCCTCATGCCCTAGCTGCCCAGGTCCAGTCCATATGGAGGAGCCCTTAAGAACTAGCTCCTTAGGCCCAGCCCATGTGTGTCAGGTCTCAGGAGAATCAGAATTAAAAGCATCTCAGTAAGGTAGAGGGGGTGCGTAGCATATGCCAGCAAGAACAACCCAACAGCAAGGCCCCCAGGAATCAAGGACGTCCCTTGGTGCCAGAGCAGGTGGTGGCAGAAAGGTGACTTACCAATGGGGCCCCCATAGGGTGCAGCAGCCACCAGGCAGTCTCTGAGGTCCTCCTTCAGGTCCCAGTCCATGCTATACAGCTCATATTTCCTGCGCACACAGAGATGAGCAGAGACTAGCCTCCACACGACCATGCCTCCAGATGGGGTGAGCCCCAGAGGAGCCCCTAAAGCCTTGATTTGTCGTCCACAGGAAAGCTGAGTGGCAGGGGGGCGGGAGAGGTTTGATGACTAGGAACACCTAGGCCAACCGACCACATACACGCTTAGGAACAGCAGGGGAGGGAGCAGAAGGTATTTGCAGGGCAGGCTGTGTGGCCAATAGTCCCACAGAGTGAGGTGGGACTAGGAAGGGGTGGCTGGCTTGGACCTGCATTAGCAGGAAATAAGACCCTCCAGGAGGCAGCCTTTCTTCCATTTCTGGTTCTTAACCTGGAATCTGGTTATGGCTTTTATACCCAGGGGTCCAGCTGAATGCCTGTTGATAATGAACTCAGTTTCAGAGGGACTGAGACAGCAGTGTCTGCAAGAAATCCAAGAGGACCTCTTTAGTGAGCCCAGAGCTGGAGAGTCCTGCGTTGCAGATGTCAATCTGTGAATGCTTGGCTCACAGGAGGTAACTGAAATTACAAACTGGCATGAAATCCGAGCATGCATGGATCACCAAGACATTTGGGCTGCATGAGAAGATGGAGTAGGGGGCCTGAGGCATGCCATCGTTTGATGGTTGGAAGCGAGGAAAAGGGAACAGAGAAGAAGTGGGCACTACTCTAGGACACCAAGAGAATGTTCAAGAAGGAGGGTGGTCAGCTAGTATCATTTCAGGAGCCTTTCCACTAAGGATCAGGAGGATGCCCAAAATTTCCTTCTATTGAGCGTCTTCTTGGAATTCTAGCCAAAATAATTTAAGAAAAAAAAAATAAAGAGAGGTTTCCATTTTGGAGAAGGAATGAGACTGGAGATTGTCTGCTTAGAACATCCAAAGCAGTCTACAGAACAATGAATGAAAGAGCTCAGTAAATGACCAACAAAAGTCAATATATTTTTCTACATCAATTAATTTACTATACCATAGCAAGAACTAGTTAGAAGTATTAATTTAAAAAAATCCTGGAGTTCCCGTCGTGGTGCAGCAGTTAACGGATCCAACTAGGGACCATAAGGGGTTTGATCCCTGGCCTTGCTCAGTGGGTTAACGATCTGGCGTTGCTGTGAGCTGCGGTGTAGGTCGCAGACGCAGCTTGGATCCTGTGTTGCTGTGGCTGTGGTGTAGGCCGGTGGCTACAGCTCCAATTCGACCCCTAGCCTGGGAACCTCCATATGCTGTGGGTGTGGTCCTAAAAAGTAAAAAAAAATCCTAATCACGATAGCAATGAAACTATAAGATACCCAAGAATAAATCTAATACAATTTTTTTTTGCAAAATCAAAGTTTACCCAAGGATACAGAAAATATGGAGAAAAATTCTAAAGGATCTATGAATGCATAAGAATTCAAACAAAAATCACCCCAAGTTTGTGGTGGGGAGGGAAACACAAACTGATTCTATAGTTCATCCAGAGAGAAAAAAGATCACCTGAAAGAGAAAATACTGGATAATATTTAAGAACATTTGAAAATATGAGAATGGACATACATTAGATATCAAAAATACATTTAAAAATCAAAGTAAATTAAAACTAGTTTTGGCCACCCCCCCCCAAAAAAAAACTAGTTTTGGCATAGGAATAAGCAAATATATCAATGGAAAATAAAATAATACAGAAAAAGACCTGGGATTAGAGTGTGTAATAGAGATGGCACTTTAAATTGGTACAGATTGATACTTGAGACAATGAGTCATAAGGGAAGAATCACAATAAACGCTATTTCATTATTTAATCTCTACAATAGAAGAGTTCCAGATGGAATTCAAGATTTATTTATTTATTTATTTGGTCTTTTTAGGGCCGCACCCACAGCATATGGAAGTTCCCAGGCTAGGGTCGAATTGGAGCTACAGCTGCCAGTCTACGCCACAGCCACAATAACACCAGATCCAAGCCATGTCTGCAACCTACACTACAGCTCACGGCAATGCCTGATCCTTAACCCACTGAGCAAGGCCAGGGATCGAACCCACAACCTCATGGTTCCTAGTCAGATTCATTAACTGCTGCACCACAATGGGAACTCCTGAAATTCAAGATTTAAATGTTTAAAAAATTAAAAAATTGCGTCAGAACAAATCTTGCTTATTTTTACAATCTCAAAGTAGAAAAAATTTCTAAATGTGATATAAAAGCTGGAAGTCTCTAAGAAAAAAACTAACACTTGTATAAGCAAAAATTAAGAACTTGTGTGTACCTCTATATAAAAGAGGTAAAAGCACATATTTATATTTGCTGCTATTTGAAAAAAGAAGTTCTGGACAAATTTCTAAGACTCTATATAACAGTGGTTACCTGCAGGTAGGGGCTACAGACAGTTGAAGGGGAGCAGGGATAAGAAAGAGACTGAGTTTTTAAAACACTTTCACAGTTACTTATTAAAATATTAAAAATTTTATACGTTAAAAAAATCTACCAAAAACAAATGAGGAAGACAACTATGAAAAGTGGAAAAATGTGGAAAAGGAATACTGCTCTTAAAAATAAAAAAGCCTTGGAGTTCCCATTGTGGCGCAGCGGAAATGAATCCAACCAGGAACCATGAGGTTTTGGGTTCAATCCCTGGCCTTGCTCAGTGGGTTAAGGATCTGATGTTGCCGTGAGCTGTGGTGTAGGTTGCAGATGCGGCTCAGATACTGCGTTGCTGTGGCTGTGGCGTGGGCCAGAAGCTGCAGCTCCAATTCGACCTCTAGCCTGGGAACCTCCATATGCTGTGGGTGTGGCCCTAAAAAGGCCAAAAAAAAAAAAAGGGGGGGGGAAATCCTGGAAAAATCTCCTTAAATGCCCATCAAAATGAGCATAAATAAAACGATTGTATGTCCTTTCTGGGGAATATTATGTGGCTATTAACCAGGTGACTAAGGATATCAACATCAAGTGATCTCTAAGATATATTGTTACGTAAATAAAAGTAAGCTGCAGCTCAATCTGAATCATATGAATCCATTTACACAATAAAAAAGCACATTTTTTTTGTCTTTTTTTTTTTTTTTGCGTTTTCTAGGGCGGCACCCAGGGCATATGGAGGTTCCCAGGCTAGGGGTCTAACAAGAGCTGTAGCCGCTGGCCTTTGCCACATCCACAGCAACGTGGGATCCGAGCCGCGTCTGCAACCTACACCACAGCTCACGGCAACGTCGGATCCTTAACCCACTGAGCAAGGCCAGGGATCAAACCTGCAACCTCATCGTTCCTAGTTGGATTCATTAACCACTGAGCCACGACGGGAACTCCAAAAAGCACATATTTTTATAAGCATATTTACATACAATCACATGTATGTGTGTAAATACATAGAAAAACTCTCATAGGCCTCCACACTAAGCCAGAGACAGTGGTTCCCTTTGCAGAGGGAATCGGGAGCCTGACAATTTGTAGGCATTATTTGAGTTTTTTAACCCCATATGCATTTCTTTTGACATTTTAATATCCTCAGATGAAATCTGATGGGAAAACAGATACACAGACCTAGAATGCCAATGATCAATTCATTGAAGCTCAGCTCCAAATTCACCCTTCTGTATCTGTGTGTGTTAACAGACAGTACTCTTAAGCATTTCTCCTTCACCGTGGGCCTTCTCAGTAGAGGGCGCTGGAGGGACTATGCAGAGGAGAGGCTCTCAGTAGAGGGCGCTGGAGGGACTATGCAGAGGAGAGGCTCTCAGTAGAGGGCGCTGGAGGGACTATGCAGAGGAGAGGCTCTCAGTAGAGGGCGCTGGAGGGACTATGCAGAGGAGAGGCTCTCCTGTGGCTTCCAGCACGGGAGTCAGCAGCAGCCAGGGTGTGAGGACATCTGGTGGTGCTCTGGCCCAGCCACTCAGGAACCTCCACGGCTCACCCAGACTGGTGATCACCTTCCCATGGCTCCTCAGACAGACACAGCCTTTCTGGCCTCCTGCCTATGCCAGGTCCTACTTCCTCTGCATGCCAAGATGCCTGGCCACTGGCTGCCCTGCTTGTGCCCTTGAGTGTTTCAACTGACTCCCTCTGCACAACCAGGCACCTAGTCGCTGGTTGTAACTTGCTTTTCAGACCCTGTGTGCTCCAGGCTGCTTGCACCAGCTCCCCAACTCCCCCCTGCACGCCCACACCACAGGTCACTAGCTGTCGCTCGCCTGTGCCCTGCTACACCCTGAAAGATGGGATTTGGAGGTTACTTTAGTCATGTGCTTGGGCTTGAGTGCGGTGCTGAGTTCCCTGCCAGTGGAAAACGGATGCTGGTAATCCGCTGCATGCAGCAGCATCACAGTTAATCAAGCCTGCAGTGCACTGTGGTGAAAGGCCAAGGCAAACACGTGCTTTGGGAGTGGCTTCTATGCTTGACTGTATGGCAAGAATGATGACTGTAAGGGCTGCAGTGTGGGTGGGTAGTTCTGAGTGCACGTGGACATTTACAAAGAGAAAGAGTTTAGGTCTATTAACTTTCAGGTTAAGTCACGGTCTGAGAAGCGGAAAGTTTCTGTAAGAGCCTAAAAGAATCTCTTATTTCTTGTAGCTATACACCTGCTCCTGCTGAAAATCAAAGTCAGAGTTTAATTGTGTGGGTTGTTAAATGACAACGGTTGAATTCTCCAGCACATCATTTCTCATGTGAAAGTGAGGGCACTAATTAGAAAAGAAAGGGATCCTGAAATTTGGAAAGGAGATATATCTGGTTAGACCCAGATGAAACTGACAAGCTTGAACCCCCAAGTCATTCTGAGTCTTTCTCACCAGTAGAAGTAGCTTGCCCTCCTGTGTCCAAGGAGATGCCTCCCTCTGCTTGAACATGCTTGGACGATCTCACTTGAGGTGGATGTCTTGGGAGCTTCCCTCTCCAAGGCTGACCTGGTTAACACTACGGCTGAGGGGTTAATCAGCCAAGAGCACCATTCCCAGGGGGGATCAGTCTGCAAACTGATTATACTGCACCTCTTCCATCCTGGAAGAGGCAAAGATTTGTCCTCAGTGGGATACATATTCTGAATGTGGATCTGTCTTCCTTACCTGTAATGCTTACTATCTGTGGGCTTACAGAAGGTCTCATCTACCACTGTAGCATTCCACAAAGACTTGCAACTAAGCAAGGACCTAACTGTAAAGCAAAGAAAGTGCAATAGTAGGCTCAGGTCCTTGAAATCAACTATTCTTTTGACCTGCAGCATACGGAGGTTCCCAGGCTAGGGGTCAAATCGGAATTGTAGCTGCCGGCCTATGCCGCAGCCACAGCAACTCGGGATCAGAGCTGAGTATGCGACCTACACCACAGCTCACCGCAATGCCGGATCCTTAACCCACTGGGTGAGGTCAGAGATTGAATCCGTGTCCTCATGGATACTAGTCAGGTTCATTAACCACTGAGCCACGATGGGAACTCCAACCCTGCATTCTAATACCTGAAAATCACTACACCTAGCTGGTCTGGCAGTCTCAATTTCAGCCCCCTCTAGGAAACAGTGAAGAAATCCCTGCTGAAGTACAGCTGAACTGCTGGAAAGGCATGGTCCACTACAGTAAGAGAAGGACTTGTGTGAAAACAGATAATCTCCACCCTCTCCAGGCTGGGCTATTGGACCACAGGGGAGGAAGAAGCGCATCCGGTCTAGCTTTGGGTAATAATCCATGGGTCCTCAAATCCCCAGGCTCTGCAGAGAGTCCACCGTTACCCCCGAAATCCCTTGACTCCATCCAGCTACCTTAAAAAGAAATACTACTTTAGTACCCTTGTGTGCACTGTTACTGGAAATGTAAAACAGTGCAGCTGCTCTAGAAAACAGGATAGTTCCTCAAAATATTAAACAGAATTGCCATATGATCCAGAAACTCCATTTCTGGGTATATATCCAAAAGAACTAAAAATGGGGTCTCAAAGAGATATCCGTACATCATTGTTTACAGTAGTATTTACAATAGCCACAAGCTGCAAGTAACCCAAGTGTCCAATGACAGATGAATACACATATAAAACATGGTATACAGGAGTTCCCGTCGTGGCTCAGTGGTTAACGAATCCAACTAGGAACCATGAGGTTGTGGGTTCGATCCCTGGCTTTGCTCAGTGGGTTAAGGATCCGGCGTGGCCGTGAGCTGTGGTGTAGGTTGCAGACGCGGCTCGGATCCTGCATTACTGTGGCTGTGGTGAAGGCCGGCAGCTACAGCTTCGATTAGACCCCTAGCCTGGGAACCTCCATATGCCGCGAGTGCGGCCCTAGATAATGCAAAAAGACCAAAAAAAAAAAAAAAGATATACATATACAACAGAAATTTTTTTTTTTGCTTTTTAGGGCTGCAGGTGTGGCACATGGAAGTTCCCAGGCTAATGGTAGAGTCAGAGCTGCAGCTGCCCGCCTACACCACAGCTCCAGCAATGTGAGATCTGAGCCGAGTCTGCGACCTACACCACAGCTCATGACAACGCAAGATCCTTAATCCACTGAGCAAGGTCAGGGATCAAACCAGCACCCTCAGGGATACTAATCAGGTTCATTTCCACTGAGCTACAACGGGAACTCCTACAACAGATTACTCAGCCTTAGAAAGCAAGGTAATTCTGGTGATTCCACAACATGGATGAACTTTTAGAGGACAGTATGTTAATGGAAATAAGCCAGTTGCAAGAGAGCAAATTCTGGAGTTCCCACTGTGGTGCAGTGGGTTAAGAATCCAACTGCAGGAGTTCCCTTCGTGGCTCAGTGGTTAACGAATCCGACTAAGAACCGTGAGGTTGCGGGTTTGATCCCTCGCCTTGCTCAGTGGGTTAAGGATCCGGTGTTGCCGTGAGCTGTGGTGTAGGTTGCAGACGCGGCTCGGATCCCGCGTTGCTGTGGCTGTGGCGAAGGCCGGCAGCTACAGCTCCTGTTAGACCCCTAGCCTGGGAACCTCCATATGCCGCAGGTGTGGCTCTAGATAAAAGGCAAAAAACAAAACAAAACAAAACAAAAAGAATCCACTGCAGTGGCTCAGGGATCAATCCCCAGCAGGGTGCAGCAGGTTAAAGGACCCGGCATTGCTGCAGCTGCAGTAAAGTTTGCAGCTGCAGCTCAGATTCAGTCCCTGGCCTGGGAATTTCCATGTGCCACAGGTACAGCCAAAAGGGAGGGAAGGGCTAAAATTCTGGAGCCCCATAAGAACTAGTCACCATTCCCTCTCCTTACCCTCCCAAATTAATAATTTTTTTCCAGAACACTACTGCCAATGCAAAAGTATCCCATCCTGGAGTTCCCTCGTGGTGTAGTGAGTTAAAGATTCAGTGTTGTCATGGCAGCAGCTCTGTTCACTGCTGTGGCATGGGTTCAATCCCTGACCCAGGAACTTTCACATGTCTTGGGCTAAGCCAAAAAATAAAATAAAGTAAAAAGAATTCCATCCTGTGGATAGGACTTGAAATGTCTGCCATTTGTTTATCATTCATTCACGTATTTGAACTGCACTAAGTCCTCGCATAAGGGTATGTACAAGTACAAATAAAACCAAGCATATGCACCTAAAATATTTCTACTCTGGTAGAGAAGCTAAAATATGTTACTTTATTTTCCTGCTTAAAAGCAAAACCCTTATGCTTTAACACACGTTACTAGAAGAAGACTAGGTTCTAATCCTGGCTCCACTGCCTAATACCTGTGTAACCTGGTCACCTAACTTCTCTGTTTCTTAGTTTCCCCATCAGTAAGATAGGGTTAAAATAATGATACCTACCTCATGGGGTTGTGAGACTTAACTTCATATACTCAAGTATTTAGCACAGTGCCTAGTAAATAAAAAAGGCTCAACATTCAATACCAAAAATAATACATCATCTGCAGCCGGGCTTACAGGTCTACCCCTTACAGACTGCCTTTACCTGTGCTGGCAGAACAGCAGAGGTAAAGCTAGGCTAGCCACACAGGTCATGTCTATGGCATGTACTCAACACTTATACTCATTCAAAATTCTATTGGTGTATAAACAAAGTTAAAACTTCACATGATAGACAAATCTCTGGCAATGAGGTCATTTTCAATATTTTCCTATTTAACAGGCCTGTGTAGGCAACAGATATTTTCAAAAGTAATACAAGTTAATATCTTTAAAAGTCTATGCTGTGTTGTAAATTACATGGCTAACTATGTCAACTGGTATCTCTTCCCCACAAAAACAGTTTAAATCATTGTCATTTCCTACCGACTTTACTGATTTTTAATCGAATTTTTGCGATTTTTTTCACACTGTATAGGTATATTTATAAGATATAAGAATTAGAAATAGGAGTTTCCTAATGGCGCCATGGGATTGGCCATGTCTTGGGACACTGGGGCTCAGGTTCAATCCCCGGACTGGCACAGTGGGTTAGGGATCCAGCGTTGCTGCAGCTGTGGCTTAGGTCACAGCTGTGGCTTGGATCTGATCCCTGGCTCAGGAACTCCTGACGCTGTGGGGCAGCCAAAAAGAGAAAAAGAAAAGAATTAGAAATAAACAGCAAGCACAATAGATCTCTAAAAATTGCTAGAAGGCATTTGTCCATCTCAAAAAAGTGCTGATATTCTGTGGCTCAAAAATTATGAGTAGTTCCCACTGTTACTCAGTGGAAACAAACCCGACTAGTATCCATGAGGATATGGGTTTGATCCTTGGCCTTGCTCAGTGGGTTAAGGATCTGCCGTTGCCGTGAGCTGTGGTGTAGGTTGCAGACGCGGCTCGGATCCCGCGTTGCTGTGGCTGTGGCGAAGGCCGGCAGCTACAGCTCCTGTTAAACCCCTAGCCTGGGAACCTCCATATGCCGCGGGTGCGGCTCTACATAAAGGCAAAAAGACAAAAAAAGAAAGAAAGAAAGTCAACTGTACTGAGATTAGAGCACGGAAGGTTTCAGAAAGAACCCTTGAACTAAGTTCTGAAGGATGAGCAAAAATTCTCCAGTGAGGTAAAGAGCGAAATGGCAGGTCCCGCAGAAGGAACTGCAGGTTAGTGCAAACAGAGGGAGCCATTTAACATTATGGTGTGTCGGAGCCCTGTTCTTTGCAACTGGAACACAGACTGAGTAGGAGAGGGGCAAAAGAGTTTACAGAGTTATATAGATATAACACAGAAAGAAGTTTGTACTTTATCTTATGAGGAAAAGAAGTCACTGAAAAAATTCTAACCAGGTAATGATGTTATCAGTCTACACTTTAGAAAGATTAGTGGTTTAGGACTCTACGACTCCCCTGAAAGGGTTGCTCCAACATGGGGTCCTCACTCGTCCTATCCCTGGATTCCCTGACGACTCGCCTCCTTCTCCCAGTCTCGGTCAGCACTGTTACCCTGCCCGCTGTGCGCTCCATTCCCCCCGAGGAGCGCCCCTGTGGTCTGACTTCAGCAGAACCTCCTGGCAGGAGACTGGGCACTCACAGTCACCCGCGGGAGGCCACCCTCAACGTGATCCAAGCATCCTTCTGGAGGCTGACAGCCCTGGACTTCACCGCTGGGCTGTAGCCCTACTTGTGTGACCACCGGGTTTGCCTCGGTTTCATTCTCGGGAACAGAGTAAGACCGGGCCCTAGGCGTCTGTACGTTAAGTGGTAGACGACGGAATAAAGCCGGCGAAGGGCGGACCCCAGCGCCCACAGAGACCGGGACTCGCGCAGCCAGCTCCGCCCGGAGACTAAGCCGACTAGCGAGCAAGGTAAGCTGGGCCGTGGGCGGCGGGGCGGGGCGGCTCACCGGTAAAAGGCAGAGTCCCCGAGCGGGTTCCAGTTCGCGGTGTAGCAGTCCATGGCCGGTGCAGAAGGTGGCTGGCCAGCGCCGAGGGGACACCCGCCTGGTGCGGGCTCCAGAAGAGCACTTCCGCTTCCGCCCGTCCGGGTCACGTGGCGAGGCCGCCGCCACAACCATCACCAGTGTGGGCGGCTGCACTTGGCTGCGGCCGCGTCCCCGCCCACACCCGGGCCTGGCGGCCGCCCGGGCGGGCCCGGCGCTGGCTTCTGCTCCCTGCGGAAGCTAGCCCCGCCGCACTGTCGTCCCCTCGGGTGTTGGGGGGCCGGGCAGGGCGGGACATGGGTGACCGGAAGTGGGAGTTGTGAACGTCGCCGCCCGGGGTCCGGAGGCCCGAGGCGCCTTCGGGCCTCCACGACTCATGCATGGAGAACGCTGGGCGTCGGGCCTCGCACCGACGGCTAACCAGGACGCACAGGCTCTGCGGGGCAGGGGCTGTGCTGAACCGATCGGCCTCCTCGGGCGCGGGAACATGAAGTTCAGCCCGGAGCCCGCTGAGGGCGAGGCGCGCGGTGCGCGGCCCTGCCCGGGGAGCTGGTGAACCGCGCAGAGCCCCGGGACTCGGTAATTGGCGCGGGAGAGTGCGCGCATGCGCGGGGAGGCGGAGGGTACACGGCAGGGCGCAGGGTGGCGCGGTTCTGGAAGCGCCTCGGTGTACGCGAGGCTGAGGGTTTGGCGACCTCCTGCCTCCTGTGCCAAGTGTATGGAGGCCGGTGTCACCATAGACCCCACTCTACTGCCTCCACCTGGGTCCTGTAGCCCTGATCACACCGAGAAGGCCCGGAGCAGGTCTCATTAACCCTGGGGCGGGCTCTGGGGCCAACCTGCCTGAGTCCACGCCCTCTTGAGCCTTAGTGGCATCTCTCTGCAGCCCGTCGTTCTTGCGGCGGCGGCATGGTCTTCTGTCTGGAGAACGAGCCGCGCCGCCCGCTGCGAAGCACCATGGTCCATTTCCAGGCCTCAGAAGTCCAGCAGCTGCTACACAACAAGTTCGTGGTCATCTTGGGGGACTCAAGTGAGTGCCCTTCTAGAATCACACTTCCCAGTCCCGCACCTGCAGCCTATTTTCTACGTCTGGCCCTTTTTGTCACCATCTCAGACTTCCTTCCTGATCCCTAGTCTGTTCCAGTCCACTAGGTTTTCTCTTTTCATTTTCTCAACGACTTCTACAGCTGTCCTGACAGAGGTAGCTTGTCAAGCTTTTCACCCCATCCTTGCTCAGCATTTTTCTTCCTGACAGTCCCCAACAATTGACATAGGGTTGTGTTGTCTGTCTCTTGGGTGACTTGACGGACTTTACCTCTGCCAGGTGATCTTGGGTCATTGCATATTAATTTGAGGAGTGGTGTACAGCTAGAGGTAACCAGGCAATGCCCGAACTTTTTAACCTCACCTTTTCTCCTGCCTCTAAGTCAACCCTCTACAAAGATGGTATTGGGCAACCCCAGCCCTGGGAAGATGGGAGGCCTGGATTTGGAAGGAGCTGGGATGGAGTGAGGCCTTTCTCAGCTTCAGGATCTCGGTCTCCCTGCAGTCCAGCGGGCTGTGTACAAGGACCTGGTGCTCCTGCTCCAGAAAGACTCACTGCTTACAGCTGCCCAGCTGAAAGCCAAGGTGAGGGACGTTTGGTGGCCACGCCAGTGGTAGGCAGGCACGGATCCTGGCCTGGCAGGGTCCTCCTTCCTGGCCTAAGTCTGACTAGCTTATTGGCGGGGGGCGGGCAGGGGGAGCTGAGCTTTGAACAGGACCAGCTGGTGGCTGGAGGTCAGCTGGGTGAGCTGCACAACGGGACGCAGTACCGGGAGGTCCGCCAGTTCTGCTCGGGTTCTGGCCACCACCTCGTGCGCTTCTACTTCCTCACCCGTGTTTACTCCGAGTACCTCGAGGGAGTCCTGGAGGAGCTGACCTGTGGGCCTGCCCCAGACCTAGTGATCATCAATTCCTGCCTCTGGGATCTCTCAAGGTTTGGGGGAGGGAGAGAGGGAAATCCTGATGGGAGCGGGGGAGGCGTGGCGCAGAGGCCATCCACTCCTATGCTCTTGCCCACCCTTCGTGCTATTCATCAGGTATGGCCGCTGCTCCATGGAGGCCTACCGGGAGAACCTGGAGCGGGTGTTTGTGCGCATGGACCAGGTGTTGCCAGACTCCTGCCTGCTGGTGTGGAACATGGCAATGCCCCTAGGGGAGCGTGTCACTGGGGGTTTCCTTCTGCCTGAGGCAAGTGATCAGGGCCTCTCAGGAAGGAGGATGGGGCAGCTGACTGGTAGACAGAGGACCCTTCCTCCCGATCCTGCTTCGTTCTGTGGCTCTTAGATGCTGTGCTTTCTGACTCAGCTCCAGCCCCTGGCGGGCTCTCTGCGGCGAGATGTGGTTGAAGGAAACTTCTACAGCGCTACGCTGGCTGGGGATCACTGCTTCGATGTCCTGGACCTCCACTTTCATTTCCGACATGCAGTACAGCACCGTCACCGGGACGGCATCCACTGGGACCAGCACGCCCACCGCCACCTGTCACACTTGCTTCTGACCCATGTGGCAGATGCCTGGGGTGTGGAGCTGCCCAAGCGTGACTACATCCCTGGTGAGCCCTACCACAGGCGGGGAGGGTAGTGATGCAAAGAGGGCCCTCGGAGCGCAGGGCTCAGAAACAACAGGACAGAGATACTTATGTGGAGTAGAGGCCCCTTGAAGGACTATTGTGGACCCTGAGCACTCTTTCCTTATTCTCTGGGTTTCCCTGTGGTCTGGCCTGGCTCTGTAGTCACCTCTGTGTACGGGAATGAGCTTATATAAACACTGAGCTCATGAGGCAGCTTAGCAAAAGACTCCTGTCCTACGGATGAACAGGGAAGGAATGGGGGAACTTCTAGAAAGGAATGGATGTAGGAAGTAGAAAGAAAGAAAAGGCAATCCAGGCAGTGTGGCAGAAGCTAGAAGGCCCCTTGGCTGGTGCTGTCAGCCTCTCAGTTCATGCCTGCTCATAGCAGAGACTTCATGGGTGACTGTTCCATGTCTGCTTCTGCCCTGGATCATGTCCTCCAAGAGCAAGCTTCCTGCATTACCTGTGGAGAAGCTTCTGGCCTCAGCGTCTAGCACAATCGCTGTGTACACAGTACCTACAGCATAGTGTTTATTGAATTGGAAACACGAGTCGTGTTGGAAGGCTGTAGTAGTGTTAGAGGGTGCGGGGCACAGGGAGGCCAAAATTGTCACTTTAGGACTTAGTAGCCTGAAGCTGGAACACCCGGGAGGTGAATTAGGACTTTGATTGTATAATGGTCCAAGTTCCTTGCTTTTCTTTAGATGAGAGAGCTGCTCCCCAGCGACGGAGGGGATGTTCTCCAGGCCGTAGGGCTAGTGTGTGGTGTCACTCAGGTCTGCTGAATCCAGTTTGGAGCCAGAGAACTAGAAACATCCAAAGGAAGAGTTGGGTGGGAGGGTGAGTTGTTGAGTCTGGTCAGGGCAGGTGTCTTTGAGGTACTCTGGTGATGTTGAGCGGATGGGTCGGCGGTATCCCACAGGGAGGTGGCAGCTGAGGGCATGAACGCGAACCCTGACAGAGAGAGCAAAACAATGGCTATGTTTTGGAATTGGAAGGGAAAGGGGGCCCGTGGAGGAAACAAAAAGAGATGAGGTTAGGGACACTTTCAGGGAGGGCCAAGTCTACTGGCCGTGTCCTGTGAGTGTCAGGAAGAGAGGAGTTGGCTACGTTTAGTGGAAGTGTTGGAGTGGCATAGGGCTAAAAGAGGCAGTGAGCAGCTGGTGAGGGAATGTCAACCAGGCAAAATACTTTTGTTGAGGAAATTTGAAGGAAACAGGAGACTACTGGGAGAAGGAAGTGACAGGGGCTTTGTTATTAGAGAGAAGACTTAGTACTAATCTTGCTTATTGTTCCGTGGGGGAAGAGCCAGGAGAGGAAAAAGCTAAAGATACAGGAGCTGGGCAACAAAGGAAGAGGCTTTGGAGGGAGCATGAGGTCAGAACACAGGCAGATGCACTGGCAGTTGAGAAAGGCAGGAAAAGAAGGAGCACAGCTTGGGTGTGGCCTGACGTGAGAGGGGGTGAGCAGACCTGGCTAGGGAGTAGAGGGTGCCCTGTTCTTCAAGAGGAGGGAGCGGAGGCCTAGCAGCGTGGACAGCAGGGGTCAGGGCAGCCCGGCTCCGCAGGCCAGCCTAAAACAGCCATCCCGTTCCTAGACGCGTGGACTGAGGACTGGCCAGAGCCGGATCAGCTCATCCAGGGGAGCCAGGGGCAGCCCCCAGACTTCGGGGAGCAGCTGGCCTTGCCCCCACCCGCTTCCTTGCCCCCTCCCATGCCTTTTCCCTCCCCTCTTCCTCAGCCCTCCCCACTTCCTCTGTTTCCACCCCTGCCCCAGGAGCCCCCTTTTTTCCCAGGCCAGCCCTTCCCACCCCCTGAGTTCTTCAATTATAATCCAACAGAAGACTTCTCGATGCCACCCCATTTAGGTAGGTGCCTCTGCAACCTTCCATCGCACCTGTCCCAGCCTCCCTTTGAGCCTCCCCCGGTCTAGCCTCCTGTGTCCAGGTGGACTGAGAGGAGCTGGGTAGCCCTTATGCCCCCAGGACTGGGTTCGGTCACAGCTGAGTCTGGAACCTCATCTGTAGCTCAGTAATTAGCTCCTTGGTTGTCCCAGTTTCCTGACTTGGAGTAGAGGAAGTGGTATTGCCATTTTGCAGCTGGGGAAACTGAAACCCAGAGAAGTCACCTTAGAGGACCGGAGCTGCCTCAAGGCAGAGCGGGGCTCACGCTGGCCAGAAGCCCACTCTGATAATGGCTGGTTCTTTTGCAGGATGTGGCCCCGGAGTGAACTTGGCGCCTGCCCCCCCGCCTCCACCAGTCCCCAGCCCTGTTCCCCACGGTCAGCACCGGGGCCCCGCGGTGCAGCGGGGGATGCCACGCTGTGTTCACAACAGCCCCTACCACGTGCCGGGCATGGGGGCGTCCTGCACACGGCGGCCCAGACACTCGGACAGGCCGATCCACACGTACAGACTGGGCAGAAGGCCTCCTGCCCATTCGGGGACATGGCCTGGGTAGACGGGCCCTTGTGCTAGGGCTGGATGTGCCAGTGGCCCTGCAGGGCTTGCTTGCCACCCCACTATCACCAATAAAGGCATGGAAGAACAGAGTGGCCTCTTTTTGTGTCAGAGAGCGGGTCTCCGAACCGTAATATTAAGAACTGGGGAGGGTGCCTCTGGGTTCTCTCCGTCTTTCAATTCACACTGTTGAGAAATCAGTGAATGCATCCTTCCTACTGGTTCACACACTCATTTACACCCTCACCAGAACACATATGTACTTAACAAAGATCCTAGAAGAGATCTGTTGTCAGCAGTTCTGTCTTTTTATTGCCACCGTGGCATACGGAGGTTCCCAGGCTAGGGGTCAAATCAGAGCTATAGCCACTGGCCTACACCACAGTCACAGCAACGCCAGATCCAAGCCACATCTGCGACCTACATTATAGCTCATGGCAACACCGTATCCTTAACCCACTGAGCGAGGCCAGAGATAGAACCTGTGTCCTCATGGATACTAGTCAGATTCGTTTCCACTGAGCCACTCCAAAACTGTCAATATTTTATACGGAGTTTTGGGTATGGATAGTTCTCACCTATACTATTTTGCAGGTGGGGAAAGTTTTGCAGGTCTCACACATTCACATGTATGTTAACCTACTCCTGGAGATAGAAAGACACATACCTTACACAATTCTTGGGACATGGTAGACGCTCAGTAAGTGGTTGGCACTAAACAAGAAGCTCCCAAGCCCAAGTGGGATACTAATTAGAAACCCACTATTTAGGAGTTCCCTTAGTGGCGTAGTGGTTAACGAATCTGACTAGGAACCATGATGTTGCAGGTTCGATCGCTGGCCTTGCTCAGTGGGTTAAGGATCCGGTGTTGCCGTGAGCTGTGGTGTAGGTCGCAGACATGGCTCAGATCTGGTGTTGCTGTGGCTCTGGCATAGGCCAGCAACTGTAGCTCTGATTTGACCCCTAGCCTGGTAGCTTCCATGTGCTGCAGGTGTGGCCCTAAAAGCAAAAAAAAAAAAAAAAAAGAAAAAGAAACGCACCATTTAATGTAACATGGAAGGGGAGCAAAGAGATCACAGGTGGGTGGGCAGTAGAGGGGAAGCTGAGAGGGAATTCTCAGGTAGGGGTAGGGAGTTGTGGCAAACTTCGTAAGTTAAGAATGAAAGAGTGGGTGTTCCCATCGTGGCACAGCGGAAACGAATCCGACTAGGGACCATGAGGTTGCAGGTTCGATCCCTGGCCTCACTTAGTGGGTTAAGGATCTGGCATTGCCATGAGCTGAAGTGTAGGTCACAGATGTGGCTTAGATCGCGAGTTGCTGTGGCTGTGGCTTAAGCTGGCGGCTACAGCTCCAATTCGATCCCTAGCCTGGGAACCTCCATATGCGGTAGATGCGGCCGTAAAAAGACAAAAATAAATAGGAAAAAAGCTTATATAGTTTGAAGGTGATAAAGATGCTATTTCCTCCTCCTCTCAGAAATCAGGCAAGCCAAAGTGAAAATGAGAAGCAGGAGTTAACTTTGTGGCTCATGGGGTATCCATGAAGATGTGGGTTCGACCCCTGGCCTCACTCAGTGGGTTAAGGCATTGCTACAAGCTGAGGCGTAATTTGCAGATGCAGCTCAGATCTGGTGTTGCTGTGGCTGTGGTGTAGGGTGACAGTTGCAGCTCCAATTGAACCCCTAGCCTGGAAACCGGGCTTGGCATAGGCCAGAAGCTGCAGCCCTGATTCGACCCCTGGCCTGGGAACTTGCAAATGCTGCAAGTGTGGCCGTAAAAAGGAAAAAAAGAAACAAAAGAAAATGAGAAACAGAAATGTAAACGCCATATCTGATGACCAGGAAAGAGCAGAAACTCCAGTGAATTATGTGCTAGGCTGAAAAAAGCGGTGGAACCACTGCTTGGTACAAATCGCTTTGGAAATTATTGGGTAGCGTTTAATAAAGTTGAATGTTTACATACTCTGTGATTCGATAATTTTACTTCTAGAGAAATGAGTGCATCTAGACAGAGCTACCAAAAGAATACTCAGAGAAGTTTCTTCATGGTTGCCAAAACTTGGAAACAAGCCAAATGTCCATCAACAGGCGGGTGGATAAATAAACTGTTGTCTTCTCATACAATCCGATAGCAATAAAGGAGAACAAAATACTGACAGATGCAACAGCATGGATAAATCTCACAAGTATAATCTTGAAGCTAGGCACTAGAGTACATTTTGTGTGATTTTGTTCTGCATGATTTCAAGAATAGGCTAAACTATGGGGATAGAAGTCAGAATAGTGATAATATTTTAGAGGGGGTATTGATTGGGAAAGGGCATAATGGAACTTTCTGGGATGATGGAAAATTTCTCTCCCTCTCTCTCTCTCTCTCTCTCTGTAGTCTTTTTGTCTTTCTAGGGCTTCAACCTGAGGCATATGGAGGTTCCCAGGCTAGGGGTCCATTTGGAGCCATAGCTGCCGGCTTACGCCACAGCCGCAGCCACGCCAGATTTGAGCCATGTCTGCGACCTACACCACAGCTCACAGCAACTCCAGATCTTTAACCCAATGATCAAGGCCAGGGATTGAACCCGAAACCTCATAGTTCCTAGTCAGATTCGTTTCCTCTGCACCACAACAGGAACTCCAGAAAGTTCTATATCTTGATCTGGGTGGTGGTTACATGGACACACACATGTACACACACACACACACAAATATGTAGAAACTCATTAAGCTACACCCTCAATATTTGTGCATTTTTTTGTGTGTAAAATGTGTTATGAATTATGTGTCTATTAAAAGGGAACCAGGATGTGTTTTTTTCCAGGACTCATTTAACTTTAAGTTTTAGTGGTTTAGGTTTAAAAGACACCTAAAATTTTAACCATATAAACAAAATAAAGCAGAAAAACTAAATAGTCCTTGTACAGACGCAGAAAGAAAACAATTTTGTCATCCGACGTCCATTCATGATCAAAAAACTACTAGCCAACTAGGAATAGAAAAGCATTTCCTTGACTGGATAAAGTTTAACTATCGAAACACCACAGTAATTCTTAATGGTGAAAATTTAGAAGCAGTTTTTTTTTTTTAATGAGGATCAAGCCAAACGTACTTATAAACAGCAATTCCACATGCCAGTGTCTGGGAATTCCAATTTGTATAGTCATGATGAACCCAAAGGAAGAGGCCCTGTCCTCATAACATCTGGTTTTTAGATGGATGTGGGCTTCACAACTTTCACATATGTTACAAACATTTCGCAAGTGTACAGTATCACATATCAATTTAAAAAAAATGTTTTTTTGATTAGACATTTGAAGACACAAGCCAAGAAATACCGTAAAACTCCAGTTCTTAAGTTTATTTATTTATTTATGTGTTTTTGTTTGTTTGTTTGTTTTTAGAGCAGAACCCGCAGCATGTGGAAGTTCTCAGGCTAGGGGCTGAATTGGAGCTGAAGCTGCATGCAGGATCCTAGCTGTGTCTGTGACCTAGACTGCAGCTCACGGCAAGACCAGATCTTTAACGCACTGAGTGAGGCCAGGGATCTAACCTGCCTTCTCATGGATACTAGTTGGGTTCGTTAACCGCTGAGCCACAACGGGAATTCCCAAGGTTTTATTTTTAAGATGGAAAATATTTGAAAGGCAACAGAGATGTTTGCTCAGCAGAAAACAGTTTTCCAAGAGTTCCCTGGTGACTCAGTGGGTTAAGGATCCGGCCTTGTCACTGCTGTGGCAAGATCCTGGCTGGGAACTTCCGCATGCCAAGATCCAGGCCAAAAAGGAAAAAAAAAGGAAAAGGAAGAAGAAAGAAAATAGCTTGTCCAAAGTTGGTTGCATCGGGATCCTAACAGAACCTCACAAAAGACAAAAGACAGATCTTTACCCCAGGAAGAATGGAATAATAGACTAGGGTTGGGACAGCAGTCCCAGAAAGTGAAGCCAGCTAGTATGGGCCCTTCCTTTTCCAGGATGCTCATGAACTCTGCCCTTGATGCCTCTTGGCTGGGGGGGGGGGGGGGGCAAGCTAGAGATTTGGGTTAAGGAGAAACTGAGGAGTCAGTAAAGTGGCCACTGTAAAGACAGTGAGCCAGAGATGCTTCTTCTGGGCCTCAGGATCTACCTTCTCCCCCACTACCGGTGTCCCCGCTCTTGAGACACCTCTCCCCTGCTTTCTTCCCTTCCCACAACCCCCGAGGCCGACTGGGTTAACCAGAGCTCCCCAGGGAGGAGTGCCTTGCACAGAGTCCTAAGGCTGCGATTCCAAGGGTGCTAGGGAGGGTGTCGATTCATGAGGAAGGCAAGCGTGTGGGTGCCCACAGCCCTCCACTCCCTGGCTCGGCTTGGGGTTTCCTCCCAGCGCCAGATCCTTGCCCACCCCGCTCGGCCTCCGAAGTCTACCCAGCAGCCTGGCGTTCTCCAATGGTCACTCCGACTCCTCTCCCGCGCCCCAGAGCCTAGCTGACCACGTACGCAGTGTCCCGCTCCTGGGGCGACCTCCTCCCACTCTCCGAACCCCAGGATCCAGTCGCCCCCCTCCAGCTCCGAGGCCTGCGGCCCCTCTCCCCCGCAGTCAGCATCGGAGCCTCCCACTCCCGGCATCTCAGCTGGGCACACGGGTCTGAGTGAGAGCGCCCTCTCCCGGCTCCCCCTTGCTGGCCCTGAGCGGTTTTCCCAGCGCCACATCGCCTCCTTCCAGGGACCCCGGTCTCCTTCCCGCCAGGCTGGCCACAGGCAACTCCAGCTCAAATGCAGGCCCCATCCTTAAGAGCCCTCTTGACTCTGCTCTCCCAGGCCCTCCCCCAGCTCAAATGCAGGCCCCATCCTTAAGAGCCCTCTTGACTCTGCTCTCCCAGGCCCTCCCCCAGCTCAAATGCAGGCCCCATCCTTAAGAGCCCTCTTGACTCTGCTCTCCCAGGCCCTCCGCCTCCCGAAGGCTCCTAAATCGTTGCTCCTTGGTCCTTGGTGCAGAGCAAAGTCCTACTGGGCCGTCCTGCTTCTAGGTGCCCCCAGGAACCGTGAATGCGGGGGTGCGGCTCTGGATCCCCTCTCTGCTTTCTCAGATGCAAGCCCCTTAGCGGCTGGACACCGCCTTTGCGTGGGTTCCTTCTGCTCCACCTAATGGGATTCTTTTTCTGGCCAGGCCCCACTGGTTACTTGATCCCCACCCCTACCCCAGCCCATCTGAGTGAGCTTCTGCGTTGGGAGAGGAAGGGCCGGCAAATAAACCCACCCAACCGCCCAGGTTACCAGGCCAGTGGGACAGCTCTGCCTTCTTGGCCCAAATGGAAAGGCTTAGAACTGTGTTCTAACATGTTCATTCTCCCAGGCTTGCATTTTTAAGCATTTTAAATCTAAACTGATGACTTTGTCTATATTTAATTTCATAATGCTCTTATGTTCGTGATATGTGTATATATTCTTTTGTTGTGTCTGCAAGGTCCCTCACTTTATTCCCTTTTATCTGTATACTCCACTCTCATTTGCCTGGCCCTGGAATTGGCCATTCCATTCTGGGTTTTGTTCTTATTTAAAACAAAAAAAGGTTGGTTTTACTAGCATGCTTTTGGGGGAGGAGGCCCACCCTCGGCATGTAGAAATTCCTGTGCCAGGGATGGAATCCGAGCCACGGCTGCGACTTATGCCACAGCTGTGGCAACACGAGATTCTTAAGCCACAGCCCTGGGCAGGGATGGAACCTGTGCCTCAGCAGCGACCCCAGCTGCTGCAGTGACAAGCCAGAGCCTTAACTCACTGTGCCACAGCCGGAAGCCTGCCATGCATTTTAAGTTTGCATAAAAAGAATTGCATTATTTCTCATTCATCTTCTTCTCAACGCTAAGATTTCAAGATCAGTCCAGATGGTTTCCACCCCTTCTAGCTGCTGCCTCTTCTCCTCTTCTCCACAGCGTTTATTCACTGTGTTTTAACTTTTCCATGTCCTGCCACCAATAAGAGTTCAATCACCATTCTTGCAGGTAGCAATATCCTCTCACCTGGAGCATTTCTCCAGCAGTGTGCACCTGTGTCACCTGGGAGTCTCGTTAAAATGCAGGCTCTTGCAATTCCCATCGTGACTCAGTGGTTAATGAACCCGACTAGTAATCATAAGGTTGCGGGTTCGATCCCTGGCCTCGCTCAGTGGGTTAAGGATCCGGTGTTGCTGTGAGCTCTGATCTAGGTCACAGACACGTCTCAGGTCCCGCATTGCTGTGGCTGTGGCGTAGGCCGGCAGCAACAGCTCCAATTAGACCCCTAGCCTGGGAACCGCCATATGCTGCAGGTGTGGCCCTAAAAAGATTAAAAAAAAAAAGGAGAACAATATACTGGCGACATGTGGAAGTGTGGAAGTTCCCAGGTCGGGGATTGAACCCCTGCCACAGCAGCAACCTGAGCTACGGCAATGACAATGCCAGATCCTTAACCCATTGCACCACAGGGGAAATTCAGGCCTGGGTATTTGGGTCCCAGCAGAGAGCAGCTTGGGGTTGAGGGCTTTGGAGAAGGGATTTTTAGGTCAGATATAGGGTCAGAACTGGGCAGGAGTTGGGGAGGGTCAGGGATTAGGTGGGGGTCAGGACTGTGGTGGCTGGGTGGGTGGGTCTCAGCTGTCTATCAAATGCCTCACATGTAAGAACTCATCACACACTGTTCTGTTTGGAGCGTTAGCTGATGTGTGAACAGGCAGCATCCTGGGCACGAAGCGATATCATTTTCCAGGGCCCTCTTGGGGCTGTAAGCAGCTTGTTGGGTTAGTTTAGAAACCCACGGGCTATGGTTTCCCCACTCACACAGATGTGCAAGCATCTCCTGGCACCAAGCCCCAGCCCCAAGCATTTCACAATCAGAAGAGTTCAACATCGGCATATTTTGAGATTTCATGGCATACAACCCTTCACATCTTGTTCTCACACATCCATCCTCCCTCTGTTTACCATTGTAGGGCCCAGCCCAAACTGTCTATGCCGGAACATTTCTCTGAAAGCCTAGAGAATCTTTCTGCTCTTTAGAGTTCAATATCTTATAGCTTGTTGGTCTTTACAAAGTACTTCACACCTAGGGACTGTTGCCTTTGACTCACAACAGCTCCATGACAGGACCCACTAAATGCCAAGGCTCAAAAGAATTAACATTGCGTAGGTGGGTGAAATGGGACTTGTTTTTCCATAGCACACCTGGGGAGTCTTAAGCAGCAGGTTCTCCCTGGGAACCTCACTACCCTGGCTGGTCCATTTTCCTGACCTGAGGATGTGGACTGAGGCAGGAGGTAAGAAGTCTAGGGAGTGGGGCACCACTGGGCAGAAAAGTCTGGCAGGAGAGCTGGCGGAGGTCTCATGTGGCTTCTGGCCAGCCCTCTCTCAGCCAAGTTTCTGTCAGTGGGCTCTTTCTGGAGCCTGGGGAAGAGGAAAGAGGGGCTTGGTGGGGTGAATGGCAAGTCCAGGGGCACCCAGGTAGAAGTTCTCTGTGAATCTGAGGCTGAGACAGTTTGAGAAGCTGCAAGAAAAAGATGCTGCCAGCTGCTAAGGCGGGGGAGGGGTCCCATGATGTCACCACATGCACGTGGGAGCTCCGGACGGCCTGACCAAGCTCTGCTCCCGGCTAAGCCTTCTGCCCCGTGCCCACTTCTCAAAGTCCCTGGCCCCCCGCAACAAGTACCTGCAGTATCAGCTTGAGAGAGGTGCCTCCACCCTGCCAGCATGCCCCGACCAGCCCCAGCTAGGGACTGAAGGTCTGGAACCCACTGAGGCGGGAAGGCCCTGGTCCCACTGCCCTCCCTCTCCCCTGGGTCTCGGGCCCTAGGCCAGGGCTCAACAGACACAGGCGGTGGGATGGGGTTGCCCTTCTATTGGTCCAAGTCCTGAGCAAGGCCTGGGTGAGACATGGAGGTCAGGAGGCCCACAAGGCTCAGCAGCGTGGAGAAAAGCAGCAGGAAGGAGGCGGTGAAGAGCAGGGCGGGGAGGGCGCTAAGCACCAGCAGCAGGCCGGCAGCAGATGGCGCCACGCTGCAGCCACCACGGGCCACAGGGAGCTCAGTAGGTGGGAGCCGGTGGTGAAGAGCGCGTGGCAGAGCATCAGCGCCAGCAGCAGGTAGAGGATCCCTTCCAGACCCCACAGCACACGCTGCAGTGGCTGCCGCCAGCCCGATGTGGTCCACCACTGCGCCCAGCTCGGGGGCACGTGACACATGCACCAGCGCACCCAGCTGTCCCGTCTGAGCCAGGCCGTCCAGGGTACGGCACGCTGCGGCCCCTCACCAGCCCCGGTGGCGTCTGTCTCCACTCGCAGCTGCTGCATCACGGCTGGTGCACCTGCGGAGAGGGCCGGGCCAGCTGCAGGGGCAGCCCTGGTCATGCCGGGGACCTCAGGATGGGTGCGTGGGTGGGTGGGCAGGGGGCAGGAGGGTACCAGCATCGGGGGCTTGGGGCTTGGGGCCTGGGTCTTACCTCTGGGCAGAGCCACCTAAGTCATGTTGCTTCCCGCCGCGCCCAGGACTGCCTGGCAGCCAGAGTTGAGCTCCCACTCTCTCTCCCCACCCTCCCCAGAGGAGCCCCATTGTGACCCGGGCTGGGGTGGGGTCCAGCCAAGAGAGGGTGCGAGTGTGAGTCTTACCTGAGCCTCTCTCATGGACTCTCCAGACTGGCAGGGGAGTTTCTCGTGCTTTCTTGTGGGAAGCCCTCTCCGGAGCCCCTCAACCCTCCCCTGCTGGCTGATACCCAGTCCCACTCCACTCTCTTGCAAGTCTTTCTGTCTGGACCCTCATTCTCTAGAACTATAGAGGAGGCCAGACGAGCCACCCCAACTATAGGCTCTGAGATGGCTACTACATCCTTCTCTGGCCTCCTTGTCCTTTTTTTTGTCATTTTTTTAGGGCCGCACCCATGGCATGTGGAGGTTCCCAAGCTAGAGGTCTAATTGGAGCTGTAGTGGCCGGCCTTCGCCACAGCCACAGCAACGCGGGATCCGAGCTGCGTCTGCAACCTACACTACAGCTCACGGCAATGCCGGATCCTTAACCCACTGAGCGAGGCCAGGGATCGAACCCTCAACATCATGGTTCCTAGTCGGATTCATTTCCGCTGAGCCACGACGAGAACTCCTGGGCTCCTTGTCCTTCAGCTCACTTTTGGCCGATGTCCTCGGACTCAGACCCAGGTATCCACTGTCCCTATTGTGGGACCAGAAGTTCCCCTGGGGTTCAGGCTGGGGGATAAAAGAGTATCCTTCCATCCGCCCAGCCCAGGGTGGGGGAAAGAAGGCCTGAGCAGACGGCATGGCCAGTGTATTTCTGGAGGACACTCAGGCCCAAGGATGGAGACAGAAAGCCAGAGCTAGCAGGGTCAAGGGCATGGCGCGGGCTCCCAGGAGTAGCCCCAGGCCCAACAGCAGCATCAGCAGAGCCTCCTGGAGGCCGAGTCGTCCTGTGCCCACCATGGGCAGAAGTAGAGCCTCCAGTTGTCCTGGACCCTCGCCGGCCCCCTGACTCTGGCCCCCCGTGAGACGTGGATGTGTGTACTGTGGCCAGGTGGGACCTGCAGGCCTGTGGAGAGAAAGGGCAACAGCTAGGCTTTGGGCGGTTGACCACTTGCTCACCTGCGCGCCTGCTAAGCTGCTGTCCGCTTACCGGTGGAGCAGGTCGAAGGCCAGGAAGCTGACGAGTAGCAGCAGCAGCAGCAGTGAGGCTGGGCCAGTTGTGGAAAAGACTGCCCGAACTGTCAGCCCCAGTGCCCCCAGCCCTAGGACACTGTCCAGGATCTGGGCTGGGCTAGGGCCCCCAGGAGACACACGTGGACCCGCTGGGCTACCCGATCCCTCGCCGGCACCCAGGCCCCTAGGAAGGCCTGGGAGAGAATAAGCTGGGGCCTCAGGCCTGGATAAGCAGAGCTGGGTCATGGAGGGAGCTGGCAGTTACAGGAAGGAATGGGGGAGGGAGGTAATCCGAGGGGTGAGACCATGGGAGAAGGCGAGGGCGCGGCCCTGGCTGACACTCAAGGCTGAGCTCAAGCAGTGGGGAGCTGGGCTTCTTGGGAATCTCCTCCTCCCCACACACCCACCCACCAAGCCCTCCTCACCTCCTCCCACTGGGGTCAGCCATTCCGGTGGGCTGGGCAGCTGCGGCATTGTGACTTATCGCCCAGTGGGGCCCTGGGGTAGGAAGGGGGCTGCTGCTGGCTCTGGCTTCATAAGTAGCTGGTGTGGATTGATAGGAGGAAGCCTGCCTTTTGAGAACTAAGACTCACCCTCTTGCCTTTGCTAATTCTCCACTCTGGGGCCCTCCCGTGGGGATCTGTGTTGCTGGGAAGACATTCTAACCCCATCACTGCATGGGCAGCCGACAAAGGGAGGAAGGGCTGCTTTCTTTGTTTTATGGGCTCCCTGGGCTATGTGTCCAGGGGCAAGTGACTCAGTCTGTCCCCAGCTCTCTCCCCTCAGAGTGGGATGATGCCTGTGGGCTCTTTTGGGGGATTTTTCAGAACTGTAGTTCTGGAATGCAGAGATAGACTCTGCCAGGAAGGAACATGAGACTTTCTGGGACAGGACTCCCACATGACCCGATAAATGGGCCGGTGGGGGTGGGGAGGGGGGTTGACAGGAGGGGCCTGTTTAGATGTTTGAAGCGCTACGGTTTGCGGGAGGTGTTCTGGATATTGGAATTGCAGAAATGGAACTGAGTCTGTGAATGTAAGAGGCTATAACATAATAATCCCCAAACTGGAGATTGAATTTACCTTCTGAGGATGAAATTAGGGAAAATGAACATGCATGAAGGGGTCAGTCACCTGGAAAATAAAACTGTCTCCACCGAGAATCTGTAAATGGTTACAGCAGTTCAGCACCTCTCTGTTTAGAGACTTAATATGTGAGATTGCAAATGGGTCATAACTGAGAGAGCTTAATCCTTGTTTACATACCATATTTTGAAGGAAAACTGATGGGGGCAGGGGTAGGAGGAGAGTGGCCATACAACCCCCAGGAGAGGAGGAGACAGAGAAGAATCCAGCTGCATATCTGCCTCCAATGGGCTCTGAACAAAGACTCAAGCCTGGTGGCTTTGACATCTTTGGTGGCGATGGGCTCAATAGTCCACAGAGCCAGTGCCACCAGCCCTTGGGATCATTCATTGATTGCCTTTTCCTGGTTCTTCCCAAAGCAATAAAACACAACGTTCTGAGTTCATCTCCAACTTAGTAACATATATCTAAATGACTACCGAGTGTGAGGGCAGAATAAAGACACTTTAAGCCAGAGAAGGTCTTGAAAACTTGACCTTGCATACACCTTTCCTTTTTAGGAAGCTACTGGAGGATGTGCCTCAGAAAAATAAGGACTTGAACTAAGAAAGAAGGCAATATAGAATTTTAAGTTGTGAGGCTAAATGCAGCGGGATGATGGAAAAGGCTTGGGATGTCACCTGAGTTCCTAGATGAACAAAGCAAGCAACCCAGCCTGGAATCAAAAGATAGATGTTCCAGGATGGATATCTCCAGCAGAAAATGAAACTCATTATCTGCTATTTTTAGACATACGTAAAATAAACGTTCAGTTCTATTGGAAGTTTTGGGATTGAATTAACAATTGGCGCCTAGAAAACTTAAAAAAAAAAAAGATAAAACAAAGTAATTGCTAACTCCAGGGAACACAGAAAGTTGAACAGTAATACTTACATGGTCATAACGTAATCACTGGATACTGACTCTAGTGATTTAGCTCTTTTTAGGAGGGAAAAAGTATATGTCTGTGTATTTTGGTGTATGTTGGAGGTAAGGGTATTAGGAAAGCTAAATCCTTACTTCCATAGCAGGAAATCCACAATAAAATCTAAACATAAAAATCCAAGAAATAACAATAGAAGCTTAAAGGTAAATACAGGAGAAATAAGAAACGGGACTAAAAGTGGTTGACTTGGGAATAGAGAAGCATGGAAATGAGTCTTCTATTTCTAGCTTATAGGTCACAACTGCAGCTCTGATCTGATCCCTGACTTGGGAACTCCATATGCTGCGGGGCAGCCCAAAAAGATCCGATGGTGAAGATCAGGAATATACTCTCCCAGGGTGAATGAAATAGCAATTTCCTAATGTTATATAGATGTACTCTGTGGCTTGAGATAAAATTTTCCAGTGACAGCATCAAACACTATCAAACTCAGAAAGCTGTGAAGCTCATGCATTTTTGATGGAGTTGCTCTAAACCTCCGTCTAATGCTTCTCGACCTTGGTGAATAGTGAATCTTCTGGGCTTGAATCCTCCGGGGATCTTGTCAAAATGCAGATTCTGGTTCTGGAGGTCTGTGCAGGATTCTGCTTATTTATTTATTTTGCTTTTTAGGGCCGCACCCACAGCATATGGGGGTTCCCCAGCTAGGGGTCGAATTTGAGCTGCTGGCCTACACTAACCCTACACCACAGCAACGCAGGATCCAAGCGGTGCCTGTGACCTGCACCACAGCTCATGGCAATGCCGGATCCTTAATTCACTGAGCAACACCAGGGATCGAACCTGTGTCCTCATGGATGCTAGTCAGATTCGTTAAGGACTGAGCCAAGATGGGAACTCCGATTCTGCATTTCTTTCTCTCTCTTTTTTTGCCTTTTTTTTTTGTCATTTTAGGGCCGCACCGGCGGCATGTGGACGTTCCCAGGCTAGGGGTCTAATCAGAGCTGTAGCCACTGGCCTACACTGCAGCCATAGCAACGCAGGATCCGAGCCACGTCTGCGATCTACACCACAGCTCACAGCAACGCCGGATCGTTAACCCACTGAGCAAGGCCAGGGATCGAACCCCCAACCTCATGGTTCCTAGTTGGATTCGTTAACCACTGCGCCACGACGGGAACTCCC